>VDFB02193867.1:486806052-486940734 GCA_007258455.2 Sequoia sempervirens | reverse complement strand
AAACGGTTTTCATTTTCATTTTCATCTTCATTTTCATTAACAAAATGGTTCTCATTTTCATTTTCATCAACAAAATGGTTTTCATTTTCATTTTCATTTTCATCAAAAATATAGGTTTTGTTTTCATTTTCAAGAAAATGATCATTTTGATTTTCATTTGCAACAAAAGATTTTTCTTTTTTGTTTTCAACAAATTCTATAAAAGTTTCATTTCTTTGAATATAGTAAATGTCAACATCATTATATCCAGCTTCTTGTAAATATTCTACAAACAAATTTACCATGTCAAATAACATGGATTTGAAGACATACCTCGGATTGTATATTGAAACATTCTCCATAGCATTCAAGAGGGGCTTGTAGCATTATAGTAGGACTTGTAAGTCGTATAATCACACTTTCCAAATTGACTCCTCAGAATTAGGCTTCATCTACAACTATGATATCTTCACAGTTGTTGAATTGGTTGCTCCACCATCGCTCATTGATTTTATTCTCATTCTTCTTTCTCTTTGTCTTTTGTCTTTCTTTTCCTTATTTGTTTCCAACTTCGAGGAGTCACTGTCTTTCTTATTACAAATTCTATCTCCCATAATTATAAAATTCCTGCCAATAAAATGAATGTTAATAGTGAAATACTTCAAAATATTGAATCCAAATTGGAAGTTGAATACCTATTACGGAAAAATTCTTCCTCTTGTGTTCCTCAAAACAAATAGAAAACTACCACAATTCCACTTTAAGAATTGTTTTCTTTATGCTCCCTTTGAAAAATTCAATCCATATTGCAAATTTCACTTCAAAAATGGTGTAGATGATGATCCCTTTGATAAAATCAACAAAAAATCAAATTGACCACTTGTAAATACAATAACTTATAAAAAATAATTGATTTTTAGTGCTCTCGGCCGTACATGTGAAGTTGCAAAGTTGCAGACTTGACAATAATTGTGCACAGTGTTTTTAAATAATATAAACGAGATCCCGCTCTATAATCGGGATCTCGTTCATTAAAATCAAGTGCGGGAGCCATTGTAAAGGCAACGGGATCTCGTCTTATAAACAGGATCCCGTTACCTTTACAACGGTCAAAATGGAAACGAGATCCCGATTATAGCACGGGATCCCGTTTATTAGTAAACGAGATCCTGTTTTATAGTCGGGATCCCCTTTTTTTAAATTTGAATTTTGTTTTGCATCATGGGCGGGTTTTTGCCAAGGTTTTCGGTTCGGAAAAAGCTTTGGAAGTCCGAACCTAAGCCTTCAACCTAGTTTGACCTACAAATTGAAGGCCCTAACAATGCCAAAGAAAAATATTGACTTTGGACATATGGCTGACGACCTTTTTTTGAAAATTTTCTAACGAAATTAAAACCCATTTTAGATCAAACAATGTAGATTCTAAATATGTAATTTGTTTTGCAATTGAATTATTTTTTCTATTTTTCAATTAATTTCTAATAAAATTGGTCCATAAACTTTAAATATCAGAGTTTTTTACTATTTGAATAACTTTTGATCAACATAACATTTTGACAAACGGATTGCACGAGAAAACTTCAAACAATTATTTTCAATTTGAAAAAAGAACAAAAATGATAAGTTTAGGTCATCTTATGCATGTGGTACATGACGATTTTCAAAGCGACAAATCTGCCTAATAAAAAATTAACAAAAAAAAAAATTCAATAAAAAATTACAAAAAAATATCAAGAGCAAGGTTCAGTGAGTCATAAAACTTTTCCCAAAAGGATTTAGAAAAATACGATAATTTAATTCAAAATATGGATGTCGTACACGTGCATGGTATGGTACAAAAAAATGACTTTTAAACATTGGTTTTTTGAAATGCCTATTAAAACTCAATTTGTACAATCTGGGTATTGAAATAAATTACATATTTGGAAACTAGATTCCGAGCACTACATTTTATGATTAGTGACTTTTTTAAATATTTCATCTCTAAGTGCTTCAAATTTTAAGGTCAAATGTGTCAAATACTGAAAATCAGGGAAAACACTTCCACTTTTTGGCCAAAAAGTGGACTCAACTTCTTGCACACACCCATTTTTCATCCTTTTTATCCTTTTTGAGCTTAGTAACTTAACTTGAAGTATTTTTATTGTATTGAAGCTTATTTTCATGTCCTTTTCAAAGATGAACATATATAATATTTCTTGTCATGATCTCAACCTAAAAATAAAATTTTTCACTCAAACTCTCGAGGAGATCTACTATACTAGCATAATTCCTTCCATTGGGGTACATTGAGGCATCCAAAAAAGTCATGAATTTTTAAATTTTTCATTTGAACAATAGCATTGATTTGAAAAATGTTAGTCTTTGAACCGATGTAACAAGCACCCCACTTCAAAGAGGGGTAAAATATAAACAACTAAAATTGTCTTGATTGATATTATGTATCTAAGCTCAATCACTAGCACCATTTTCATTTTGATTCGACCCATTTTAAATATCTAATTAAATAATCTTAATTGCTTAATTAAATTCATTATTTTCTTCTATTAATTGAATAATCAACGTTATTAGGTTAATTTACAAATTTCATACTAATATTCATCCTATTTGATTAAATAATGTGAATTGTTTAGTTAAACCCGAGCTAAGTTGTCCTCTCATTTGATTAAATAATTTGAATTATTCAATTGATATCATTAATTACCTTTTTTAATTAAATGAGCTAATTGTTTAATTAAAAATTTAAATTCCCTTAGCTTGCATAATTAAATAACATTCTAATCATTTAATTGGTTAATTTATTTAATCTCTCCAATTTTTCCCACTTGCAAAGGAATATTCCCATTAAATATTCCTCCAATTGAAATTAAATTATTTCCCTCCAACATGGAAATATCTTGCACATTCCTCCTAAAATTAAGGATTTGTGTTTGTTTGATTAATTTCAACCCTTGATTAATCACATCAATCCATGTGACTATTCAATCTTCTCCATGGATTAAAATCCTTGATCCATGCCAATTCTTCTCATCAATTTGCATCCATTAATTAATCAAATTGATCTTGGCCATTGATTCACCTAGAATTCTTATAAATAGCCTCCATTTCATGAGTAATTCATCCACAACCATTGAGAGAAATTAGAATATAGTCATTTGTAGAGCAATATTTTAGAGAATTTAATCATTTTGCATTCATTTGATCATCAAATCTCCATTTGAGCATTATTCAAGCTTGTTTCATCAATGAGATTGGGAAAGGGTTGATTATTACACATCAATTCAACACCAATCCCCCAATGGGATTAGTTTTGCAAGTGTTTAATGGGTTTCCTTTATCAATTTGAGTTTATTTCATTTTTTCTTGGCTTCTAATTAGTTCATTTCAAAAAAAATATTGGAAATATGGTTTAATTAGTTTAATTGATTAATTAATTTCTTAACTAAGTTGTAATTGGACTAATTTATAATCATGTTCACACTACTAATAGGTTTGTCTTTGAAGCTACCCATGGGAACTAATAATGTTGCAGAGGCTCATGGCCTGGAAAGTGTAAAGCTGGTGCACAAAATGTAAATAAAAAACATTCACATTGAAGAAGATTATTTAAATTTCATTAATGCATGTAGGAATAGACAAACAAACAAATGCACCATTTCTTACATCTTAAGACATGTTTAGGAACTTCTTGAGAGTTTTCATTTAGTAATATTCACACATAAACCTAATTCATTAGTAGATCCCTTAGCAACTTATACTTATAAAATAGAAACCAAAACCCTCCAAATTGATTCATCAAATTTTATTGACTTTGAGGAATTTTTACAAATCATCCATAAAGAAGGACAACATAGAGTCATTTGCCAGGTTGTAGGCTAATCATTTAGTGAACAATTGGTCAATTTTTCTTTCCACATCATTGGTGTGTAAAGTTGGTTGTTTAATTCTTAGATTAGGAGTGTAGAATTTTAAACTACATGCACAAAATGCCACATGCCCCATGCAAATTCTCTCCAAGGGAAGTTCTAAAAGATAAATTCTAAACTTAGAGTCTATTAGAGCCTTGTGGTAAGTTGTTTTTATTAGGTTCATAGGTTGATTATGCTAATATTCCAAAGCCTACTTACTATAGGAACATCCACTATGTTATATTTCCCTAAGGGAGAATTTTCAAATTTATCTCTTGTGTCTGATCTAAAAAATATCATGTGTCACACACACAAGTGCAATAATGTCTTTAGTTTGAAGGTGGTAGAAGGTTGCTTCAAGAAGCATTCATCCAAGGGAGGATCCAAAGCTTACTCTTAAGTTTGGATTTTGAAGTTCCATATGGAAGTTATTTATTTTCAATCTTGGGTTGGGTGTGTTATGGTTTTAAGCTTTTCTCATATAGCCATGATAGCTACAATGTGTTTCCCTAAACGAGGCTCCAAAAGCTTACATCTTGAGCTTGACATCAATAATGCCATGTGTCACAAGGGTACATTTTTAGGAGTGTTTTGAGATAAAGGGTGGAGGAAAGGTGCACTATTGGGTCATTTCATTAATGATTAGTTTATGAGAAATATCTTTTGGAGATGCTTTCACTACTCTTTTGTTATTAGGATACTACCAAGAATGTTCTATTTGAATGCTTGCACGATACAACCACGTGTTCATTGTTGCATGACCTCGAGAGAGGCTTCAAACATTTATAATTGCAGCCTGGTGTCTACTTGTGCCACATATCTATTGGGTGCAGGTTTAGGAAGGTCCCATATGCATATAAAGTTGAATGCTTGACCATTGGCTCACTGTTGCCCTTGGATCAGCTAGGGGAGTATCTAGATGATGTCATATTTTCTCATTAATTCCATTTCAAAATTATTACTATGAATGTTAGGGAAGATTTTTAAAACTTAAGTGAACAATATTCTTACATTGTCTTCACAAAAGGTAGTGGTAATTCATTTTTATACCAAACTTGCATCAAAACCTCTTGATTTGATGAGTATTAATGGCTATTGTCCTACCTCAATGGTTCTATGCATAAATTAAGGAAAGACAACCATATTTAATAATATTATGAGCTTGTTTCAACACCCATTTCTTGGGCACCTTCTCCAAGACTGAATTTGAGCATGTGAGAAGGATGAAGACCATCATCATAAATCTAATAGCCACATAATCTAATTTTTTTTTTCAGTGCCTATTAGTACATCCAACTGAGTGCTTCATTTGCAACTGTAATATTATCATTTAATGCATCTTAACTACTATAGAAGCTTAAATCCATTATGTGCATGCCTGCTAAAACTCTTTTGTGTGGAGGCATGGACACTCCCATTAAATTAGTGAGTTCCCAAAGGTAGATGGCTTTCCTCAAAAAAATCTGAGAGCTTCAATTGAAGTGAATAATTCTAGAAGAGGATTTCTTGTTGATTGGAGTGGTAAAACTCATTTTGGATTGAGAATTTATATTGTTATATAAGTGATATAGGCTGGAATTAGATATACCCTCATGTTTTATGGTGACTCTTCTTGACCTACAAGTTTTGAAGGTGAAGGTGACAGAAATGGCTCACAATATTTTCATACCTAAAAATCTAGGTGGCTTGGATGAGGTGTTGGAAGCAACCACTTTGGGTATTGGTATACCCGAGCCTCATGACTTTATGCTCCTCTCTAGTTCAAGTGAGATGATAACATTTCGCCCTTTAATCCTGTATATCAAAAGCATGGCATTGCTTGGGCAGAGGGAGTGGTTGAAGGTTGGTGTAAAATTATTGAAGAAAATGCTTCATCTAGAGCCAATCTAAGAATTTAAATGGGTAGGAAATTATATCAAATGTATATAAGCACATGGTGAATAATAGTTCAACATTTTTGTAAGGTTTCTATTCTATTTATTATTGTATATGAAGCATACAATGTTTTTCCCTAGCTAGTATTTTATTTTACAATTAGGATTTGGCATTATTATGAGATGTTGGGTTCTTGGTTACTAAAATTTTCAAATATATTTTTAAGTTTGGGTGTCCACTTGGGTACCAAAGTTTTGAGCAGTTGTGTTACAATGCATGGCTAGGTTAGGTAGTTTGTAAGCATATGTCTGATTCTGCCCTTGAAGGGTCTTGGTTACCTTGTTATTTTGTTTTGGGTCCTCAAGATAAATTTTCTATTCTATGGGATTATTATATTTCCTTTAAATATTTATACTTAAGGATATGTACATGATCATCATGGAAAAAACAAGCCCTTAAGTGGTCAAAAATTCAGAAAAAATAGAGTAAGGTAACTTGACGTAAAAATTTGAATAAGCTATCTATATTATTTTAAAAATATGTAAGAATAGAATCTGTAGCAAATTGAATGTAGTTTCTAAACAATTAGGTTTATTTAAAAAATAAAAAAATCTATTTCGTGAAAATTTGAAATTTCAATGTAGTACTACTTCAATTTTAGGAAAATAATAAGTAGGTGTCTGTTTGACCACCCTAACCACAGTAAAACGATAATATTTTTTATAATATTCTAGACATTATTAGAGGACTCATGTCCAGATGTGATGCATATTTTTTTGTAATTTTTTTACTAGTAAATAATTAATTATTTTTTTTATTACAACTTTTAAAAAATATAAAAACCCGTATGTCTAACCACCTTAACTTGGTCAAAACTTCATGAAATTCAATTTTTCTTTGCTTAATCCTATAGTATGTGAAGCATAGAATGTGATTCATGTTTTGGATTCAAAAAATGTGATACCACTTGAAAGCTATAGATGTTTTTCAATTAGCCTATCACTCAGGACTTTAGTCATAATTCAAATAGAAAATGAATAATAATTATTTATTAAAATCAAAGTAAAGCATAATTTATATTGGTGGAAAGCTGAGAATCTCCTTTAAAAACCATTTTCATTTCATCAATTTTGGGTAAAACAAAAGTTGTTAGCAACATACCCTACAAATACCCATCATATCACCACTTTTTGGTCCATCATGATACTACACATACCCTTAATACATGAGAATATATTTCAGCTACTAAATTAATATAAATAGTTTATGCCTTTAGCCTTTTACCTAAAAAAAACATTCTTATGCAAGTAGTACAACACATATTCCTAACAAGGAGCTCTTAAAATTCATTGTGATAGTGAGAATACCATATGCTTGGTAAAAATCCCAACCTTTGATACAAATATAAAGTGCATTGATTAATACTGCCATTTTATTCTTGATTAGGTAAAGGATGGAAGGGTGATGCTAGAGAAGGCTAATGGTTCTAAATATATATTAGATTCATTGATGAGTCCCATGAAAATAGTTAATTTCAAATGGTGTAATGATTATACGACCCTCTTGGTCCCCAGTAGTTAAATTTTAGTGTTGGTGAATTTCCATTTTACTCTTATAATGTGTTTGAAAAGTGAGAAAGGAGAATATTGGGAAGATGTGTTTGAAACTTTCATTCCTAATGTTAAAATTTAATATTTTCTTATGTACTCACTATTTCATCTTTTATGTACTTTATCTCCTAATGGGAGAGGAGGTTTTACATTTCAACGTGACATGAAATTTTCCTTTATTTAATGTTTTCCTCAAATGATGTGGTATTAAATCACACTTTTAGGTAGCATGGTTTAGCTATGTGTTAGCATCTTAGGACGTTGTTGAGGTTGTTAATGAGAGCTACTTGTGATAGATTGGAAACTTGATAAAAATATAACAATCTTTGAATTTTTTTGGAGAATCTTGGAATGGGTTGAATGAGGGTAAGCTAGGGTGCCCAAATTTGGGTGGTCAAATATGAAAGTATATGAAAATGGAAGAGTGTAAGAGAATATGATACTAGATGATCTTTTTCCAAAGAGTATAATTAAATTTGGATCCTAGTTTGGGAACCACACCTTCTATGGTGTTTGTTAATGACTTTCTAAGTAGCTTTTATTTTAAAATTTACCAATTTATCGGTGCTTCAAGTTGTAGTTCATATTATTAATTTGTAGGTACTCTTATGTTATAGAATTCATTCCTAATTTCAATGTTGATGAAAATATAGTGAAGGATTCATCTATAAGTGTATTTTAACTATTTATTATTATTGAATAAAACATTGAATTGAGTAATATGAATTTTATATAAAAATTGATAATATTTTCATTAACAAGTAAAATAAATAAATTTAGTTTCTTATTAAATATCATAACCATCCACTATAAATGTGTCATTTATAAAATAAAGTTCTTATTTAGAAAATTATTCTTGTTATGCTTATAAATACTATTCTTATGTGTACAACTATTGTTGTGGCAATGTATATGCATTATAGTACTTCATATTAATAGTTTTTCATATTAGAAATATACAATGTGAGAATAATAATTACCATGTATTTTAATATGGAAGTTAAAGGATTTTCTAAAGGTTTTGGGATTATTTAAAGTTGAATAGAAGTTGTATTTTAAAATTTTTGTGTTGGTTTTATAACAACAAATAGTTTTGTTGTTCAATTATTGGTCCATTTTTATTGGATATAATGGTATAAGATAAAAATATTTCTATTTGTAGTAATTGAGATCATTTAGGTTTCCATATAATCTATATTTTAAATAATAATTTTCTAACAAATAATGATATTTTTTTCATCATTTAGGTATACCATGATTAAGTTTTGGTTAAATACTGAAAATTCCATTTTTAGAATATTGATCAATAGACATGTTGATGTGACAAGTTGTGTAATGAGTTATACCACCAAACCTTAGTTCTAGATAGAGAAGATGCCATTTCACATTAAAAAAAATGAAGGCCCTACAATATTCCATGTAAACACTACATGCTTGCAAAGTTAGATGAAAACAACTGTACACCTCTCCCCTGATAAAACATGTATGATTTTCTTTCTTTTAATTGTGAGTTACATAAATATAAAAAACTACTAATGGTACCTTGGTGTGCAATGAGTATGCCAAAGAGGTGTGGAATTCCGATTAGGGAAAATTTAAGCTTAAATGTTTTACGTAAATTTGTGCATTGTATGAGTTGAATTGGTTGGCCATTCAAAAAATGATATTGTTTATGCAACAAAGGTCTCTAAAAATGAGTGAAACAAAACCTCTGAATCAAGAAGATAATGAAGGTTTGAGGATGGAGGGGGGGAGATAAGGAGAGATAGATGGATGGGTAGAGAGAGGGAGATAATTTTAGATATGGAGGGAGAGAGAGGAATAAAGAGACAAAGATGAATATAGATGGAAGGAGAGAGAAAGAGGGAGAGGAAGAAATAGAAAGAGGGAGACAATGAGAGAGGGGAAGATGGAGAGATAGAAAGATAAAGATATAGGAAGTGATATAGAGAGAGAGGTAGAGAGAGGAATATATAGAGGGGGCAAGAGTGAGAGATATAGGAGGTGATAGAGAAAAGTAGTTAAGAGGGGGTAGAGGTAGAGGGAGATAGGGTGGGAGGAAAAGAGAGTGTATGCATATAATATTTATATTTAATAATATGTATTATATTTCATTTAATATGCAATAATAATTATAAATATAATATATATTTTTAAAAATATAGATAAATATTAAATTTCTAATATATTTAATATTTTAATCATTTTAATAAATAAAATATATATTTAAAAAATAAATATAGATAAATATTAAAATTATTATATATTTAATTAGTTTAATATATGTAAAAATTTAAGTATATTTATAGTTAATAATGTAACTGTATATAAATATTAAATATATATCTAAATATTATAGTATTGTGCTAAAATTAATTAAATATATATAATATAATTTTATTTCATAATATTTAATAAAGAATATTTTAGAAAATTATATTTTATAATCTAAAATAAAAAAATATTTTAAAAAATAATAGAATTATTATTTAAAAAATAAATATAGATAAATATTAAACTTATAATATAATTCATATTTTAATTAATAATATATGTAAATATTAATATATGATTTTAATATTTGATAACTTATATTGCATATAAATATTAAATATATAATATTTAAATTTTATAATATTATACTAAAAGTATTTAAATATATAAAATATAACTTTATTTTATAATATTAAAATAAGAATATTTTAAAAAATTATATTTTATAATCTAAAATGAAAAGTATCATAATTTTTTTTTATTTTTTTTTGAAAAACAATAGAAAATATAAATTATATCAACTTATGCTATATAAAATATTATATATAATAATAATATAATTTATACACTTCGAATATTAGTGAAAAATTAGAAAAAATATCTAATTCTTTGTTTTTTTAATATATATTATTTATATTTATTTATATTGAGTTCATTTAGGGCGGGGGCCCTAGCTCGGTTGGCTAAGTAATTCCGTTGCGGCTCTGCTGGTCACGAGTTCTAGTCTCCCCCGTCCCGTGGTACCGGAGGGCCTGTCGCGCCAGCAAAAATAAATAAATAAAAAAAATAAAAATAAAAAAAAATAAAATATTGAGTTCATTTAAGGCCAAATCTTTTTTCAATGATCGGCCATCATTCTACCATGTTCTCAACCCTCAATAGTAATGTTCACATAGGGAATGCCTTAGACACAAAAATGTGGCTTTGATTAAAACTATTTAGTTTCTTTGGTGTTTTTAAGGTTGGCTCAGTTATTTTTTCTATTTAAATTTGATGATAATGATGGTTGAGACTTGTGGATATGTTGGGCCACACTGATATATAAGACACGATAGATGATTGGGACCCACCTCCTCACCTTTTTACTACTGCTCTCACCACTTAATGACCTTTCATAATTGTATTATTATTTTCCCGGCCAAAATATACTCCAATTTAAACTCTCCAAACATAAATATTTCTACCCATCTTTTTAAGAAATATAACATCATCTTCAAATTAATGATATATACAATTAGAAATGTACAGTTTTAAAGTTTCTCCTCATCTCAATGTTTTGTTCCAATAAATTAACCATGGTCAGTGCAAACAATAATGCAAGTTAGTTCAAGTACAAATTCAAGCTTTCTTTCTCCATCCAAATTCTTCCTAAATTTTAACTACATAGAGGAATGACATTGGAGCATTCAGGTAATTGGGAACACCCTGGAAGTGAAGAACTTTGAAAATCAAACTGAATGATCATATAATTTTTCTTCATTCTCTTCTACAACAATAAAGCATTGCACCAATAATTCTTTACTGCAGCTATGCATGTACATCCAAATAAGATCCCAAACTGTGGAAAAATACTGGCATTCAATGAAAATCCAAATCTCTTAATCTACTGAGTTCAGTTTAGCATTGCCATCATATTCTCAAATTCCTGAAAATCTACTCTACCATCAAATTTTTTGTCAAATTTCGCTATCATTGCTACGCAATTCTCCAAGTCATTTGCTTCTGTAAAACCTAGGTTAAGCAAGACATTTTGAAGCTCAGATGGGGTGATAAAACCATCACCATCTGTATCAAAAACACAGAATGATTCCTTCAACTCTTCTTGGACAGACAGCTGGCCGTTCAGGCTCTGTTCAAATTGAAAATTGTCTACAAGACTCAAGCAAACTTTACAGAATTGATCGAAGCTCATCTGCTCTGGTATATCCGTCATGAGTTTGAGATCATCATCAGAGTAATAGTGGAGCCCTAACTTTTCTAGCAAAGCTTGTATGTCATCTCTGCTTATCAAGCCATCTTTATCGCCATCCCAGGCATCGAAAATTCTAGCGAGATCCCATTTTTTAATGTTCTGCAAGAACTTTTCACTCTCTGAAGTACTGCACACACCATCATTTACAGAAGGCGGGCATTGCCCTTTCGGCATTAATTCTAAAGCTTCCGTGACGCCAAAGCCAAAACTTTTAGTTCTAAATATCCGGACGCGAGCAGCACTGTAGAATTGCTGGACCCAAGTCACGGCTAAGAATACAGTATTTTTCCAGCACAGATACAAAAGATATACAAAAAACACAATCAGATTTCTTACGACATCAGACACCATCTCTGTGACGTGAAAAGAATTGAGTTAGCGCAAATAACTACAATCTAATGCACAGAGCAAGAACAGGTATTTTACTTGGGGTTTCACAGATAGTGCTACAGCTCCTACAAATTCTGCATAAAAAGATCCGCATGAAAGCGTCCAAGCCAGCGTTTTCTGACCACAAATATCTTGAAATCAAGTGTTAAACATTGTGGAATCTTGATTTCAGAGAGCGTTTCGATTTCTCAATCATTCTACCTGCTGCTAATTCATAGACCGTTTCAATTCGCATTCGTTCCACCTGCTACCAATGCTCAGAACATTTATGTTCTTTACGCGTTTTTTTTATCTTCTCATTTATAGCGGCGAGGGTTCATGGAAACTTTACACCACTCATTTTAGCGTGAGGAATAGCAGTAGACCTCTCTAGAGCCGATTTATCAACGGTCTCTACATCGATTTTAGTTTTAGATTGATATTCAAGTTGGGGTCCATGGAGGGGCTGAATTTTGTAGCATAAGCTTAAAAATGGTTTTTTGAATTTTATTATTTTGTATATTTAATTCAGCTGAGCATATAAATATAAAATAATAAAAATATTAATTGGCAAGAATTTTAAAGCTTCATATGATTGATAAGTGGCAGAAAAAAGTTTAAGGTGGTGAGACAATTTTTAGCCCCATCCCTTTTGCACCCACTTAAGTTTTTGAACTAAAAAGTAGGGTCTGCTATTGTTGAGGAAAAGATTCTAATTTATCCTATAGCATTTTCTGTTTCGCTTTATGAGACTCCCTGTTCTTAAAAATAGATCTTGAAGTCCCCCGGACCCCCATAAGACCCCACTCTCAGGCTTCCTTAAATTAGCAAATAGACTAGCTGGCCACATTGACATAGGTAATTTTTAGGCTTCCTTAAATTAACAATAGGCTAGATTGACACATTGAGATAGGTAAGTTTTACTTATATATTAAACTAAATGATATAGTTTTATTTTATTTATATTAAAATAGTAAATAATCATTTTATTTTTATTGGTCCAAATTAATTAATTTTTTTTATTAAATTTAGTGAAATTAATAATTAGTATATTATGTTATATAATTTTTTGGAATTGTGATATAGAAATTTGATTCTTTTAGTGGACCCACCAAAGATAAGTTAGATTGAGAAATCTCACAAGAATTCTCATGTAGAAGCTTTCTAAGTTCTTTAGTTATCTTTATTATTCACAAAAATAACCTAATAAATAAATGCTTTTATGACCTTATTTCTCTTCAATTTGTTCTCTTGTTTTTTTTTTTTTTTTTAAATTACATGATTTTAGTAGCTATCTTCATTTTTTATTATCTAAAGTGCTCTATTTATTTCTTCTCATGCAATTGTTGTGGATAATTAAAGATGTGTCAATCATTAAATAAAAGTTGATTGGGATTAGATAAAATAAAGAAATCAATGTTCAAAATCTATTAAAAAGTGAATGCTTAAGTAGAAAATGGGATTGTCACATCCCTATGCTCAATTTCACAGTGGACAATTATGTCAAAAGAATAAATAAATATGAAATAAAGAGAATCAAAGTAAAAAAAAATAGGAAAGGGTATGAAATAAAGAGAATCAAAGTAAAAAAAAAAAAAACAATTATGTCAAAAGAATAAATAAATATGAAATAAAGAGAATCAAAGTAAAAAAAATATAGGAAAGGGTTGAGGAAGAATACTTGAAGTGAATAAACAAGAAAAATTCCACTCTCCTATGACAAGCAACCATATATTTCAATGGTAAAATTTTATCATTTTAACTACTTTATCAATACAAAATATTCAGGCCTATGGACTTTTATCTAAAAAAAAAAAAAAAAACTATACAATTAAATTAGGAATGAGGACCAAAAGCGAGATGTCATGCCTTTATTGAGGTATAGCAATTTCACCCCTTTTCATCTAGTTTCACATGAGAAAGAGGGATAAAATGACATGGAGAGTATTCATGTCTATCAAGGCATAAAAGATGGAGCAATTTTATTAGATGCATAGTGGGAGGAAGAGAGTCATAGAGTAAAAATGGTATAGGGATTTTTGCAAATACCTTAAGTGATATGTATGAAAAAATATGTTGAAGCATGGAGGAGGCATGAAACTTTTGGGACAAATTCCATCAAAGGAATGTTTTCTCATGGAATGTGATAATTATAGCTTATAGCAGGTATGGGTCTTTTAAAAATTATTTGCAACTATTTTATCAAATGCAATGAATAGTTGTCCATCCTGATAACTTCACCATCTACTATTCTTCTTCTTTATGTCGACATGATATCTTAATGGCATTGTTTCTAGATCCACATAAGGATATTGATATGTGGGGTTCAATTTTATGTTATTGTAATGCACACCTTGATAAATATGCATGTAAAATATGAAAAAATGAAAAAAAGTAGTTAAACTATTTGAAAAAAGCCTTAATGAGATGCATTCTCTTAGACTATATTAATTATTACATATGCATAGAATAGTCTTGCTAAAATTACATTTGAAATTTCTAAACTTAAACAGAATTGGTAGTTGTGAAACCTAACTCAAAATTATTTGTCAACATCCTCATATTATACATTAAACTTGGAGATTTAGAATATTGTCTGAGCACTCATTTAGAGCAGATGGTTCATTAGAAAAATACAAAGCTAGTCTGATAGCTAAGGGATACTCTTAGAGAGAGGGAGCTAATTTTAGTGAAATTTTCTCTCCTATTGCTAAATTATCTCCTATTAGATTTCTTTTATCCATAGCTATTGCTTATGATTTTGAAATTGAGCAAATGGATGTTAAGACTACTTTTTTTCATGGAGATCTAGAAGAGGAAAATTATATGCAACATCCAAAAGGATTTTGGTAAAAGGAAAATAACACTTGATTTGCGGGTTCAAATAGTCTCTTTATGGTTTAAAACAATCACCCCAAATGTGGTATCAAAAATTTGACTCTTTTGTATTAAAATTGAGCTTTGATAGAAGGGAAGATGATCATTATGTTTACATTATATGTATTGATGATCAGTTACTAATTATTTCCTTGCATGTGGATGATATGCTATTTTTCAATAACATAAAATGTATGATTAGTGAGCTGAAAGCTCAACTTTTAGGTGCATTTGAGATTAAGGATTTGGGGGCAAAGAGATATATACTAGGAATGAAAATCAGAAGAGATCAAGATAACAAAATACTTTGGTTGTCATAAAGTAATTATGTGAGCAATATTTTGCATAGATTTAGTATGCAGGACTATAAACTAGTTAGAATTCCTTTATCGGTTAGCATTGAGATTACTTTAGATATGTGTCCTAAATTTGAAGATTATTTTGAGGATATGTGTAGTTTTTCGTTTGCTAGTGTTGTAGGAAGTTTGAGGTATGCAATGGTTTTCAATAGATAAGATATTTCCCAAGTAGTGGGAGTTTTGAGTAAGTTTATGTCTAACCCTAGCAGAGAGAATTGAAATTAATCAAAGAGAGTGTTAAGACATTTGTGTGATACTTTTGATTATAGTTTGGTTTATTCTCATACTAACAATGTAGATAAGACATTGTACATACAATGTTTTGTTGATGTAGATTGGGGAGTTGACTTGGATAGTCAAAGGTCCACTAGTGGGTATTTGTTTACTTTGTTTGGAGGAGCTATAAGTTGAATGAGTAAGAGGCAACCTATAGTTGCTTTATCCACTATTGAAAGAGTGTATATGGCTGCTACCCATCTTCCCAAGGAGGCAATATGGCTACAAAGGTTGTGTACAAGTATTGGTTTCAATTGAAGGATTGTTCAGATTGGTTGTGATAGACAGAGTGTAATTCATTTAGCTAAGAATCCTATGTATCATGCTCAGACTAAGCATGTAGATGTCCAATACCATTTAATTTGAGAAATGATTGCTAATGGATAAAGTAAGTTGAATAAAACTAACGCTTAGGTAAATGTTGCATACTATCTTATGAAAGCTATGAGAACGTATAAGTTTGTGAAGCATTTTTTCCTTTGAACATTTTTGGTTTCCAAACCTTACTTCTTTTCCACTTTGGGATGGGTTTGCACCTGAAAGACAATGAATACTCCCACATAAAGGTGCACAATGTGCCACGTGGTGGTTCTATGGCTTTATACATTCCATTTTTCTTTCAGGCCTGAATCGAGACACATGTCTAATCAACGAGAATTCCTTCAATGTTGTCCTCACAAAATCTGGAATTGCTCAGTCGCTTGACACGTCATCTATTTCATCGGGCAATTTGTATCTTCAACACAGGGATTCTTTTGCAAAGAGTTTGTTGGTGAGCACGATAGATGTCTTACTTTTGAGGTGGAACCTTCAAGTTGGCATCATCATTCTTCATAGTTGATCGATTAGATTTTTCCAAGCTATGCTAAAATTTGATTATCTTCTGATAGTATATCTCTTCAAAATATCTGGAACCATTAATAAGCAATTGAGACTTTACAAGTGAATATTACTGTGATCTAATCAAGATCTGGTATCAGATTGTGATCTATTAGATTAAGGAACCTGACAGTTTCCTCTTCTGGATTGTTGGTGGTGGTGTCCTCTTCTTCTGGTTATAAATAAGGGTTGAAAATAGTAAAAAGAAAGGTTTGAGAGTTTCCTTTGAAGGATCTTTTTAAAGATATAGATTTTGTTTTAGGGAGCTCTATTTTCTTGAAGAAATAGGAGGGTTTTGACAAAATTTTACTTATTCTCTTTGGTCTATTGTATTTATTCAGACTATCATTGGATTGGCATATGACCTCTGTTTTCAATTAATATATCATAAGAATTTGATCAATTTGGAAAAATATTTGGGATTGTGCATTTCATGACCTTTGTAAAATTTATTTTCCATATTTTGTAGATATTAAAAACATTGTGTTAAAGCTTTACGTTTATATTCTAGATAATTATTTTACATGTTAGCTTCTATGTTATATGCTATCTTTCAAAAATTTGATCATGTCAATTATACTCTTTCATTTTCTGTAAAAGATATGCCTTTTTTCATATTATGTTGTAAAGGATGAAAGATTTTGTAAATGTCTGAGTATTCCTGTTAATCTTTTGGGTTTTCTTATCTCTAATTGGACCTTAATGGATGCTTCCCATAGGGAGATTTGAAATACTACATTGTGTTTTCTCTAACCTTTGCTGCTCGTTCTCTTCCCAACAATGAAGGTTTGTGGCATTATGTGTCTATCTTATCAGTTATAAGAAAAAGTTAAAATTTCAAATGTTGTAAAATCTTTGGTGCATCACCATTTTTATGTTTTATTTACATTTATTTCTTCTCCTTTTCCCAGGGAAACACAAAGAAGAGCTGACTATCTTTAAAAATCCCGGAGGTCATTCAGTGAGGCACAAGTTGGTCCCCCACTTGCTGAATTTCCCATAAGGCTATTTAGAGAGGATCAAGCTTTGATGATCAACAATTTCATTTGGTATAGGGAGGCTACATGCCTTGTTTCTTGTACCTATTTGATTCCATGATGGTGTCATTCTATAGCTCTTACAAGATATTGAACAAGTGGGAGAATGTTAGAAATCAAGATGTCCCAACCTTGGCAATTTCCTAAGTTATTTATTTATTCTTATAAATTATATTTTCTCATGGATAGTATCATTTATGTTATTAAATAATTGTGCTTGATCAAAAGGGAATGAGATTTTGAGTTGATGCTTTTTCCATATGTCAGTGCCTTGAAAATAATTTATTAGTTGTCAAAAGATGCTCATTTAGTGGTCTAACATGGAAAACCTATTTTTATTGATGTTATGATAGAGTCTATGACAATTGTAAGAGCTAAAAGTGGAGGATATTAGTTTAGATGTGAGAATAATCTATGCCATGCATAAGAGAATCTTTGCATAAGTTGTTTATGGTCTATGATGCATGTAAGAGTATCTCCCATTTTCTAGGGATTTTTATGGCAAATTGTAAGAGACCATGTTTAGCATGTAAGAGCCATATGGATTTTTACCATGGTATTTTGAAACCTTGTTTTGACCCATGATAATGTTTTTTGGTGGTATTTTGAGCCCCTATGAATCTATAGATTGAGGGGTTAAGATGGAGACATGATGCAAAGTTTTATAGGTACTCATGTGCTACTAGATTGAAGATTGAAGAGGCTCATTGGAGTGGATGTATTGTAATCACATATTCTAATAATAGAATATATTCATATATTTTTTTGTGGATTATTTCTCAAAAGGGTTTTTCCCTGTTAAACATTGTGTTTGGTGTTCAATTTTCTATTGTATGATTTAATTATTTTTTTGATTTAGAAATCCATATGGTAAACACTATTAGATATGATTTAAATTTCTTTTATTGTTGTCACCTCCTATTTTCTAACATTTAAAATTAGAGTGTAGCTAGTTCTATGTCTTGGGTGGTAGAACATATGATTTTTTAGCTATAGTGGGAATTTGGTTGATCTATTTTTTATAGTTTGTTATGTTGAAACCATGACTGCAAATTCTTCTCGGTAGGACTTTACAAAATTTAATGGAATTGGATATTGTAACTAAGGGTAAAATTTTTAGTATGGATTAGAGATTAGAAAATCAACAAAGACTAAGAAACCCAAAGAACTATGAAGTACAAAGGAAATTAAATAAAAGAGCGATTATACCTGTTCCTCGAATCTTCCATGATTACCTCCATAGAACCTTCTAACTTGCTGATTGTCGTGTTGCCCTCAGACCAAATGTGTGAGCAATATTTGACCAAGTCCTACACAAGATTTGAAGGATTTGAATCTAAATGATTATGCCTATGACAATATGATTAAAAATTCCTATGCCTAAATATGCCAAAACTTAATGGAATATGACAATAAATGCTACAATGTCTGTAAAATGTCTAAGTGTGTCAGTGTCTAATCTAAAAATGAGAACAAAATGGCATTTTATAGAAAATGGCATTTTGAATGGACGGACAAGATCGACCTTCGACAGAGACCTAAAATCAAAGGACAAGATCTAATCTGATAATCCCTAATCAGGGTTAGGGAAAAATCCTTAAATGAGTGGTCGAGATGTCATCCAAGAAGATCAAATCGACGGTGGAGAATAAATGAGATAATTAATTAAAAAAAAAAAAGATTTTTGAAATCAAGAAGATAAAGACTACGTGATTTGTGAGATTCAAAAAATCAAGAAGATAAGAGTTGAGTGAAGATCGAGGAAAATCAATAATTTTCTCAATTACTTGATTTTTGGAAGAAAGTTACCATTTGAATTAAATTAATTCAAAATATGGATTTTGTGAAATAATAAATAATCAATTTTCAGATTATTTACTAAAAAACTAAGAATGTGATGACATTTTAAATAATTTCATTTATTTAAAATGAGAGGAATATTAATTTTGACAATTAAATAATTAAAGATAATTATTTAATTGAGAGGATATGATTAATAATTAAATAAATTAATAAATTTATTTAATTATGAGGATTAGTGACATATTAAATAAATAAATAAAATTTATTTATTTAATAATCAGGAAGAATAAACGAATAAAATAATTAAATAAATTTAGAAATTTATTTAATCAAGGGAAGACTTAGACAATTAATGACGTATTTAATAAATAAATAAAATTTATTTAATTAATAATCATGAAGAATAAAAGGACATGAATGAATTAAATAATTATGAATTATTTAATCAATAGTCGAATGTGGACCAAGGACATAATTAAGATGTCATGATTATGCTAGGATGAAAGACGAAAATGAAGCTTGCAGGCCTAGGTCATTTTTATGTGTCTATAGATATAAGTTGTGGAAGCTTAAAATGGATTCAATATCCTTGAAGAACAAGATCAATGGGTGGCTATAACAAATGAAAAGAAACCCAAAAGTATGAGTGATGAAGATTGAGAGAAGATGGATAAGAAGGCACGAGGTACTATTAGATTGTGTCTTGCAAATTTTGTTTTCTTGAATGTGTCAAAGGAAAAGATAGCTGAAATAAAGAAAATAGGAAACCCTAGGTCTAATATCTATACCTAGGATTCAAATGGTTTTTTTGTGGTTTTGTTTTTTCATGTGTTTCATTAAGATGGAGATCAACAAGGTGAGTAGATTAACTTTCAACCTTGAAGGTGAACCAATTAGACTTGAATCTCCATACTATTAAGTCTTAGAATGTATTGAAATTAATTTTATATGATTAACCTAATTATACCATATGACCTAATAAATTAAAAATGCAAGAATTTGACAAACAACAGACTTAAATAGTAACATATAGGAAGATCTAGGAAGTGCAGAGGACTGTGTACTTATCTTAAAAAGTTAGTTCTGATCACTATAGGAGGAAAATTTTTCCCTAGGGCACATAGATCCTTGTATGCCTCTTTTGATATGTTTTTAGGATCCTTTAATGTAGATATGAGCTTATTGTTTCTAGTTGCAAATTTTTTAGAACACTATTAGATAATTTTGTAGGTGAGTTTCCATGAGTTGACAAGATGTATGGATTTAAATGTAATAATGATCAATTTGTCTTCAAGCTCCCTTCAATCCTCTTCAAACCTAAAGCCTACACATTTAAAGAGAGGGAAAATGTTTGACCATTTAGGGGCTTTTCTCAATCAAACCCCATGTAAGTGTTTCCATTTCCACAATGGCAATGTCAATGATAAAATGATAATGGATAGGAAGGAATAATGAAATCAAGAAGTGTTTCAACTCACAACACTTCAATGGATTCCTTGAAGGATTGAAGTCATGAAAATCACCTCAAGGTCATGGATCTTACTTTCTTGATTTTCTTAAATGCTTTGGAGACTTACAAAAGTGTTATTCTTTAGAAAAAAAACTGATAATATGACATGGACTCACATAAACTTTCACATGATTTTAGGATCTTGAATTGTTGCAACAAAGCTTTGAAATGTTTCTCTTGAATTGCTTGATAGTTCTCTTGATAATAATTGCTCGAATGATTTCCTAGAATATCTTGTTAATGTTTAAATGATGCAAGAACTAGGAATTTATTGTAATTTCTCTAATTTCTTAATAATTAAATCATGATAGCCAATATTTGCAATTTGATTTTTGAATGTTAAGGTGCTAATATTGACATATCGAAAATTAGTCCCCAACAAAATAGGAGGACCCATTCGCCCTAGGGAAAATGGGTCCTATTCCTATTTTCCAAGACATTACATTTTGGTGACAAAATATCATTTGGATGCATTTGTTCAATACTTTTAACTCCTCAGAAAGTGGTATAAATTGGTTATAAAATGCATAATTTAGGAAATTAGATACCATATTAGGATAAATAATTTAGGTGGAGCAAAACATAGTGTGAAAATTTTGTCGCAATTTATGACACTACATTTAGCTTGCACTTTAGTGAGAGTATGAACTTATGTTCAATCTCACACTAAATAGAAAATATATGTCAAGAGGGGTGTATGTTGAACACCCAGAATACTAAGTGGGGGGGAGGGGAATGAGTATTCTTGGAAACCATTTAATCACTAACCACCCAATTATCACATCATACTTAGTAATTAATAGAAATGAAATCATAAACATCCCATAACACATACAACACATGAACACTAAGATTTTTACGTGGAAACCCCAAAGTAGGAAAACAATGGTGAGGAATAGCTCATAATTTATTATGAATGGTCATAAAATATTACAAAAAGGCTCACTTCTAGGTGAACTCACTGTCCAAGTGAACTCATTATTCACAAAGAAAAGAAAGAGAAAGTGGCTTTACAATTAAGATTTGAATCAATATAAAATGCATGTCATATGCTGAATTTAGTTCCTTTGAAGCTCAAGATCCTAACCCAGAATACTTTTTCTAGTACAAAATACAAATCTCTACTTAGTATTACATTCACACAACCTTTTCTCAATCCTCCACAAAATTTTGCTTTTTTGCTTGTGTTTGGATCACCTCCTTTTTTAAAATCTCTTTTACAAACTCAAAATGATCTTATATATATACATTAGCATCATTGCAAATATTAATTAGGTTGGCCTAATTAGATGTTTCCTAAGGTAACAAAAAAAATGCCTTGTTGGCACCCAATTCAAATTAAATTACCTTTGCACCATAACACATGTGATATAGGTTGACATAGACCTAAAATAGTTTGTTCTTAAATTCACATCAAAACATTAAATTCCCAATCCCTTTACATATTTTAGGTCATCCAAGTATAGGACCTAAAAAAAAAATACTTCAACTGATCGCCAATCACAAGACACATGGATCTCAAAATATCATGCCCACTAGAAATCTCAATTCACAGACACCTATAAAAATTCTCCCAAAACCACAAGTCCTAACACAAATTTGTGGAGGAGGGTGAATAGAATAGGTCATACTCATTACATAGAAAAATGACAAAACCTTATATACTGAACTTCTGTCACTTGTAACTTTTGAACCATTTGACTAGACCACTGAATTCTGATGCTACTAACATCCAAAAATAATATATTGGAATTGTAGATTTAGATCTGTATGTGCAATGGAATGTAGACCAATCTACAAAGGGTATAGAGAGAAAAATATTTCAATGTAGATACATAGTAGAAGTGCTTAAAAAAATGAATCAATTCCTCTATGTAGAATATTCTCCATACCATTCTGATATCCACCATGTAGTGTTCACATCAATGACAACACACAACTTCTTCATTATTTCAACAATATCCCCCTTTTTCATTGATGACAACATGTGCCAAGACACTTCTTTGCACATCTTCCCCCCTTTGAAATCAAGGGAAAAGGGCACATAAAAAGAACTTGTATACTTCCTCTCAACCATATATACAAATTGAATTGAAACAACTGACTCCCCCTTAGGAAATTAACAAAAAAATATTAATACATTTGCATTTGTACAAAGAAATCTAAAAACATGGAAGAACAAAAAAATGCAATGAAAACATAAATGGTCAACTCAAAGATGTTCACCCAAGCTTCTATAGCATGACTTTCCAAGCAAGCTTTCCTTCTTCCCAACTCCTTTCTACTACTATAATAAAGCTATGCCAAGACTCAAGCTCCATCATTTATGCATCTTCTCCTTCTTCCACAATATCAAGTTTAAGATTTGTCTATGAAATTATGACAACATTGGCTAGGGCATTTGAAATAGGTATGTGTTGTGATTGTACCAAGTCCCTTAGCTTGAAAAGATTCCTAATAATCTCTTCCACTTGATTCTGCAACATGAGGATTTTTTCATGCAAATATATTATAGAAGTCTAGGTGTGATACTATTTGTCTAGTGCCAAATCATAGGGACTTGATGCTTTGACAATTTGAGACTCAATTGAGTCCATTTCAGCTTTTATATTCTGTGTGGCTACCAACTACCATATGTAGTATAAAATAAGTGTCTTTGCCTCATCTTCACAGTCTTGTACCTCTTTCAAGCATTCTTTAACCTTGGAATGGGTTGATGCACATTTTTTTGCAAGCCTTATTATAGCCTCTATTTCCATTTTTCCTTTCAAACAAGAGGCATACTCCTTAAGAGAATCAATCAAAAATTTGAAGTTCTCCATAGAAGACAATGATGTATCAATATTAGTACCTAGAGCCAGTAATGTCTTCACAGCTTCTTCCATCAGCTCATTACTCTTTTGATATGTTTCAAGGATCTCTTTTCTTCCTAATACATTTAATACACCACTTATATGCATCTTATTCTTAAGAGGCATCTTACTTAAATCAATAGTAGGAAATTGCAACAATTGTGAAGAGACAACCAGTTCATACCATGTCTCTTTAGGTAGTTGAATCTTTAAAGGATTGTTGGAGGATTCATTAGATGTCTTGGGTAACCCCTCAGATCTTTTTGCTTCTTCATTCTTTCTGGTGTTGGTATCTTCTTCTTTCTCTTCCTTTTTCTCTTCTTCACTAGAGGACTTGTCCTTTTTCTTATCTTCATCCTTCTTCTTGTCATAATCTTTCTTATTATCCTTCTCTTTCTCTCCTTTCCCTTCTTCACCTTTCTAATTTTTTATTTTCTTCATTTTCTTTTCTTGCATCCTCTTCCTATCTGATGGTGTTGTCCTTAGTGTCATCTGTATCATTCTTTTCCTTTTCTTTCTCTGCACCTTGTTTTCCATCATCAATGGTGGGTTTATCATTGTCTTTTGGAGGAACAAAAGTCTTTGAGGTAGCTTGTGTTTCATCAACCGATGGTGGGGAGGACACAACATTCTTTGTATCATCAACCATTGGAGTTTCTTCTTCGATACAATCATTTTCACCTATCTCTTCCATGCACTCTTTAAATATTGGCATATTTGAATTAAGAGGAAGATTTTCCTCTATATTAGTAACCTTTTCCACAACTTTTTCTTTTCCTTGGGTAGTTCTAGGTGTGGAAGTAGTTAGCATACCAATTTTTTGCTTCATCTTTTCAACCTAATCCTTTTCTTTTCCCATAAGAATTGTAACTTGTTGCTTAACTCTGAAAATCTTGGTGTATACGTTTATCAATGTAGCTTTATCATCTTTAGATAAGGAGGATCCAATTTTCTCTAAGGCATCAATTTTCATTTTTTATTCTGCTTTAATGGCCTCACTTTTTCTATCTATTTTAGCATCTCAAAAAAATCTAGTAATCTTTTTCTTAATATTGCTCATGTTAGCTTCTATGATATACTTGATAATAGCTTCAATAAATTTTATTCTAATTAGTTTCATCAACTTATTCATACAATTTTTTTGTAGCTTCTAGCATAGTGTCATAATGCAACATGTTGTTAACTAAAACATCTAGTTTCATGGGAGTGTGTGCTCTTATTGTAGGGGACTTTCTACTTCTTTTGCTCCGAAGGGCCTTACTTTGTCTTCTTCCCTTTCTTCTTCTCAGTTTTTTTATGAATATGTATAATAAAGGCTTCCATTTCTCTTTCAGTTTCTTAGTTCTGCATGGCGTAGAAATTGATCCTGAAGGTTGTTGAGTACATTGGGTAGTTGTGGAAATAGTTCTACCAGATCTTCTAGGTTTGGAGGACTCACAAGCTATACCTATTAATGTTGGAACTCTTGTTCTTAATATCTGTACTTTTTCTTTTGTAAGTCCACGTCCTTTGAATTTTTCATTCACAACTTTCATCACTCTCTTCTTTCTTGTAGGTTTTGACAATTCCATGTGTACTTCCATGGATTTTTCTTCATAAGTTCTATCTATTTCTTGTGTAGGATCCTTAGGACTATTTAGAAATATTTTAATAAGACCACCAACCTCAACTTCATTCATCTCATGACCAAATGGAGGAATCTAGACTATTCTGGGTTCTACAACTTCAGCAATAAAAAAATTAGTAGAAACTAGAAATGTGATATCATTTCGATATTTTTCCACTAAGGACCTAAAGGTTCTTTCCATTTCATGCTTTCTCTTCTAGAATACTATAAAGAATGCAATAAGCACTTCTTGAAATTTCATGTCATTAAGTCTATGTAAATGTTCCAAAATTTGATATGATTTTGGCCTCCTTTGATCTCATGACATTAATTCTTCCTAGAAGCTCCCTTAGAAAGTAAAATATAGTTGTAATGTCATGGAATTGCACCTAGGGGCAATTCCACATTTTAGCACTTTGCCTAGCATTTATGATGCCTAAATGCGTTAATGGAAAAAATTCCATGGGTTAGAATTTCACAATTCTAGCTCCATGTGGTCAAATGAAAAAACAATAGCAGCTTGATGACATGTTTCCCAAGAATTTATGCTTTTCCCAGTCTGAAATGAGGAATATCGATCCCTAACTCTTAACACATGTCCTAGTAGTCAGGTTTCTAGGTGTAATGGCTCTTTGCTGCCCTTGCATGCAACAAAACCCCTCATTTTCTCTCATTTTGGGGTTCATTCATTTAGTCAATCTTCTCTCTATAAATTCACTCTTGAATCTCTTCCATTCTTGGTAGCAACACTTCTACAAGCAAAGCTCTACCAGATTGAGGTCCCTCCAATAGCCAAAGCTCTCTAGCAAGCATTCAACAATGTGTCCATGTGTTCAAGAGGGGGTTGAGGATTGTTGGTAATGCTCTCTCACTTTGTTCTATTTTCAAATAGATTAGATCTTTTTTTTTTTCTACTTAGTGGTGCGAGTTCTCTTCCTAAAGCAAGATTTGCTTTCACCACTCTTTTTGTCCATTTTGATTATACTTTCTTTCTATTTGGCTATCTGTGGAGGTGGGAACACCAAAGTGGGGGTTTGACTGTGGTAGACCCCTATACAGCCCCAACACTTTCCATAATTTTCTTTGTGTGTAGGTTGTGAAATAGAGCTTGGAGCAAAGCCTCAGACGTCTAGTTGTTAGTAAGTTTTCTCCAAGTTCTCTTTGTGCTTTCTCATAGTTTCTATTCGTTACTTCATCACTTTGTTAAGTAGATTTCATATTTAGGTTAGGTAGTGAAGTTCTATTTCACTCACTCAAGTTCCTAAGCTCTCTGTTACTCAGGACACTAACGTGTCACACTGGTTTCCTAAATCCATGATACCATCCTTTGGCTGAGAGATCCTCTATTGGAAGTGGAAATCTAGAAGTTTCACTCTTTCAAGATCTGAAGTAGTCTTTTCTGATACTTAATCTGCTTATAATTTCTTTACAATTTCTTCATTTAGTTTATGTTGAGGTGGATAAGGGAAATTCGTTCCATCGGATTCTCTTGAGAACAAAGAGACTTGTGTGTAGTGAATCCCCCTTATCTCACATTTTGGTGAACCTAATGTGAACATGTCAGATCTATTTTTACAATTTTTCCATGTCTATGATAATTCTTTCTCTAAAGAGGATTTCTATATGTTGGATGACGCTTTAGATGATTTCTTAGAGGTGTCTTCCCCTATCCACAAATCTTCAGAACAAACTTCTTCCATGTAGGATGAAGAGTTAGTAAATATTGTTGTGGTCTCTATGGCTTCTCCAAGCCTTTAGAAACCCATCATCTACTTGAACCCAGCTAGCCATTCTCCTAAGAAGGATCATTCTGTCTATTGAATTTCATTTCATTATGATTCACCAAATTTGTATTCAAGATTCAGAAAACCTATGGAATCTACTTCTTACAATATTTTGGGCACACATATAACAAAAGAAGAAATAAACAAAATTTGGATAATTTTTTTTTTGTTCCTACATCCCAACCTACTCAAGTTCCTACTTCTTTACCACGTTCTCAACCAAGCCTTCCTTCAACACCTAAATCTACAACTAAAGCACCAAGTGATTATGATCTTGTTGAGAAACTCTATTTTACTCTGGCTAAGATCTCACTTTGGGATTTGCTTCAAACCACCCTGATTTATCAAGAAATGCTCAAAGAATCCTTGCAGAAGATTCTCTTTCCTATCTTTGCTAGGCTGATAGATGTTAATGCACTAATGGATCATATTTGTGTGGATTCACTGAATATTATGTTCTATTTGCAAGAACTCCCACCTCTAGATGTGTAGAAGCAAGTAGATCCTTTGATAATTATAGTTAATGTTAATACTGTTGGTATTAGGCATACCCTCATTGACATTGGTTCAACTCTCAATGTCTGCAGTATTGATATTTTACCCAAGATTAAAGTTGATTCATCTTCTCTAGCTGCTTCTTTGTAGATTCATGGGTTCGATAATGTTGGCTGCTAGACTCTAGGCATGATAATATTGCCTTTGCAGCTAGGCCTTATTACCTTACCCACTTTAGTTTATGTGACACCTGGCCCTCTTCCTTACAATATTATTTTGGAAGATCCTAGATTCATACTATGGGTGTCATAACTTCCACTCTACACCATTCTCTAAAGTTTGTTACAAATAATCAAGTAGTCATAGTCAAAGCTGACCTGAAGCTATTCACCTTTGTGAGCTAGCAGCTGTTGGTCAAGATTCGGTTATTTCCACTCTTAATAATTGTATTCCATCTTTAAATTTTGATGCTATGATGTGTTCCTTGGTGATACCCTGCATGGAGATTGTCCCCGAAGTGAACATTGTTAAAGACGAACCACCTAAAGCAGAAAGTCCTAAGTCTTCCTCGTCTACTTCTTCTTCTGAATCAAATACTTTCCTTGGTGATGATTGGGGATCCTTGGAATTCTCCAAATTAATTATTGGAGAATACAAAGTGAGTCCCACTCATCTAAAACTTTTGATAACCTTAAATAACTTTAATGAAAAAGTGGATGATACTCCCATTGAGGAGGAAAATTGTAATCTTGTTCAGGAGACTAGTCTTTCCCTTATTGAGGAGGATGGTCCTGCTCTTGCAAAGGAGGTGAATATCTATGAATAAAGTAAAGGAGATGGCTATGCTCTCATAGATGATTTCAATGTTCACTAGTGGAACAAATCCCTCTACATTGTACCACAACCTTTTGAGGTTTTACAAACTCGTTATGGTTTCGAATATAGGCTCTCTTATTAGTATGGATATGGGTGAAAATGCCTTACACATATTGAGAAAGGCATCCAAGTCTTTATCCAGTTCAAGCCTCGTAAGCATTATCTGGGTTTGGGATGCTCTATTGAACAATCTAAGCAAAAACCTTGGTGGAGTGTTAAGATGATTTTGGTTGAACCACCTAGTTTGGTCCACCCTAAACTAATAGAGGATGTGGTGCAGGACAAAAAAACTCCCTTTAGATTTCTTCTCTTTGAATGATGTGCTTGAGGAATTCTTAGGTCTTACTCCCCTTTTCCTCCTTTCCCACATATGAAATTATTCCCATATCACCTGAATAAATAAGCGTATTTTGGAGAAGCTATCTTGAGTGTTGATGAGGAGGATCCTCTAGCCAATGTTGAGGATGATGTCATGATATCACATCCTGGAGATCGTAGTTCTCTCCTTAAGGGAGATACTATTGAAATCTGTTGGGATTATGGAATCCTTGCAACATGAGCATGAAGTATGAATTATTTTTGATTGGTTATTCCTATGTTGTCATTTATGTCAACATGGTAATAACTATATGGGAAGTCTACTTGGTTTACCGGAAGCTGTTATCTGCTAGTAATGCCCTTGTGTGATGGATCAATATGTTGGTATTTGAGTCTGAATTTTACCACAAGATATAATATGAATCTACTCTCTTAACCATGTTATCATGACTCATTCAGAAAACTATATCCCGGATCTTGAGATGTCTTTTGTTGTGAGCAGGAAGTTATCTCTGACAGAGCTCAACTCTATATTCTATTGTTGTTCCTTTCTTGGCATACTGCGTGGGAGACTTCACATTTTCTTAAGGTGGAAATTCTTATGTTGTGGTTTTGTTGGTAGTCTCTATGTTGGTGGTATGATTGGAAATTAATGTGTTCTTAGATATGGAAGGTGTTTGCTTTGAGGATTATTTGTTGGTTTGGAGAATTGTTTTTTAGTCTTGGCCAACTCAGGATATGCAATACATTATGGAGACTAGTTATGTTTGATGGATGTTAGCTAACTTGGTATAATGCACTACATGGATAAAATGTTTAAATCATATATGGTGCTGACAAAGAGAGTTTTGATTACTTTGTTTTCATCTAATTAGGCTGACCTAATTGATGAATAAGACATATACTTGTAAGATGTTTTGAGGAATAAAGTGGGAAAAAGAGGGGAAAGGGAATGTGAGTGAGAAGAGAAGTGAAGTGTGAGTACAAAAAGGATTAAGAGGTATGTGAAGATATGAGCCTAAATGCTTTATCAGTTGTGGATTAGTGTAGTTTAGTTGAGCGAATGTTGTGTTAGGTAGTATTTCATATTCTAAGCTTTAGTGGAACCAAACCTTGCACATTGAAGGTGTATCCTATCAATTCAATCTTTTGGAAGTGAGCCACTACCTTTGTATCTTGGTGGTTAGCCATATTTTGTACTCAGGAAGTGAGCATTTTTAAGGATAGTGGGTCCTAGCAATGAGCCCTACAATATTTTGTATCTGAATATAGTATATTATGAGTCAACCCTCACCATGTTTTTTCCCTCTTTGGGTTTCCCACGTAAAAATCCAGTGTTCATGTGTATGGTTGCATTGAATTTTTTTAATGTTCCCTCTTGCTAATTTAGTCAAAATTATGATAATGATTAGATGAATTTTATTGTGCTTTTAGGGAATACTGATTCACTCCCCCTCTCAGTATTCTGGATTGTCAACAATTGGTATTAGAGCTTGGTTCCTCGAAGAAGCCTAACAGCTTGAGGAAGGTCCCATTATTTGAGTATAAGAATTTTTTTCCTTTGGAAGTGGTATTTGTTGAATATTCAGAAGAAATAGAAGATCTGAAGGACAAGTTGATGAAAGCAAATGAGTATATTGAAAAGCTGCAAATTAAAAGTGTTGATTCATGTGATCTATTGGTTAAGGTAGATGAAATTATCTCCATCCTACTGCAACAACTCGATAAGAAGAAAAGAACTGAAGAATGTTAGGAAATTGAAATTCAAAGGAAGATACATGAATGCATAAAGCTTGAGGAAGAAGCAAAAATCTTGAGATTTGATCTGGAAAAGATAAGAATTTTTGAAGACAAATTTAAGATAAGCTCGACAATGCTTGATGAATTGATTACTTCTCAGAAATTAGTAATGGATAAGAGTGGTTGAGAGTTTGAGGAAGGTCAGAGCTCTAAAGAAAATAAATCTATTAGTAAGAAGATTGTTGGAAATATGTGTCTCAAACATTACAGGCTGAAACCTCCATGAGTGCCAAGTTGGTGTGACTGGTTCCATGTCTAGCCGACTAGTAGTTTGCTTTATTCATTTCTGAACAGGTCGCTGTGACCTTGCCATTGTCTTGCCAAAAGGTTGCACTATGGAGTCTATCGCTGTAGCATGATGTATTCGGTATGACCTTATAGCGCTCGGGAGACCTTTGGCCGAAAGGCCATTCAATTGTGCATCGGTGAGACTCTTGGCGACTGTGTTCTTCAGTGAAGCTAAAGGTTCTCGTTAAGATGTCTCAGCGAAGTGTTATTCTCTTGCCGATAATGTATGTATTGATGTCTTCGAGATAACTCTAATGTTTCGAGAAGACATCTTAGCGAACAGAGAATGTCATACCGACAGGGACACACTTGGGAGTTATCGGTGTAGCACTAAGGCTTCGTTATGAAGTCTGGGTGATATACAAATGTCTTACCGACAAAGAGTCTAAGGTAGATCATCAGAGTGACTCAGCAGGCTTGGTGAGAAGTCTTAGCGAGATTTAAATGTCTCGCCGACAACTCATTGTGTTGGAAGCCTTCGGTATAACTTAAAGCTATCGGAGAATCCTCTTAGCGATGGAAAATGTCTTACCGATAGCCGATGGCTATCGGGGTAGCTCTTGGTGATAGTTGGTCATCGATGAAACATATGGAGATTGGTATGAACTCTCGGCGATAGATGTGAATCTTGCCAATTGTCTCTTGAAACTCGATATGACTTGTGTCTTCGGTATAATGTTAGTGACTCGCTATGACCTTCTGGTAAAAGCGATAAGTCAGGGTGACTACGTGATGACTAGGTGTATCTATTGGAGCTCGATATAACATCTTGGCGACTACAGAGGCTTTTGGCGACATCGATATGAGGTCAATGTGGCATCGACGAGACATAGTTAGTGTCTCACCGAGATGCCAATACAATATGAATTCTATTGACCGTCTGACTGTCATACGTGGAATCTCGTGGACGAATAGAGGAAGCCAAAAGTGAACCATTAGCAGCTGGTTTGGTGCGACAATTCTGTGAGAAATCTCAATAGTCAGGGAACACCATGGATATAGTTGGGAGTTGCAGACACTTAGGGGTTGGATAGTAGTTCGATCAACAGTGAAGTGTGAAGAGTTCAAATTGTATCAGTAAAGGACTTAAAATCTATAAAGGCTGTAACTTGGATGTTTTCTATTTGAAGAAGGTTCATGATGAATGCTGCTATATAATGACACCAAAAAGATAAGTCTGAAATTGTATGTAATTTTGATTACTGTAATACAAAGTGATTTCTCTTGGTGTGGTGGGTTTTTCTCCTGTAAGGGTTTTCCCACGTATATCTAGTGTTCATGTGTGTTTGTCTAAATACTCTATTTTTGTAATCTGTCTCATAGTGCATCTCAATTTGACTGTAATTGAAAATTTAAAAGTACTTCTACACTCTTTCCTAAGGTATTGACATTAGGAGAATTGTTTTCCGCATTTAATTTTCTTTACAAAGATTCGGTGCAAAGATGGACAAATCAAGGATCTAAGAAACTATTTCAAAAGAACTCCTATCAAACAACATGATGCTAGAAGGTATTTATCTTTTAATGGTGTTTGTTATTCCTGCAAGAAATTTGGTCATAAGGAAAAGGATTGAAAGAGTAAAATGAATAATTCTTTATCATTCTCTGAAAAATGTCTTAAGATCAATAATATTGGATATAAAGTTAGTTTGTGTGAAAATAAGTTGAATTAAAGAAAAAATAGAAAGAATAATGTTGATTATTGTAAGTGCAAAAATTGGAACACCTTGGTAATAACTATAGAAGAAGGAAAACTAATTATCATGTGAAGAAGAATGATCAAATCATTGATCCAAAAGAAGCAAGAAAGGAAATGAAAAGGATTTGGAGAAAGGAATCAAAATTCTTAGTCTTATGTGTACTGACCTATGGTGTAGATACTCCCATCAATTTCTAAAGTAAAGCAATTTCTAAGGGGGAGAAATTATCAGAAAATCTAATAAAATTACTCATTGACCTACTTGTGTCACATCATGATACAAGTATATTTAATGTGCTAACAAAATTAAGGTATTTCTCAGTCGCATGTGTGAAGGATGAAGTCTACAAAATTTGAAAGAATGGAGGCATACATAGTTTTCAAGGTTATCTACCTACAAGTTGAAGCGTTTATTGCAAAATCATTCAGAATGGAAGGAACAAATCTAGATAATTCAAAAGGCTTATGCATTTTCAAAGAAGTGTGTAAAGGAAGTTTAGAGAGGAATTATGAGTTTTAAGATTTGAAGAAGAGATCAAGTGGATTCAAAGTGAGCTTTGGATGCATGATATATATACATTTCTTGTTGGCATCTATAGAGGTATTTGTGTTTGCACAATCTTTCATTTTTTTTGCTATGGATAATTCAAAGGTTGTGAATAGTGCGAATAGACTACAAGTTAGTTGAAGAGATATTTGAGGAATGTGTCAAAAGAGTTTGTTGGTGCATTATCTCACATCCCTTTGAGAGTGTTTCCCACAGAAAATATCTATGCATTTGTTTATAGTAAGACATAAGAAATGTCATCAGTTCAATTGAGCATGCTTTGGGAAACCAAATTGAAAGAGAGCATTGATGCCTACAAAGTGTTAGTTGATAAGAAGTTGGATGTTTGGAGGAAAGTTCCCTTGTTTAAATTTGAGAAGTATATTTGAATAGTTCTGAGTAGAATTCATGATGAATATTTGTGGATTGATTAGGCACATTCAATCACAAGAGAAGCTATTATATATGTCACTTGGTTTGTGTTCCTCTAGACCAGTTCCCAAATGGAAAGCTCTGGATGAGCAAGAGATAATTGAGGTTACTGGTGAAAATATTGAAGGGAAAGAGATTGATTTGAGATAAATTGTTGATCCAGTAATAAGGCATGTTGCTATGGTCATTGGTCACAAATTTTGTATCCCTAACAATGACCTCATAGTTTCAACTATTGTTGTACATACTACTATTGATATAGTTAAAAGAGGTATGGATTATGAATTGTGCAAATTATTTTGTATACATTTTTTGAAGAATTTAAAGGAAATCAAGATGAGTAAGAAGAATATATTTTGGTATGGAAATTTGGTTGTTTATTTTCTCTTTTACTTTTTGAGAGAATTACTGGAAATAAGAAGGATAGAATGGTTAAATTTAGAGCCTACTGGCCATCAAATCAAGAACTTTATGATAAATCTTGTTAGTTCAAATGCACAAGAGATTTCCCTTGCTACATTCTTTGGAAAATTTTAGATGAAGATGAGTAGAAGGCTTAGGATTCAAGTAAGTGTTGTTGAAAAGTACTCTAGAAGCATCAATTTTCTTGTGTCTATATATTTCTGTCACATGGAAGCAGTTGAATCAAGGTTGGTATGGATATCTGAATTATATTATGAAGTGTTAGAGGATGAAGTTGAAAATTATGCTAAATTTTTTTTGGAAATCACTAAGAATCTCAATGTAGAAGGAACCTTTGATAGTGTAACTAGAACAGGGAAGAAAAGGAAGAGTGTTGTTAAGCAAGAAGTTGGAGAAGGAAATGAGTTTGAACATGAGCATGAAAGAATAAATATTCAGAGAGATTTGGAATAATTGTAGAAGGTTATTCCTGATGCTAATTTTGATTCATCTTTTCTATTGTGGAGAATCTAAGAGGCATGATTGATTCTTTGAAGGTCTACATCTGTAGACTTGAACTGCATGTTGGAATCAGGTCTAATGAAGGAAATTTGGAAGTTATCAATGAAGAATGTGCAAATGCACATAGTCGAGTGATGAAGGAATTAGAGAGTGTACAAGTTTGTGAATATGAGGCACATAAACTACTTTATTTTTGCTTAGATTAGTCTGAGAATACATTGAAAATGAGAAATGAGATAAGGATGAGTGAGTCTCAGATGACAACTTAGGTAGATACATACAGGTTAGCAGTGGATAGAGATAATCAGAGGTGGTCCTACATTGTGCAACTTCAGGACATTCTTTTCTTTGTAGGATCAAAGGATAAAAGTTATCAAGAAGTTTATGGCACTTAGAGACATGATTAAACTTAGGAAGACTCCTATTTCTAGTGCTCTTGGTAGTATTGGTGAATTATCAAAGATTAATATTAGTCCCAATACTTTAGCAGATGGTATAGAGTCCTTAACTAAGCTTAAGCTATTACACAAGACTCTTATAAGTGAAAAAGGTTCACGAGAAGAAGGAAAAGTGTCATGGAAGGTCATCTTGGAGAGTCTTGGAGGTTCTTCTTCAGGTTAATTCAATTTTATGTTCATATCTTTTTGGGTACATTTTGATGCATATGTATATATACCAGACCCCATCCTTTGTCATTGATGTCAAAGGGGGAGAGATAGAGAGATGGAGAGATATTAGGAGGGATAGAGAGAAAGGAAAAACATTTTTGTGATGAACAATTTTGATAGGGGGAGTATTCAATGTATTCAGTTGTAGTATATTGGAAAATGTTTTTGTCATACATGTTGCCATCAATGCCAAAGGGGGAGATTGTTGGGATTATGGAATCCTTGCAACATGAGAATGAAATATGGATGGTTTGTGATTGGTTGTTCCTATGTTTTCATTGATGTCAACATGGTAATAAATATATGGGAAGTCTACCTGGTTTATCAGATGTTGTTCTTCATTGGTAATGCCCTTTTGTGATGGATCAATATGTTGGTATTTAAGTCTAGATTTCACTGCAAGATTTGATATGAATCTAATCTCTTAACCATGTTATCATGACTCATTTAGATATCTATATCCTAGATCTTGAGATTTATTTTGTTGTGAGATGAAAGTTATCTTTGATAGAGTTCAACTCTGTATTCTACTATTGTTCCTTGCTTGGCATACTGTGTGGGAGACTCCATATTTTATTAAGGTGAATATTCTTATGCTATGGTTTTGTTGTTAGTATCTATGTTGGTGGTATGATGGGAAATTAATGTGTTTTCATATTCAAAAGGTGTTTGATTTAAGGATTATTTGTTGGTTTGGAGAATTGTGTTTTAGTCTTGGTCGACTCAGCGTATGCAATACATTATGGAGACTAGTTATGTTTTATGGATGTTGGCTGACTTGGTATAATGCACTACATGGATAAAATGTTTAAATCATATATGGTGTTGACAAAGAGAGTTTTGATTATTTTGTTTTCATCTAATTAGGCTGACCTAATTGATGAATAAGATATACTTGTAAGATGTTTTAAGGAATAAGGTGGGAAAAAGAGGGGAAAGGGAATGTGAGTGTGAAGAGAAGTGAAGTGTGAGTGCAAAAAGGATTAAGGGGTATGTGAAGATATAAGCCTAAATGATTTATCATTTGTGGATCAATAGTTTAGTTGAACAACTATTGTGTGAGGTAGTATTTCATATCTCGAGCTTCATTGGAACTGAACCAGGCTGCACATTGATGGTGTTTCCTATCAGTTCAATATTTTGGAAGTGAGCCACTATCTTTGTATCTTGGAGGTTAGACATATTTTGTACTTAGGAAGTGATCCTTTTTAAGGACAATGAGTCTGAGTAGTGATCCTTGTAATAGTTTGTATTAGGATAATATATATTGTGAGTTAACCCTCATCGTGGTTTTTCCCTCTTTGGGTTTCCACTTAAAAATCCCAGTGTTCATGTGTATGGTTGCATTGATTTGTTTTTATGTTCCCTCTTGCTTATTTAGTCAAAATTGTGATAATGATTAGATGATTTTGTTGTGGTTTTATGGAATACCGATTCACGCCCCTCTTAGTATTCTAGATGTTCAACAAAATCTCTATGGATCCTAAGTATTCTAAAAAGGTGATTAAGATTGAGAAGTTCCTTTCTTCAAAAGAAGCTAAGGAACATTCATGTCTCCTATATTCTCATCTTGATATCTTTGCTTGGATGTATGAGGACATGCCCGATATTGATGAGTCTATAGTGTTCCACAATATTGTCTTATGTCTTGATGCCAAACCGGTTAAGTAGAAAATCTAAAAGATTAATCCCAAGGGTGAATTATTGGTTAAGATAGATAGAGAAGCTGCTAAAAGAAGGCTTTATCTATCCAATCAACTACTCCCCTTGGATCTCGAATATTGTCACTATTAGAAAACCTGATGGTCGTATTCATATATGCATTGAATTTCATGATCACAATAAAGCTTCTCTTAAAGATAATTTTCTGTTAACTAATATAGATATGATTGTGGATTTGACTGTAGGCCATGCCTTGTTATCTTTCATGGATGGTTTCTCGGGTTACAATTAAATCCATATTAATCTAGAGGATCAGTACAAGACAACCTTCACCACCCCTTGGGGTACTTTTTATATTGTGGTCATGACCTTTGGGTTAAAGAATGTGGGAGAAACTTACCAATGGGTGATGACCCTAATATTTCATGATTTCATCTTATTTTTGAAAGGATTTGACTCTATAAGATGAAACTTAATCCTCTTAAGTGTGTCTTTGGTGTAAACACAAGAAAAATTCTGGGATTTATAGTCTCTCATCTTGGAATTGAAGTCGACACAAATAAGATCAATGCAATTGTTAACACACATCCACCTAGGAATATTAATGAGTTGCAAAGTTTACAAGGGAAGATTTAGGCAATTCATAGGTTCATATCTCAATTGGATTTTTGTACCCTTCCTTTCACTCACTTGTTAAGGAAAGATTTTCATTTCATATGGGATGAAGAGTGCTAGAAAGCTTTTGAGTCAATCAAAACCTATTTGGCCAATCCTTCCATACTAATGTTGGTTATGCAAGATAGACCCTTTTTGCTTTATCTCACAACATCATCATATGATTTGGCAACCTTGCTTGCTCAGTATGATGATGTCAAGAAAAAGAGAGTGGTCTACTACATTAGTGGTGTCTTGGTTGATTATGAAACTTGGTATTCTTCCATGGAGAAGCAATATGTTGCTCTTGTCTTTGCTACGTAGAAGCTAAGGCACTACCTCCATGCTAAAACACATGTCATTGTAAAAAGTTACCTTCTAAAGCATCTTTTCTCCAGTACCGACCTTGCTAGGAGGTTAGCGAAATGGGTGATGTTTCTTAATAATGTCTTGCAGTGTTACTTTATTATTCTCCTTCTCTACTTCTTTATCATAAATTTATATATCATTTCTATCTTAGATTTCCATGAAGGTGGAAACACCAAAATGAGGGTTTGAGTGAGGTAGACCCCTATACAACCCCCAACAATTTTCCCTCTTTCTTTTGTGTAGGTGGATGTGCTTTTTAGAGCTAGTTGGAAAATGAGCATATTTGTGAGATTATCTTTATCACCTGAGCCTTCATATACTTAATTTATCACATTCGTTTGTATCTTTCATATTCCATATTTTTGTTTGTTCCCTTAGAAGCGACTAGCTAGGCCATCAGCTCATTTTCTAGTGGTTCATATTGTCTTTTTGGTCCTTTGGTCATACAGACACTAGTGCACCTGAGAGATGCCAATGCATCATGTTGTCATTCCGAAACCGCACTTCCATCCTTGGGTAGAGCACTACTTGAGGTATAGTGTTGAACCTAAAAAACTAGCTTGCTTAGCCCCAATCCTGACTTTGGGTCTGTAGAGTGATTGAAGGGCTTTATAGTCATCATCATTCTCGTCCCTCATTTGAAACAATCCTTTAGAGTGATGTAAGTTAGGGCAGCCTTCTACTCTTGGCTCTCCGTGACTTGGGGCCTTGACGTGGTCAGTACCCCTCTCTTACAGGAGTGTGATATGAAACATTGATGCAAAATCCTCACACAATTGAATCTAGAAATCAGTTAAGCAATTATCAACATGGATTGTGGAAACTTATTATCATTGAGGTATATTCTTTTTAGGCGTATATATGAGGATTATTATATATCTCTCGAGAGAAAAATAAAATATGTTTTTCATATTATCTAGAAGGGGTCCCTCCTATTTCCAATTTTGTTGATGGTCCAAATGACATTATACAACATAAATAAAATAAGACTTTTTATCTCTCTTGAAAAGATGACAAATCTAGGATTTGTTATCTCCAAGGTCTCTATAGTTGGGTCTCAATAGTATTGGATTTAACCTAGTGTGATTATTGAAAGTATGTTCAATGCTACTTTACAACTATTTTAAACTTGGTAGTGGGTTTATTTCCCAAAATTTTAATCTTTTTTTATTTTATTCTACTCTACTATATTTTAAAGAAAATACAAAAGAGATAGGGTTAACAAGAAGTAAAAAAAATATGAGTGATTTAATATTAATAATTTTGATCTTTATATCACAAAATATGAGGAAATTTATTTTAAACTCACTTTATTAAGATCAAGAATCGCCTAATATTACATAAAATTTTCATGCAATCTCCAAAGGAATTTTAGAGTTAATTGGAACAAGTGCTCATTAAACTATCATATTACACATGCAAGTTCAATGATAATCCTAATAACTCATTAACATGGATTTTTAATTTTAATATTATTATTTTTCTGCATAATTTAAAATATAAAGAATAAGAAAATGAACTCTACCATTTTAGAGACAAGAAACAATTGAATAAGCTAGATATTTATTAACTTCAACAAGGATATACTACACAAAAATATTGATCTTCTCCCTCTAGAGTTCTTTCTCTAACTATTGAAAAAATTCTTAGTTACTATCTCACTAAGGAAAATATCAAAAGAGCCAACCACCATACAATCTATGATGCACCCTTGTAATATAAAAAAAAGGAGATAGAAATATCCAAATAACACTAACCAATAATTGTAGAAATTTCATGCAAATATTCCTAACTGTAGAGTTCATCTATAAATAGTAAAGTACAACTATAATTTTTCATAATTAACATATGCATCATTTCCATAAGTTTTTCATGTCCCTTAGAATTGAAATTTAATATACCAATTAACAATCTAAAAATAGAGACCATCTTATTTATTAGATGGGGACCAATTTTCAGCAATTATTTATTACACTATAAATAAAATAACAATTATCTGAATAAAAATAATAAGAATTGGAAGTTTATCTTGGTTCCAAAATTTATTCAAAATTCAAACACTTAGTCAACTTTTCATTATCGAGACACTTCAAAATATCTACTTGTAACTTAGAATATTCATACATTTTCTCAAAGAAATCAATGTGGTTTCTCATATCATGTAGACCTTTATCCAAAATTTTATATTCTTACTAGAATTGTGTCAATTGATTTATTACATTTTAATCCACCCTTGATTTCATATCTTCTAATTTGTTCTTTATTTCCTACTAGATCTCCTATGTTGTAATTATAGTATGTTTTTCCATATCTATTGAATCTTGGTTAAAAACTTGAGACAAAATCTTCAAAAAATCCTAAGTCTGTGAAGTTATTCTCTTTCTTATAGGACCTTCTACATATACCATATCAACAAATCCCTTTTGAAAGCTATGGCCTTAAGCGTCTTCTCACAAAATTCCTTATCATATGGTGGAAAATATTTTTATCAACTAATACCTTCAAAAGGTATCTTGCCTATTTCTCTAGAAGTATGATCAATTCATGCTCATACATTTCATATTCTATTGTTATTAGGTCTAGGAACATTTCCATGATCTAATCTAATTGAGTAACTTGGTCATGATACTTACAACTGAATTCTATTTATTTGCAAGATTTATATAACATATTATCTATCAAAATATATATAAATAATTTTCCTTATTTTGTTATTAAATACAAGCTATCAAATCCACTTTTGGACATCAAAAGTAGAACATAAATGGATGTATTGTTGAACACCCAAAATACTAAGAGGGGGGTGAATCGGTATTTTTATTAACTTAAGCATTCATTCAATGCATCACACTAAACTTGTAGTAATGGAAAGGAAAATAGAGAGCATGCATCACATCAAAGAACAAAAGAGCATTGAATTTACATGGAAAACCCAAAAAGGGAAAAACCATGGCAAGGATTAGCTCATAATATAGATATTTAAACTAGTTACAAATTTTAATACAATTGGTGGACTCACTATCTAAAAGAAGAAATGTTCACTTCCAAAGGGCCTAGTTCCCATAATAGAGAGAGATAGAAGAAAGGGTGGCTCACTACCAATTTTGAATTGCTAGCATTGCATCTGATCTATGTTGAAGATATAGTTCACTGAAGCTCAAAGTATTGACTTAACACACTTTATTCTTCTCCTCAAACCCAATTCACACTTCTCTTCTCTAAAAATTACTATTTATCTCACATCTCTACACATCACACAAGAAATTAGTAAGGAAGCTAAAGTAGTAGAAAAAGTTCCTATACTAATCTTGAGAGGAGAATAATACAAAAAATTTATAGATCTTTAATAGTTACAAAAACTTAATAGAAATAAACATAAACATCATGCATACCACAACACCACGATTTATGTGGGGAAAACCCTTTCAGGAGAAAAACCCCAACTCTAAAATCCACCCAATATATTATTTAGAAATCACAAAGAATGTATCAAAAATAACTTATGTAATTACAAGGTTGAGACACATTTTCCCAATAGAATCAACCTTGTATATATACCCAAACCAACCAAAACATCAATTAGGTCAGCCCAAAACATGTACCATGTAGAACATCATCTTTTCAGATCAACACTCAAGTATGCATGCCTTGCAAGAGGAACAAAAGTGTATAACACATTAAGATAGGTTGTATTGAACTATAAATACTCCCATAACTCCACTCTATACTTTATTCAACTCCACACAACCTAAAATACTTAGGTCGAGTCCACAGGTGAAGTAACAATAGAATGGACCATTTTTTTATTCACAACTTGACATGTAGACAACCAAAACACTTTACACTTGGAGAAAACATACTACAAGAATCATCAAACATTTCTGCAACTCCACATACCAAAACATTCATTCACGATGGAATGTAAAGTATTCAAATCAGGTACTTTGTAATAGTTACATTGGTGTATCTAGAGTGATGCTTTATCACTATTATCTTCGACTATAGAAGACATTAGATAATGAAACTTTGAATTTAGAGTCTTCCAACATACATCATTATTACCTCAAAACCGTATAACCAAATTCTTCATGGCAAAGTAATGCAGACCAAAAGGTTGGTTCTCTGAAAATTGGAACTACATTCTAGAATTGGGAAATTATCTAATCATCTGATCTTCACTGAACCAAAAAATTTGCATCTATGCCATGAATTTCCATCCCTGATGGGTTTCCATCAATGAAAACACCATCCAACATCATATGCTCATCAATATCTCCATTAAAATCATGTTGCCATCACATAATCTTCAATGAAAAACTTCCAACAATCTCTTCAAGTTTCCAACATGTATTTAACAATTCTTAGCTTTAAAGACTCAACAATTTTTTCAGGGTGATGCCCCAAACCCCATATCTTGTTATGAGTGTACAATATTTGCATGATCAGTTGCCACATACCAACATACAACCTATCAACAATAAACTATATATAACTGCAAGGATGAAATTTTTTTCCTAATAGGTACATGTGTCCAGACCCTTCTCAGATCTGCCTACAAACTATATCATTTTAATTTTTGTATCTTTGAGAATTTGCATTTTACATATTAGGTCTTTTTGTTCATTTATTTTAAGTGTTCCAATTCATTCCAAATATTTCCTATTGTTCTAAGGACTGAGATCCAAGTCTGATTGACTCAACATTGAGGTTGGAAGTCAATCTTTACACCTTGTGATCTCTTTCCTAATGAAATACACTTTGGGAAAGAATAATTGAGATCCTTATAGGTTTTAACAAAAACTCTTTTAGGGGATCCCTTCACTTTTATTTCAGCACCATACCTCCTATGGTATTTTAAGCTAATTTTCCTAAACCCCTGGTGGTTTCTAGTTTGAACTTGGCCTATTCATTAGTGCTTAGAGTTGTAGTTTATATGGCTAATCTATTGATACCATTATGCTACAAAAATCACTCAATTTAAATGTTGTTGAAACTCTTATAAATTCTCTCTATAAGTGTATATTTATTGAATAATATATTGAGCTTCTTTGGGGTGTGAAAGTCTTCTCCAAAAAGGATTTTCCCTAGTTACACCTATGTTATGGTATATTGTTTATTTTATGTTTATATGTGTATCTTTTATCTATTATTTAAATATTATGTTTTTTCAAATGACTCTCCTCAAGATATTAGTTTAAGAAAAATTTCTTTGTACATTTCTGAATTTCAAAAAAGAAATGCCAAACTTGATAGAAGAAAAACTTTAGTAGGTATCTTCTTCAATGTTCTCTTGAATATAAAGTTGAAATGTTGTATAAGCTCAAAGGGATCCCTTCTTTAGTTTGTGATATGTTAAATTAATGTATTTCTTCCACCCTTTCCTTGAACTAAGTTCACAAAAGGGTTCCCAACTAATCTTGTCTTATGATACATGTAAGTGTCAAGCTCTTAAACTAGCCAAGTTACTTCCCTTTTGGATATAAATTAAGAAACCTTAGAGGAAAATATTCAACAATGTCATTATGACTAGTGCATAATATATCAAATTAAGAAGATATCCCAATTGAAAGTTAATTCTTTCAAGTTTTATTTGTGAATGGAATATACTAAATACAATTACACATGTCTACTATAATTATACCTGTGATAAAGGTTTGGATCCTAGGGTTTGCTATTACATCTTCATATAGATTAAAATAAATATAACATATGGGTTAGACATGATTTCATAGATGGAAAAACGAGATTTCATAAACAAAAGAGTTTTCAATTGAATGATACATGTTACACAAATCCAATTTTCCTATAACTTTCAACCAATTTCATAGTATATGGAACAAAATTTATGGGTTAAAAAATGATTAGAAAGTCCTTGGAATCACATATCACCAAATTTGTAAATTAGTTATTGTTGTTTAGATTCACAACTATATGGCACACTAGGGATAACTCTAAATGACAATAAACTACAATACAACTCAACATTCAAAACTATAAACATCAGTTTTATCTTTTTTTATCTTTGAAAATTAAAATTTTATTATAATATTTTATTTATTTTTATATATAATTAAACAACAACAAACTACAATAAATAAATCACAACATTCATTATTATTTCACTTTTACAAATGATTGAATCTTGAACGAAGAAACAATATTTTAATATTAAATTTATAAACTTCATCATGACTAAGATTCAAATTAAAATGATGAAACAATAATTTAATATTAAATTAAGCAACTCCATCATGACTAAGCTTCAAATTAAACATTGTTGCATCCTATTATACAAGGGTCCATTTGTTATCATCCCACTCTTGGTTATTACTTTCTTTAGGATTATAGTCATGGGAGTCACTTAAGACATATGTCTCCAAATATCTTGCATCATGTGCAAGATGCTTTCTTCTTCTTCAATCGTTTTAGCTGAATCATCACTGTCACTTAACAACTCTCTCTCCAACACTTGCAACTTGTGTCTTTCTATCTCACACAATGACCTCTTGGAGAGCTTGTTCGTTGTTTGGAAGTGGATATCTGATGTTAGAGAATCAATTTGACATGGATGTGAAGCAGTGCCAGCATGTTCTAGTTTCTAGTATAATCCTGTTGAGCTTACTGAGTTCTCTAATGGAGGTGTTCGGTTTGTGTTGCTTCGTCCAACATAAAGAAAGCCTTCACTATCTAAGTTAATAGAAGCTTCCAATGGCTGTAAGATTGACATAGTATCCACCCACTAGATGCCAAGGACTTTTAATCTCTTAAATTATTGTTTACGCTACTTCATTCATTGAGAAGGAGACTGTATGTCCATATTCTTGACAAGATATTCTTGGTGCTTGGCAGTAGAAAATAATATCATTGGTAGGAATATTTTCTGATAACCCTGATAAAGAAAAAACCAAAAATTATGTCATAAAAAACTGAAGTTAAGTTGACATCACACACTGTTTGATGTTACATAAATCAATGTTCTATCATATAAAATCTATTTCACATTAGAAAATATTGTTTTCTTCTTATGATTTGCATTTTACTACTATCTCACAAGAATAGACTAAATATAAATATTGATTAGTGACATAAAAGTTTTATCACAAATGCACAAGTCCATAGCAATGTGGCATGTTATAGTTCCCCTGTTAACAAAGCGGGTGACATTTAGATATGTCAACTGAAACATAGAAACAAACAAATAGGACCGTGGAACTGCATAGAAAACCTCTAGAGAATTCTTGCTTTCATTTTCTTCTAAATTTTTAGATATTATGCTGCTTTTGACAAAAGAAGCATTGCAGAAATAAAAACTAGTAACTCTAATGTTTGGTCTACATGGTCTTCTATTGTGAAGATCTCTTCAAAAAGAATGTCATCAATCCTACTACAATGTTATCCTTCACAAGAAAATTAGGACCTACCATTTTCTGACAAACTGTAACTGAGAAGGTACTCACAAATAAGGACAATAAGTCTATTTTCTTCTTTCCATGCTGATTGTAACACGATATGATAAGCATGAGTAAACGTTACACAAGCCATTTTGTTAGTTTGATAGGTGGACTTTGTCAATTAGAGGATTGCAGAGGAAAAGCGAGTTAAAAAGATAGAAAAAGATTTTGTATGTACTACATGCACAGTTAGACCAACATCAGAACACAATAGGTACATGCAAAAACATGTAGTAGCAAAATTTTCTAAACCAACAAACCAATTAGTAGTTCAGATCAACACATAAAAAACCAAACGACCTAGACGTGGAGACAAGGAAATAATCAAATACCCACATGACAACGAAAAAATACCTAGGTATGCCCGCTATAACCAATATTTCATGTGTAATAATATACTGTAGACACAACTATCAGGTTTTACAAGTAGAAGGAAAAGTTGAAGAGAAGTTCTAAATTCAATTCTGTATTTATTGACATTTGACTCAAAAATAACGGACAACTTGTCTTTCATTTCCATCTGTTAAAGAACAAATGGCATATAAACATGGAAAAGGCGTCTGACCCCAAGATTTCTATGCATTGTTTATAAGATTGAAGAGGGTAAGTTGCAGGCCAAGAAGATTGACACCAAAGTGAACCTGGAAGATGCTTTGACGAAGATTGTTCGAAGGGAGAAGTTAGATAAAAATCAAACTTCTCTTGGCATTATCAAGTTCCGACTATAAGCTTGGAGTAGGGGATTTTTCTTTGCAACTCTCCTGCAGCCTGGATTGGACTTCAAGTGGGAGATTGTTAGTGTAACATATTATATTGCAATCCAATCCATTTATTGCTGTGTAATGGCTTTGTCAGCCCATTTCCTCCACTCCTTATGCATCGACCATTTGCATGCTTGTCTTTCCCATGATGAGGTTTATTGGCTATTATTAGTATAGAGTGGAGTTAAACGAAGGTAGTTGTAGGAAACAATAGTATATAGTATTATTGATATTGAGCTGTTGTTGCATGTAATGTATTATGCATGAGAGTTTTATTCTATGATAATACAGAGAGCAATCCCCTGCTCAGCCGTGAAGCTATCAAACATATTGAGTTGAGATATCATTTCATTCATCATGCATAATGAGTAACTGTTAACAAACAATAATAATATTGAGTAACATATCATATTGAGCTGTTACTAGTGTGTATTGAGTTGATTTTTATTATTATTGTTTAATTGCACCAAACATATTGAGTTGAGATATCATTTCATTCGGCATGCTCTTGAAGAGGGTAAGTTGCAGGTCAAGAAGATTGACACCAAAGTGAACCTGGTGGATGCTTTGATGAAGATTGTTCCAAGGGAAAAGTTTGAGTTCTGTTAGAATTCTCTTGGCACTGTCAAGTTCTAACTATAAGCTTGGAGTAGGGGATTTCTCTACGCAGCTCTCCTACAACTTAGATTGGACTTCAAGTGGAATATTGTTAGTGTAACATATCATATTGCAGTCCAATCCATTTATTGTTGTGTAATGGCTTTGTCAGCCCATTTATTTGCATGCTTGTATTTCCTATGATGAGGTTTATTTGCATGCTTGTATTTCCTATGATGAGGTTTATAGACTATTATTAGTCTAGAGTGGAGCTAAATGGAGGTAGTTTTAGGAAACAACAGTATATAGTATTATTGATATTGATATTGAGATGTTGTGGAATGTAATGTATTATATATGAGATCTTTATTCTATGATAATAACAAAGAGAAATCCCCTACTCACTGTGCACATAGCCAATTGGTGAATCGCGTTAATAAACTTCCTTTGTCTTCAATAGCTGATTTGTGTGTGTGTTTTGCTTATGCATTTGATTTAAGATTTTCTATTTTGTTCTGTACTATTCATTTCTTCACTCAACAATGTTAATGGCTAACGAGCACTAGAACAATCAATATTTTGTATAAAAACATATTTCATGAAGCAATGAAGCTATCATTCCATTACTACTAGTGAGCGCGCATGCTATTGATTTAATAATAGTAAGGAAACTATATTTTTAGAAGATATCGATTTTCCATGACTAGTGCATTCAATGCTACTATGGTAGAAGCGGGTGTTCCTACTATGCACTTAATGCATGTTGTTTTTTCATAGCCTTGCCTACATTCAATCGAGTTTTCCTGCCTTTCACCCCCTTAGGCCCACAACACAATCAATCAAAGTCACGTTAGACATGTAGGAAAGAGGTCACGTGGGTACTCTACATGAATGAAGATATATCCAAACATAAATCACTAAATCACAAGCATCATCAATTACAACAGTAGATGAAGGAGATGAGATCTCATTGCATGAAATTTGACTCCACTTATAATCCCCCATTGTGTCCTTAAAATAAGATGAATTAAGAATAGTAGATGATTTTTCCAATGTTGGATTACAAGAGTCTTCAGTCTCAATATGTTGACTCATATATGAAGAATATGAAGCCACTAAATTTTGATTAGGATCCCTAGAAACTAAGGTCTCAATATAAGTCTTAGTAGAAGAAAGAGAAGGTTTTGTGTTATCAAAACAACCATACCTTTCCTAATGAGCAAGCTTAACAGTTTTTTTTATCATCAATTTGTTGAAACTTAGCAAGTGGAACAAGGCAATCCACATTAGGATAATTTGAGGATGGAAGTTCATTTGAGTCTCCACTTATCTCCCAAAGTCTAGTTGAAACATAGAAAAATGTATTCCCTTTGTTTTGAGGGATAGAGCTAACAAGTTTCTCCAAGTTTCATTCAAGGAAACCCTAGACATCTCAATCTCAATTGAACCTCTCAACCTAGTTCATCTTGAATTGATAGAGAATAAAATAGAACCCAATGAAGTCTCTCTAGATGTCTTCTCCTTAGAGGAAGTGCTAGAAGAATTCTTAGGTTCCTATTCCCACCTACCTTCCGTTCACCATAAGCGACGATTCTCGTATCACTTGAATAAAAAAGCATAATTTGGAGAATATATTTTGAATATGGATGAGGAGGCTCCTCTATCTAATGTTGATGATGGTATTTTGATACCTCACCCTAAAGAACATAGCCCTCTCCTTAAGGGAGAGATGTTGAAGTTTGCACAAATCCAAAATTATCTAAAAAGGTGATTAAAATCAAAAAATTCCTCTCTTCAAGAGAAGTTGAAGAGCATGTTGATCAATTGCATTCCTATCCTGATATTTTGGCTTGTTTGTATGAGGGAATGCTCGATATTGATGAGCATATAGTGGTTCACAATATCATCCTTTTCCTCGATGCCAAGGCCATGAAGAAAAGGTTTGAAAGATGAATCACAAGGTTGCATTGTTAATTAAAACTAAGATAGAGAAGCTATTAAAAGTAGGCTTTATCCATCCCATTGACTATTCACCTTAGAACTTGAATATTGTTTCCACTAACAAACATGATGGTCGTGTTCATGTGTGCATTGAATTTCATGATCTTAATAAGAATTCTCTTAAAGATGATTTTTTGTTGCCTACTATCGATATGACTGTAGACTCAACTATAGGCCATGCATTGTTGTCCTTCATGGATGTACTCTCTAGCTATAACCATATTCATATTAACCCAAAAGATCAGTACAAGACATCCTTCACTACCCCTTAGGGTACTTTCTATTATGTGGTCATGTTGTTGGGTTAAAGAATGCAAGCATGACTTACCAATGGGAAATGACCTTGACTTACAAATATCTTGGAAAAATCTATAAACCATCAAGATCACGTAGGAAATATTTGTCTCATCTTTGAAAGACTTTGACTCTATAAGATGAGGCTAAATTAGGCTCTTAAGTGTGTCTTGGACGTAGATGTGAGAATTTTTTTAGGATTTATAGTTTATCATCGTGGTATTGAAGTCAATACAAATAAAATTGGTTCGATTGTTAAAATGCCTCCACTTAGAAACATCTCTCTGCTTTAGAGTTTGCAAGGGAAGTTTTAGGCTATTCATAGATTCATATCTTAGTTGGTTGATCATACCCTTCCATTCACTCATTTTCTAAAGAAATATGTTCATTTTGTTTGGGATGATGAGTTCTAGAAATCTTTTGAATCAATCAAAAGTTATCTAGCTAATCCTCCTATCTTAATGTCGGCTATGCAGGATAGACCCTTTTTTCTCTAACTTGCTGCATTACCATACACTCTAGTAGCCTTGCTTGCTCAATATGATGGTGTTGGTAGAGAAAGAGTGGTCTACTACATTAGTTATGTCCTTGTTGATTATGAAACTCATTATTCTACAATGTAGAAACAATGTGTTCTTACCGTCTTTGCAACTTAAGAAGCTAAGACATTACCTTCTTCATGCTAAAACACATGTTATTGTGAAAAGCAATCTTCTAAAGAATTTATTTACTAGTGTTAACCTTTATGGAAGGTTGGAAAAATGGGTAATGTTGCTTTTTGAGTTTGACATAAAGTTCGTGACTCAGAAATCAATAAAGGGTCAAGTGGTTGCCAATCAATCGGAGGTGCTCCTTCCTTGGTTTGGACTTATTTCTCGATGAAGATATTTTTGCAATTAGTCATGATATTATATTGGAGATGTTTATCAATGGATCGAGATGTCAGACTAGCTCTGGGGTAGGTGTAGTTTTGATCTTGCTTGAGGGAAAGCTAGTCCCTCTCTCCTTTCAATTAGAATTTAAATGTACTAATAGCATCGCTAAGAATGAAGCCATTATTATTGGATTGTGTGTCATGATTACATTAAACATAAGGCATATTCATATACATGGTGACTCTAAACTTATTGTGAATAAAATCACAAGAACGTATCAGGCTAAGAAAAATAAGTTGTTTTAGTATTGGGATTTGGCTTTGTCCTTACTTGATCGATTATTATTTTTCACAATAGATAGTGTCACTAAGAGAAACCTAACACATAGATGCCATGGTGAGTGTTGCCTCCTTGGTGCCCTCAGATAAGGACACAAAGGAATACCACTTTTTGTTTCATATTATTTGCTATCTTGCTATTTTAGATAAACTTGAATCCAATGCTCTTGTGTGTGCTCATGTAGAATGAGAAGAATGATACTATAACATTTACAACTATCTGAAGACTGGAAGCTTTCTCGATGATGTGACAGAGAATGAACACACTTGGATATGAAAGATTTAAGTCTGCTATGTTATGTTATTGGATATTTTTTATTGAAGATCCTATAATGACTTCCTTCTTTCGAGTCTCACTAAAGTGGAAATACCCCTTTCCCTTATGGAAGCCCATTTGGGTTCTAGGGGTGGACATTTTGGTGGTAAATTTCTAGTGCAAAAATTGATCCACATGGGATACTTTTTGAAAACAATAGAACAAGATTCCTTCGATTTTGTCAAGAAATGTCCACAATGTTAACAACATAGTCATTTCATTGATGCTTCTGACCAAGAGCTTCAAAATTATACCTCCGTTTGGTTGTTTGCAAAATGGGGGTTGGATATCATTGGAAAGATATCACCTCCTTCTAAAGGACATATATCTTTATCATTATTGCTACTGATTATTTCATGAAATGGGTTGAAGCTATTCCACTCCGATCCATGAATGTTGAAGCTATTTATAACTTGCTTTTGAACAATATCATTTCTTGCTTTGATTCTCCTTCTACCTTTGTTTTTGACAATGGTACACCATTCAAGAACAAGGAATTGAAGTAGTTCCTAGAGAAATTCCATATCTAGCATATATACTCTACACCACACTATCCTCAATCCAATGGCCAAGCTAAAGAATCTAATAAAAATCTTCAACTTATCCTTCAAAAAATGGTAAATAAACATGGTAAATATTGGAACTTCTAGTTAACATATGCTTTGTGGGCCTATTGTACGAGTGTTCTTACAATGACAGGAACAACACCTTATAGCCTTGTGCATTGTTCTGAAGCTATCATGCCTTTAGAGTTGGAGATTCTGTCTTTATGAGTTTCCCTTAAAGGGTTAATCAATGATAAAAATTACTGATCCAATCGTTTGCATCAGATTGAGTTGCTCAATGAGCATAGGTTATAGTCCTTCGGTCATATTTAAAAATTATGAATGACCACTGTCTATGAAGTACACAATCAAGGTGTTCTTCCGATAACTTTTAGGGTAGGTGACCTAGTTCTTTATGAGAATAAGAGAAATGTAAATGCACCACCTGATCAAAGGGGGAAGTTCAGTCCTAATTGGTTAGGCCCTTACATTGTCATCTTTGTGTATGGTTTTGGTGCCTATGAATTGTCTTCTATGGATGAAATATCTCTAAAATAATTTGTTAATGCGGTGAACCTATGTTGATACTATGGATAGTGTCTTTGTGTCATGTGTGTAATGCTCATCCCTTATAGATCTTAGCATACCACATATTGACATCCCTTCATGAACACAATGTAAGATTTGTGTTATGATCTGACCATGTGTGTGTCAGAGGCATACATACATGCGTTTTATTATACATTATATTACATCTTTTGGTTAGGAAATTAGATCATCATTTTATTTAATTAGCATGCATCCATGTGTGTTTATTATATTGTGATAGCATCTAATCAAAACATACATCCATAAGTATGACATTCATCACATAATCATACATGAAAGTAAAGAAAACACTATTTAATGTCAAAATCAGTATCTCATGTATATATATAAATTAAATGTATGTCATGTACATGTATCATGCCACTATCATCAAAAAATAATTGGTGATTGTATATGTGTATTAAATGTTTATACATCAAAATACTATACAGTATATGTCATTGGTGCAAAAATGATATTAAAAAATGGGCATCTAGCCCCTAGGCACATGGCTCCTGAAGCCCTTTGGTCTTGGTGGTGGTTGTTGATAAGGTTGGATAGTGGAGACAAAGCAAGATCTATGTGAGAACAATCCGGATACTACTACCCGCAGTCCTCTAATATCTCCCTATAGGTATGTTATTTGTAACTCTACTCTCCTTAGGACCTCCTACAATTCTGGGTCACTAGCCAAAATCACAGCCTACGTACCCTCTGAGGTCATCGAGTTAGCTCTACAAAGTGTCACATGCTTGCTCGACACTATCAGCTCTTGTCACCACCTTATCTCTCTCAGAGAGCACAGTCTGTTGCTCCACTGATAGTTGGTCCCTCTATCCCACATTAGCGGTGGCATTAAAAGTCCTCAACATTATTTGTGCCTGCCCCTCCTCATATGCCATCATCACATGTATGACTAACTTGAAATGGTGGGCATGTCACCTAGCTAAAAATAATTGGTATGCCTCGAGGATGGTGCCTTAGATTGGAATGACAGGGGCCACCTCTAATATACACTAAATGGTGATCACAATCCATCCTTGTGTGTCCACTGCAACTATAGAGAGAATGGACTCATCATTACTACATGATACATATCCATAAAAAAATGAAATATGAGAATATACATGAGGTATTTACTGAAAAATTAAAGTGAAGTAACATAAGCAAATGTCATGTACCTAGGTCCTCAGCCTGCTAGCGTGGGTTAGGGGGATTGGTGACATTGGGTCTAATGCCTCTATCGTTGGATATTACTGTTGGTGTTGGTAGGACTTCCATCGAGTTAATGGATGTAGATGGAGTTAATGGATGTAGATGGTACCACCACTAAAATTGGGATGGTAGTTGGAAGAGAGGACATCCTCCTCCACCACCTCAATCTCACCTCTATTGTACCAACCTCCTCACCCTGCTCCTCCTGTGACCGACCTCTACCTCTATCTCCTCCTCGCTGCCTCATTGGTATGTCACCCTACATGCCTAGATCCCCCTGGGGGCGTCTGCTGGGAAAACTAGTGTAAGAAAATGTAGCATCCACCATGCATGTAAGTTGTGAATTACACCTACATCATCAATGGGATGTGTTGAAGGATGGTTCTAATCATCCTTGTCATCATCAAAAAGGATGATGTTGGTGATGGATGGTCATCGATGGTCACCCAACCGTGTGGCCCTCCTCACGACCTATGTATTATGGGACTATATGAGGGATAATATGTATAATCCTATATTGCCACATAACCCTCTTCTAGTAGAGGGGCATAGTAATATAATCAATGTGACCTAGGAGAAAATATTCGTACTATAGATTCCGTTGGTATCTGTAGTCATCTACCCATCTAAACCATCTATATGGTCACCTTATAATCTAGTAACCCATAAAAAATCAAACTAAAGCCACCAAAAATGTAGATCTCCATGCTTCCACTATCTCACAAGCCCGTACTAGTGGGCCATAGGAATTGTGTAATCCCTCACCTTAGGATAACCCACTAGCCACATGCATGTGATGTGAGAAAATACCCACCCCTATAGTAATGTGCACACTGTGAGGCTCACAAACTCATAGTGCATGAACATGCCTAGGTCATGGTACAAGTGTGCTTGTATGCTTTGACACCACATGAAGATTGTACTACAGTCCTCCATCACTAAGTGATGGTATGAACGAGGTCCCCTATAGGTGAGAGCCTCATGCATCCATAGTGACACACATGGTCACTATGACCACCATCACGTGTCTAATAGAGGAACTGTTGTGCCACCCTGCTCAAACCATCTAATGTATATATGGTCGGTCCCATCCCCATCATCATCTTGACCCACTTAGTATCAAACCCCCTCTACATGCTCATGGGAATAGCGTGTGTCATTAATGGTCACCTATCACCCATGGATGGGAAGACAAGTGATTCAGTATATGTCCTCCAGAGTGACGTTCATCTCACTTATTGGTAACTAGAAAGTAGATGTGGTGGAATCCTACTGCTCCATCAGTTCCATGAGCATGGAACATCATCTTTGGCATGGTGTAAACATGCCACAATCTAATGCATCATAGATTTTCCTCCTCTACTTGGCTTAGGTGTCACACTTAATCATTGACCAGCCGAAGCACCCACTCACCATGATGCTTTTGATCTTAGGGTAATCTTGCAAAAATTCTATCTTTTGCATAATTTTTTTCTAAGTTTAGCCTCTAAGATGCAGGTGCACTGTACACACGTTTGCGTGACATGATCTCATTTGAGGTTTGCCATTGATGGCTGGATAAATGCTAGCACACCTAGTAGACAACATCGTACAAAAATGTCATCAATGTATGGGTAGGATTCCAACTCACTAACAAGATGAATTTGTGTCGATAGGACACCTGCACTGCATTTTTGACCTAAAATAATTAAAAATATCACAAAATGCTAAAATTGAAGTGTTTGGAATTACCTAATTGACCTCTTTGCCCTTGACTACAGCACATTGTAGCTGGTCTAGCCTCGGCTCCTCATAGTCTCTTTGTGTAGCATTTTTCTGACTTTTCTCTCACAAAAGTTAACAAAACTCTCACAGTGAATAGTGAAAATGAACCTTCTAGGGACACGTGTATATATAGCCCCCTCAGGGAAAATTTTTCTCAATGATCATGGTCCCCCCATTCTTCCTAATTTTCCCCCACCTGACTGAGGGCATATATTCACTTCTTTATCATATTTTTATTTTTAACCTTTGATATTTTTCTTAAACATTCTTCTCACCTTGGTAGTTTCCTTTAATTTTTGAGCTGGCCTAAAATTTGAAGTTTTTCATTTAATGAAATCTTGCATGAGTTTTCATGAAAAATTCTATATTTTTCACTAAGTTTGATCGATGGGGCCATCATGGGTACCTTCCTTCTCAATCTCTGTGGCCTCTACAATATCCTTTTTTTCCATGTAAATCCATAAAATCTTCAAGTTTTTGTGTGTGCTTTCTTTTCTACTTTAGTGTGGCTGATTTTTCCAAAATCTAGCCCGCTAAAGTGGGGACAAAATGTAATGTCATAAAATTGCATCACTAGGGGAAATTTCACATTCGTGCATTTGGATCTACATTTATTACTCCTAATCACATTTATGACAAGAACATTATGGGTCAAGATTTTGAGATCTCGACACCATAAGGACAAATGATGAAGGAAGCGATAACATTTCACCACCTCATTTCTAGAAAAAATGGTGATTCAGACACCTGCATGACATGCGGATGTCTACATAATGTGCTAGAGTCCATGTGGTTTCCTGATGTTTGTAATGAGAATCTCAAAATCTTGACTCATGAAATGTGTCCTTCTACTTAGAATTCCCAGTGTAATGGCTCCTCCTATCTCATGCAGCAACAAAATTCTCCATTTTCTCTCATTTTGGGGGTTCTCACTCATTCTAACACTTCAATCTTACACTCTCACTCTATTATGTGCCCCTTCTCTTCTTGATTCTATTTTTGTGGTGAATCCATCCTAGATTGAGGTCCCTCCAATAGTCTAATCTCTCTTGCAAGCATTCACCAGTGTTTCTGTGCAATCAAGAGGGGTTCGCAGACTATTGGTTATGCTCTCTTTATTCTTATCTATTTGCAAATAGATAATTTTTTCATTTTATATCTTGTGATATGGGTTCTCCTTGAGTAGGGATTGCTTTTATCACTTTGTATTTGTTTACTTTGTACACTTTTTCTATCTATATGGCTATTTGTGGAGGTGGGAACACCAAAATGGGGGTTTGATTATGACAAGCCCTAAAATAACACAAAAATTTTTCCTTGTTCATCTTGTGTGTAGATTGTCCAAGTGAAGCTTAGAGGAAGATCTCAAATGTAGGACCCCTTTTGTATGTCGGTCTTCCACTCTCCTTAGTATTTTCTCTTAATTTGTTTATTTAGAAAAACCTCAGATTTGAGAATGTTAGTAGGACTATTGCATTTATGTCCAAGGGTTTAGCTCTATGTTTGTACAAGACACCAACACCCTTGAAGGACTACAATTCGTCGCACTGACACCCTGATCATGCGCTATTATCCTTTTCTTGAGAGCTCAAATTTTTGTGACTTATATCTCCTAATTCTTCCCTTTTAGTCTCCAGATCAGTTTATCTGAAAGTCATACTGGTTATTCTATTCTTCGTAATTTCTTCATTCAACCTTCCAATTCAATTAAGCTAAGTTCAAGGTAGTTTAGGGTAGTCCATTCCCTAGGATTCTCTTGGAAAATAAGGGACTCATGAGCAATAGACCCTCTTTCTCTACACTAATGCATGTCTAATCTTGGATATAGGACATAGGAAAGGTAATTTCTTAATAGGACCATAGAATTTATGTTTCTTGGTTGGTGGAACAAATGTTTGATGTAAAGGTGGAGGACATTGGCAACCTATTCGTTTAGTGTCTTTTGATGGCATTTGTTCCAAAAGGGAATGGATTTCATGTTCATTCATTATGTCACATCCCTATTTTCTCAAGATTCTAAAGCATTTCCATAACTTTATTCCAAGTTAATGGGTGTGTTTGTGACTTTATTCTCATATGATGGGGTATTGGTTGATGTGCCTTCCATTTGATTGTGATTGATAGGTTCTTCCATGTGCATTGGTTGAGGTATATTTTGTGATTCAATTTAGGGATGTAAGAGAGTGAAAATTTCAAGTGGTGGTATGATAGGTAGTGTTGGTTGTTGGTATGGGTGATTAGGAAAATTTATGGAAGGATAAAAGGTTGCATTGTTCTCAAGATTACACAAAGAATTATGTATGAATTCATGAATATTATCTTTTTCTTTTCCCAGGGTATCAAGAAGACTTTTATATTATGAGATGAAGTATCATGGATATCACTATCAGAATTAGGGTCATTATCGAACACACAAATTGAAATATCAACCAAGGATTTTAAGGATATCCAAAATTTACCAAAACACTTAGCCATGATGATATGATATTTTGAAATATTGATCATACTATTTTATAATACATGACTAGAAAATAAAAATAAAATCTAGAAAGAGGCTCCCAACAATATTTTGTCATAGGAAGTTGCGTTGTAAATAGATAACAAGAAAGAGGGAACTAGGGGTGTCTGACCCCTAGATAGGTTATCTCGAATTTCAAATTTTGACTATATAAGGCACTGTTGAATGACTTTGGGTCTTCTTGTAGACAGGTTTGAAAATGATTGTTTTTTAATAATTTTCTTAATTTATGCCACTACAAGTATGTAATGATATGTGAACAATAAATAAAAAATTTGAATATAATTTTTTGATTTAAAATGCACAAGTTGATTGATTGAAAGATTCCTAAATTTGAAAATGATAATTTTGATGCAATTCTAAAACAAAATAATGCATTACTTTCAATTTTTATTACTTTTTGAGCTAAATAAAAGATTCCTAAATGAATGTAATTAAGAATTCCAAATCAGATATCTACAAGCACAAATAGACTAGAGATAAAAATGTGTGATTTTTTTTATTAATGTAAGTGTACAAGGATAGAGGCACCCAAGGGTGTTTTTGTCCTTGATAGGGATTCTAAAATTTAAAAATTATAGCAATCTAAAGGTTTTTCTTCTATGTGAAAACATGTTTGTGACTACATTTTTTTATAGAATTTACTCAAATTAAAAAAATGCAAATGTAAATGTGTAACAATGAAAATGACAAGGAGATGGAAGGTTTAGTACATATGAATGTATTACTAGAACTACCAATTTTTTAGGTATTGGAAAATGGTAATAGAATTTCACATTTTGATAGCATGATCTCAAATCCAAGGGTAGAGTAAAATGTGACTCGAGATGCTTCTTTAGTATTCCCAAACTCCTTGGTTGAAAAATTAGTAAAGTAGTATGGGGAAGGAAAGATCTTCCAAAACACATATATTAAGGATATAAAACTAAATAGTTCTCCAATCCATTGGAATGACATTGAAATAGATCTATCTATAGAAATTAATAAATGGGATATTATAGAATAGGTTCCTTTGGGCTTGCATGTTCACTCCTAAAGGTCTTTGTTAGTAGTGGCATAACCAATGTTAATAGAAGTAGGAAGAAAAATCATTGATGGAATCAATAAGGAGGATTTCAATGATTTTGATTACCCTCAATCACTTTATTTCTCCTAGACATAATTTTATGTGTCTACCTTGTCTCACAAAATAAATACAAAGAAAAGAAAAAAGGACAAGACAAGGAAAATACAAGAAGAGATCGCAATGGGTTTCTAGACTATCCTAGACAAAAATCTGAATGTGATATTGAGGAGGACATGTTACTCTCCTTGTGACCAATGAAGTTACTTTCATGGAATGTTAGGGGCTTAAACATCCCTAAAAAAGGTGCTTGATTAAGCGTCAGATCGACTCAAGAGATGCTGATATTTTCTTACTACAAGAAACCAAATTTTTAGATGAATAAAAAAAAGAAATCATAACTAAATACCAATCCAAATTGGAAGTGCTTCATAATCCTATGGTAGGGGCATTAGGAGGAATGAAAAATTCTAAGTGACCCATGCAAGGTCAAGATAGAGTTGACTGCAGCCCAATGATGGTGAATATTTGTTAAGATTCAACATTTTCAAAACACATTTTGGATCTTCAATGTTTACAATCCTACATCAAATGCTAGTAAGAAACATGTATGTGAATATCTAATAGAAACCCTCTTTCTGTTAAGAGAGGAATTTATTATCTTAGGAGGGGATTCCAATGCTATTACCTCACTAAAATAATAAAATGGAGGTATCATTGCCCCTCCAAATGTAATGGAGAACTTTTCCAATTTTATCCTAGATAACACATTTATTGATTGTTTACCAACTAATATTAGATTTACCTAGATAAATAAAAGGAAGAAATTTTTCCTTATTGTAGAGAGACTAGATAGATGGTGATTCTATTGCAAAAAAATTAAATACTTTTAATAGGATTTTAAATTATCTTGCATAAATATATGTTAAGTTAGAAGAAGAAGATAAATGTATTTTGTTGCTTTGCTCTTTACCCTCTAATTGTTTCCATAAGTGGTGGTGGTACATAATTGAAGATGGATAGCTTGATTGAAATACTTCTTTTGGAAGAGATGAAGAAAAATCCCATGAATGTGGGATCCCAAGATGCCTTGTATGTGAAAAGAAGGTCCGACGAAAAAGGAGGGCCTGAAGGGGACAAGAAGAGAGACAAGTCTAAATGACGTTTTAAAATCCCCAAGAAGATTAAAGTGTTGGAATTATTGTAAAAGAGGGCATATGAAAAAGGAGTGTAGGAACAAGAAAATAGTTCAGATGCTTCCATGAAAAAGTCCTCTGAAGATGGTGATATTGATGCTTTGTTTATTTTTCTAACATTATTAGTAATGATGCTTTCTTATTAATTTAGGTGCTTCCTACCATATGGCTCCTCAAAAGGGGTGGTTTAATTCACATTCAACCTATGATGGGGGAGAAGTTTTCCTTGGTGATGATAGCACAAAGAAGATTGTTGGTAAGGCAAAGGTAAAGTTGTGTTTTATCATGTTTTAATACATATTCCAAGACTTGTGAGAAATTTGATTTCAGTATCTAAGTTGAATGATTATTGAATTATGTGACATTTGACAAGTTTGGTTGTAGGTTGATAATAGGGAGTTTGGTTATTGCTAAAGGATCTCAAATAAGGACTTTATTTAAGCTTAATGCCTCTACCTTTTGTAATTCTACTAATGCAACTGACACTAAAAATGCATGTATTTTGTGGCACCATAGATTGGGGACCACATAAGTGAAAAAGGTCTTAAGAATATTTTGAATAAAGAGCTGGTTGATGGTCTTTCTGATTATTCTATTTGTAAAAATGATTTTTGTGAGCATTGTGTGTTTGGCAAACAAAATAGATCATCATTTCCTAATGGGACTAATAAAGCTAAGAGATTATTAGAGATCATTCATTTAGATTTGTTTGGGCCAGTGGATGTTGAATCTTTTAGAAAATCTCATTACTACATTACTTACATTGATGATGTGTTAAGATACACCTAGATTTATTTTATACATGTAAAATTTGAAAATTTCACCAAGTTTAATGAATTTAAACCCTTAGTTAAGAAGCAAATGGATTATAAGGTAAGGGTGTTGAGATCCAACAATGGGGTGAATATTGTTCTAGGGAATTTGATGAGTTTTGTAAGCATGTAGGTATTGCTTGATAGAATATTGCACCTTATACACCTCAGCAAAATGGGGTTGAAGAAAGAATTAGCCAAACCTTAATAGAAAGACCTATGAGCATGTTTATTGGTGCTAATATTGATAGATTCTTTTGAGAAGAAGTTGTAAGTATTTCATCTTATTTGGTTAATAGATCTCCTTGTTAAGCTCTTGTTGATAAAAATCCTTATGAAGTGTGGATAGGTAGAAAGCCTTATGTTTCACATTTAAGGGTCTTTTGTTGCTAGGATTATGTTCATGTGCATCAAGAGAAGCATTATAAGTTGGATAAAAAAGAACATAAATGCATTTTTGTTGGTTATGGTGAGAATATAAAACTTGGTTATAAGCTTTGGAATCCACTAACTCATAAAATGATTTTCTCTAGAGATGTAATTTTCAAGGAGTTTAGAGCTTACTTAGGTGAAGAAAAACCAAAGGAGAAAGATAAGAAAAAAACAATACACTTGAAGACAAAGTTTGAGAAGTAGGAAGATGCACATATGGAAGAAAAACCAGATGAATTTGAAGATGGAGGATGGAGAAGAATTAGAGGGTCCAAATAGTTCAAAATTTTTAGATGATCTGCACAATGAGCATGAAGAAGAAGAAGATTTGAAAGATACCCTTACTCCTACCTTGAAAAGATCCACAAGGAAATGAAATCTAGTTGACAAGTATATTCCACCTAACTTCCATTGTATATTTACTTTGTTGAGTATTGACGATGAACCTAGATAGTAGAGGGAGGCCTTCTTTCTTTAGAAGAAAGTGATTCTTGTATGTAGGCCATGCAGGAGGAGATGATGGCTCTAGATAGTTGTGATACCAGGATCTTGTGAGTTTTACCAAAGGAAGGAAACCCATTGGTTGCAAGTGGGTGTTTAAAAATAAATTTAGAGCAGATGGTTAGTTAGAGATGTACAAGGCCAGATTAATGGTCAAGGGCTACTCCCAAAGAGGGAGATGATTTTGGTGAAATTTTCTCTCTTTTTGGTAAGTTAAAATCTAACATGGTATCAAAGATGTTTGTGATTTGTGGGTTGGTATTTTTTCAATCCATTATTAAAAGAAAAGTGTGCTCTTCTCTTGCAACCTATGAGGACTTGAAGAATTAGAAATTCTTGATGGAGATCATCATTTCTATGGGGATTCCTTTTTTATTGCATTTTATTGCAAGTATTTTGGAGCTTCTTGGAGACATTCTAAGATCCATTGATTTTAGAGCAGCAAAAAAAGTTAGACTAGGATTTTAATTTGTCCAAGTTGAACACCGAATGTGAGATATTTGAACATTTGAAGTAGAGGTTTAAAGCCAAAATTGTAGGGTAGATGATATTTTGGGACATTTTGAGGCCAATCAGACTACACCATCATGTTTAGAAGTCCCAAAAACCATAAAATTGATTATCAATTTGTCAATTTTGTAGAAATTCAAAATTGAGGCAAAATATTAATAGGAAGAGTTGTACAAACCCACTTACTAAAAGTATGACATGATTTTTAAGGTGAAAATAAAAATATTTTCCTACGTTAAAAAATATTGTTTTCAAAATTATCACAGTTTTTTAATAAATTTCTTTTGTAAAGTTTTGAAAAAAATAAATTAAAAAAAATGGGTATTGATGAAAAATAAGAAGGATCAAGTATATTTCATTGATGCATAGCAAGGTATTTATACAAAAAAAGAAGGTGGAGCGGTTGAATGAAATAGTTACAAATAGTTAACTTTATACACCTGCCACTACAATGTAATAGAACCATATTACTATTAATGCTAACATTCCCCCCCTTATTACATCATTCATGAAACCATAAAATCACCTTGCCAAGGTACCCCCCCTTAAGGTTAAGATAAAAAAATTACTAATTACAAAATATGTATACATTTTTGAGAAGATTTTCCTTTTGAAGAAACAAATCCTGAATCAGGTGGAACTCCTCCAAGTTGCCTCATAACCCTTGGAAAGGTGAATCTTTAAGCTAAATTTTTGAGTTCTTCCTCTCATGAACTCCCAAATCATAGACCGTAGTTATTGGAAAACAATCCTCCAAGTTGTCTCCTCGACACTTGTAAAGGTATAACCCTTGGTCCCTGACCATAGTTACTAGACAACCATCGTCAAAGTTGTCTCCTTGACCCTTGTAAAGGTGTAATCCTTGGTCACAGTCTCGTGAACTCTCTGGGAATAAATCTATGAATATAATCATAGTATGGGCTAAATACACTAGATCCAATATATTTTGAGCCATATTTAACTAAGTGTATAGAAGAAAATTTGCATCCATGTGTAAATTACCATTTTTCATACCCTCACATTAGAAAATCAAACCCGAAGGTGAAATTCTACATCACCCACCTTCCTTCCATCCACTTGGTGTGTGTTTTGTGTGTCAATGAGGGAATTTTCATCAAGGATGTGATCATGGTGTGAAAAAATCTGCATGGTGCACTATCATCCCTAACAAGGGTATGTGCAGGATCATCATGGAAAAAATAGGCCCTTAAGTGGCAAAAAATTCAGAAAAATCAGAGTTAGGAAAATTGACGTTAAAATTTGAATAAGTTATCTATATTATTTCAAAAATATGTAAGAATAGAATCTATAGAAAATTGAATGTAGTTTCTAAACTACTAGGTTTTAAAAAGAAAAAAAATCTATTTGGTGAAAATTTGAAATTTCAATGCATTAGTACTTAAATTTCAGGGAAAAACTAAGAAGTAGGTGTCTGTCTGACCACCCTAACCATAATAAAATGATAAAAAAAATTTATAATATTTTAGATTTAAGTAGAGGACTCATGTCCCAATGTGATGCATATTTTTTTGTAATTTGTTTTCAAGTAAATAATTAATTGTGAATTTTTTATTACAACTTCTAAAAAATATAAAAAACTCATATGTCTGACCACCTTAACTTGGTCAAAACTTCATGAAATTCAATTTTTCTTTTTTGAATTCTATATTATACAAAGCATAGAATGTGATGCATGTTTTGGATTCAAAAAATGTGATATCGTTTGAAAGCTATAGATGTTTTCCAATCAACCTATCAATGAGGACTTTAGTTGTAATTTGAATAGAAAATGAATAATAATTACTTATTAAATTCAAATTAAAGCATAATTTATATTGGTGGAGAGCTGAGAGTCTCCTTTAAAAATCCTTTTCATTTCATCAATTTTGGGTAAAAGAAAAGTCGTCAGCCATATACCAATCATATTGCCAGTTTTTGGCCCATCATGATCCTGCACATACCCACAAATTCTTATGTCTAGAGTCCATAGGGATGTTACACACCTAATTGGGGTTGAATTGTAACACCTTTGTGTGACCAACCAACTTGAAGCAACTCCTTTTGGTCTTCAAAGGCATTCATTTCACACTTCATCTTCTTCAAATCTCTTCAACACTTCTTGATCTTCAACATTCTATTGAGCATTCTACACACAATTCTAGCAGCTTTTGCAACTCCATTGAGAATTGCAACAACTTGTTACTCCATTCACTCCATTTTTGTGTGTGGTGCTACCATAGAAGTTGCGAGCTTGAAGTCTTGTGAGACCACCCTTCATCACTGCTGCAGCTATGGTGACTTCGCCAAGTTTTTTGCTTGTATTCTCCCTTAATTGGCCTTGAGAGCCTTTAGGTGGAGGTGGTAACACTTCACTTTTCCTTTTGTGGTTTGATAGAGTAGCATAGCATACTATTGTAGTGTTCAACAATCTCTCTTTCTTCTTTCCTTCATCATACTTTCTACTTCGTTGCTTTTTTGGCTATCCATGGAGGTGGGAACATCAAAATGGGGGTTTGACTAAGGAAAACCCTATACAACCCCAACATTTTCCCCCTCTTGCTTGTGTGTAGGTGAGCTTGTGTGTGAAGCTCGTTGGTGAACTAGCGCTTTATTGAGGTGATATTTATCACCCTTCTTTTTATCTAATTTATCATTTTCATACTTATTTTTTGGACTTTATAATTTTGTTTATTTCATTAAAGTTAGTCAGCTAGGCTATTTAGTAGGTTTCTGGTGTTTTCTTACTACATCTTACATTTTCTAGCTGTACAGACACCAGTATGCTAGAGAGGTGCTAGTGCACCATGCTGTCATCCCAGAGCCGCACTGTCATCCTTAGACATAGAATTGTTTGAGGTGTAGTTCAGACTTCATAAAATGGGTTGTCTAGGCCCAACTAGATTTTTGAGTTTGTAGAGTGATAGGTAGGGAAACCTTTAGTGGCGAATCTTCGCCAATTGGTGAATAATTGAAATCAAGACCTCTAGAAATGGAAAGTAGTATAAGCTAAAACAGAGGTTGAATTGCTAGGTGATTAAAAAAAACTACTTTCATCTTGATTAATTTTCCTATGCATTATGTTTTAAACTAATAAATCGAATTGATTCACCATGTAAATAATGCATCATTGGAATTGATTTTCCAGTTGCTTAAAATGTAATTACAAATATTAATTATATTCAAATATAATATTATATTCCTTCCATTAATTTTGGGGCAGTATCACCACTAATAATAAATTACCATTTAATTTTAGGGATATTTTAGCCTTAAATAGGGCTTTTATTTATTTCCCTCAAATCATCAATTAGCTTTTTAATCAGATGGTTGTAAGTTGATTCCGCAACCTATATGCACGTACCTTTTAAAAGGCTTGTTGAGGCCCGTAATTTGTTTTGGGACACACGATTAAATCTAATCGTGTGTCCCAAAACAAATTTTGGGCCTCAACAAGCTTAATCATGTGGCCCAAAACAAATTTTGGGCCTCAACAAGCCTAATCGTGTTGCCCAAAAAAAATTTTGGGCCTCAACAAACCTTTTAAAAGGTATCCCAATACAAATTTTGGGCCTCAACAAGCCTAATCGTGTGGCCCAAAACAAATTCTAGGCTCAACAAGCCTTTTATAAGGCACGTGCATATAGGTTGTGGAATCAACCTACAAACATCCAATTAAAAAGCTAATCAATGGTAACAATTTCACTTTTCATTTAGTGTTGACCCCGCAAGGGGTGCCCTTGACCTCGCTGGTGGTTGCCACACTTGAGCCTCTACTTCAATATAATTACAAAAATAAAAAATATGGGGGAACTGCACCTACCAACTATGCAAATTTTTAAAGGAGAGATTCACCATTGTAATTAATCTTTCTAGTGATTATTCACTAGGATTCACCACTGTGATTACTACTTTTACCAATTATTCATTAAGATTTGCTAGGATTTTACAATTTTTTTAATAATGTGCATAGATTCACAAGGAAAATTAATAATTTTTTGAAATAAAAGGAAAGGTTCGCTAGGAAAATTGTAGCACTTTCAGTATTTTACACCTTCGCCAAGGGGGGGGGGTTTCTTAAAGTTATCCTTGGTGATAGAAGCACTTAAGAGTGTTGTTAATTCCTGATCCTCATCTCAAAACACCCGTTAGAGTGAGGTAAGTTTGGGCAGCCCTCCACTCTAGACTCTCTATGACCTGGAGCCTTGGTGTGGTTGGTCCCCCTCTCTTACATTTTTGGCGAACCTGACCTGAACCATTTTGGTTCCATTTATCAATGTTGAAGGGTCCTTTCCTCATATCCTAGGATCGTTGTAGATGTGATTGTTGTGAGGCGTTTCACCTTACAACCCAACCTACAACCCCTAGTAGGCATAGTTGGAAAGTTCTGTAGGTGTTGTAGAATGAAGCCTTAGCTGGGTCATTATCCAATTGTGAACCTTTGGGGGCTCTATGAGAGTGTTGTTTAGTGTACCTGATGGCTTCCTTTTTACATCTACCTATCCCTTCTATGTAACCTATGAGTAGTTCTCCCAGTATAAGTTTCACCTCACAGGACCAACCGATGTGCTCTAATAGAGAGCCATCTCCTCTTTATATCCCTGCACAAGTCAACTAAAAATCTATGAGAGGTGTTCTTGTTGATTCGATGTGTCAAGTGAATATCATAACTAAGAGATTATGTTAATCAATTTCTAGCATAAAGATGGGCACGATGCACTTGAAACTACCATCCGTACACATAATGGACTTTTTTACCTCCCCTTGGTAGCATCACCCTATCGGTCCTTGTTGGACTTAAGTCTATAAACTTAATTTTTGACATAATATTAGTGTTCAAACTCTTTAGAGTGAAGCTGGGTATCCCTTGGTTAGTAGCTATGAATGTAGTTCCCTCGGTTGTGCATAAATTTCTAAAGTTTATGCATGAGGGCTCAATGAACGTGATCCATGACACCAGTTATAAACCATTGGTTGCATGTAGAAGCTATTCCTTAGATCACTTTTGGCCTACACCCATTGGTCCACTTTTGCCTAGGATAAACCTATTGTACCAAACTTATGAGAAGTACAAGAAAGGGTGCTTAACGGCTAGAGTAAGGTACCCTCCATCTCCTTATGCTATCTTGCATAGGACTTGTTTTAAAGTTGGTAATGATGCCACCTTGGCACGTAGAAAGAAAGAAGAGAAGCACTCTCAAGGTTCCTCTTCCTCCTCTTCCACTATCGAGCTTATCAAAAAATTCCATAAAGAATAAGAGGGAGACTAATACCTGACATTCAAAGGTAAAACACCAAGGATCAGGGGTTAGAATGAAACCTTATGTCTTGTTGCAAAAATAAGACAACATTTAAATGGAAGGCTTGATCACCGAAAACCGAAAGTGTTGGGGATCAAGGGCTAGGAGGAATGCTTATGCATTAAGATGAACTATGATAAGGGGTAGGGAAGAAGGTCAATCCTCAAAGTTTGAATTTTTTTAAGTATTTCATTAGGACTTATGTGGTCCAAGGGAAGACTTAAGGCTTAAGAAAGAGAAGCAATAAGGGCTAAGGGTTAAGGCCGATGTTGAAACCCGAAACACTTGGGAAAGAGATGGAAAGGAGTTCAAGAGTGATAGAGAAGGTATGTGCGTATGAAGAAAAGAAAAAGCTCAAAATTCTAAAACTTTGATACTTAGCCTTTTTTGGTTTTTGAGGCACAATTCATGCAAGATGACTCATGGAAGATCTCTTAGATTGGTTTTTACTAATAGGCCATATAAGGGGGGCATAAAATGTAAATAAATAAATAGTGATAATTCTTTTAGGAAGTGAAGTAATTTTTGATAAACTACCCATTTGATTTAGTAGAGTTTGATTTCACCATTATTCTTCCTAATTGGTATTAAATTGGAAACCCATGTGGATTATCTTACTAGAAATATGATCCTTATTGTCAACAATTTAAGTACTTATTTAAGTATTAGGGGTTCTAATAAAGAATTCATAGGTCGCTAATTTTGTGAGAAGGGCTTTATGTTGGTATTCAAAGGAATAAATTATGAATAATTGTTGAAGTATTGAATTGTTTCAAATCTTCATAACCCCATGCTATGACTTGAATTATTTTAGCTCAACAATAATGTCTTTCTTTTCTTTCATTATGGAAGCTTTCTTAATGAATACATGTTTTATATTCTACTCATTACCCATGTTGTACAATTCACAATTTTCTCCTTTTAGATCTATGTTGGTGTAATATCCACCTGTTTTACCTATCTAGGTCCTATTTATTTGTTAATTCCACTTAGCTCTTGTTGATGGTTCGGGTGGCACAACAACAGTTAAATATAATATTGCTATTTTGTTTCTCCTGAAAGAGAAAGACAACACATGGATATCTTAGCTCCCAAGGTCTTTGTAGTTAGTTCTCAACTGTGCTGATTTCACTCAGTGATTGATGTGAACTATAATGTTCAAGGGGCCTACTACTGTTGAGCTTCTGGATTGTTCTAAGATTAAGCATAAATTCAAACCTATTTTAACTGGGGTTTTAAAGAAACAAAAAAAGATGGATCAAAGCTTGGAACTGAAAAGAATAATAATTCATCCAACTTAACCAGACTTGTTACCTTTCAAGGAATTGCTAACTGAAACTAGAGAATAATAATATGGAAACAACCTACAAACTACATCATGGTGAGCTATCTGAGCTTTGGTAAAAGCATCCTTGAAAGCTTGTATGTGCTCCTCAGCACTCCGTGATTCACCATGAATGTACTTGGGACAAAATTTCTCAGGGTTCTTAGGCATATCATGAAAACCTCCAGGAATAGTCCCCAATGGAGAGGGATTATTCTGAAAGAATGCCATTGGTGGTGGTGGTTGAGCTAGCAGCTGGATGGGTTGAGCTAGCTATGATGAAAATTGGGATGGATTTGGTGGTGGATTGATAGGTGTCCACTAGGGTATTGGCGAAAAACCTGGTGGAGTGAGCGGAGTTGACAAGGGTGGTATGATGGTTGCCCTAGTTTTTTGAACCTTGTGTCTTGTTGGGGTCTTGAGTTCTATCAAAGGTGATGGATTTTTAGCTGATCGAAGAACTCTATGGGGCTTCTCTGGTGAGAAGAACCTAGTGTTATCTAGTTTTCTCTTATGGGCCCTCCTTCTAGTGCCAGCTCTTGTTGATGGTTCAAGTGGCATAGCAAACGTTAAACAAAATATTGCTATTATGTTTCTCCTAAAAGAGAAAGACAACACATGGATATCTTAGCTCCCAAGGTCTTTGTAGTTAGTTCTCAATTGTGCTGATTTCACTCAGTGGTTGATGTGAACTATAATGTTCAAGGGGCCTGCTAGTGTTGAGCTTCTAGATTGTTCTAAGATTAAGCATAAATTCAAACCTATTTTAAATGGGGTTTTAAAGAAACAAAAAAATATGGATCAGAGCTTGGAAATGAAAAGAATAATAATTCATCCAACTTAACCAGACTTGTTACCTTTCAAGGAATTGCTAACTGAAACTAGAGAATAAAATTAACTTGTGATTAACACATAGTTTCATTCATTCACAGTGTTGATTTTGATAACAGATTGCAAGTCACAATTTAAGAAAAAAATAAAACAAAACTCCTTTCCTTGAAACCTTTTCAAATCAAATGATTAAGTCAAGACAAACACCATTTTGGAACACAACATGAAGTAGATTTTTATCTGGTTGCTTCTACTGCTAGTGAAACAAATAAGCAACATTTACAAATCTGGCACAATCACCAGTGTACAGAAAACCCATAACCTCAAATTGTTTCCATCTATACTAAGAAAACTGAAAGATACATTACTGGCTTCTACTGAATCTAACTCCTAACTAAGAAAACAAAAGAAGCTCCCATTACAAGAATCAGGATGCAGCTCTATCTCTTCTATCTTTCAAAAAATTCCTACTCTTTGAAAATCTATAACTATACCTATCTACTCTATTTCTTTCTTTATCTGTCTCTATTCCTTCTCTATTTTTGCTAACCTCTACAAAAGGGAAAGAATGCAATATATACAAAATGTACCAAAAAGAATGCATTGACCCCTATTTTAGGGTTTACACAATATCTGCTGGTTGTAGGAGGGTCGACCCTCAAATCCTTTTGAATAAAGTTGATCCTGCATTAAATGCGAATCCATGTGTTCATGTCGGTAACGAATTGACTTCAGGGGTTGATCTCAGATCTTTTGCAGCTACAACATTAACTTCATGCCTCCGTGTCCATCTTGGAACTCCCTTGCATAGCTTCCTCAAATGCTCCAAAGTATCACCATCAATATTCATCTGCCTCTTTCTGCCAATAGACTCCAGCTGTTCCTGAGACTTGTGGTTGTTTCTTTCCTTCAGCCTCCTTCCTGCTCTAGATCTTTCTGCACGTTGACCATCTCTGGAAGCAGAGCATCGGGCCTCCCTTTAGATCTGAACACCATCACTCCTGAGTTGATCCATTGGCTTATTCATAGAGAAAATATACGCCGGTTGTATTTTGTTGGTCTTCTTCAAGGTGGTAGTCAATCAATCAATGAGCCAATAGACCATTCCTTTAGCTTCTTATGATTGGTGGAACATAGGCCACACAAGATTCTCAGGCGGTCAAAGGTTATTCGAATGACATCACATGTCGGTGATACACTAATTGTGTCTCCCCAATGCGATTATGTCTCTCCTAGTAGCTATCGGCATAACATGTGACAATCGATGAGACCTTTTAGCGAGCTGTGAAAGTCATATCAATACCACAAAACTTATCGGCAAGACAGTCGTTATCGGCTAGAAGTCATGGCGAGCCCTAATCATCCGCTCAGAGCTTCTTTGAGCTCATTCTTGTTCCCCGAGCTTAAGCCCCTTATACTTTGGCAAGACTTCTTCAAGTCGGTGGGACATTTTGTCAAGTTCAAGATCTTTCGGTAAGCTCATCTTATGTCAGGGAGACCTCCATTTGTTAGTGGGACCTTATGCTGGAGGCATACCCCTTTTGCCAAGACCTAGTTGTATCGGCAGGACCTTTTGCCAAAGACATTCATTCTCCTCGGGCTCATTTCATTTCGTTGAGACTCCGTCAAGTCGATGAGACGTTTTGTCAGGCGGCAAGAGTTATAGCGATATCCTCCCTATCGGTGAGACAATCTCATAGTCGGTGAGATATCATGGCAACATTATCTCTCTTGGCGAGATCTTATGCCAAACTTAAATCTTTTGGTCGAAGCTCCTATCGGCAAGAGTACACCCTGTTGGTGAGACTTCATGTCAATCTCCTCCTTTCTTCCCGAGCTCACCTTGTTTCGGTGAGACTTCCTGTAGTCACCCAGACCCCATAGTGAAACCCAAATCCTTCACTGACACTACTTTACTTCAGCAAGAGTCTATCGGGTCGGCAAGAAATCACGGCGAACACCTTTAGTCATGCCGAGGGTTTGAAACCATCGGCGAGACCATCGCTTGTCGTTGGGACATCCTGGCGAACTCAAATCTTTTGCCAAGACCTCTTTTCTTGTTGAGGAGACCACGACTTGTTGGAAAGACCTTTCACCAAAGACACTCCTTTTCGTCGATGCCGCTTCATTTCGGAAAGAGTTCACCCTGTCGGTGAGACATCTTGCCAAAGCCACTTTTCTCTTGGCAAGATTCTTCTGACGACATCTCCATTTCACTAAGACTCTGATGGATCGGCGAGACCTTATGGCGAGGTCCAAAAATTACACTGAAGGGGAATCCCCTTTTGGTGAGACTTTTCTCTTTCGGCTAGACCTTATGCCAAACACAAATCCCCCACCCGATGCCGCTCCATTTCAGCAAGAGTTCACCCTGTCAGTGAGACTCCTTATCGACGCTAACCGTTATCGCCAAGACCTCCCTCGATTGGTGAGACATCACACCAACCGAGGCTTCCTTTCATCAAACTAAGAGTACCTCAGGGAGACCCTAGCATATTGGCTAGACCTGATGTCGAAGGCATAACCCTTTCACTGAGACTTTATCAAGTCGGTGAGACTACCTGCCGAAAGTAAATTCTTCCCGACAAGATCCCCTTGAACTTTCCTCATTTTGCTGAGACTTTGATGGATTGGCAAGAGCTTATGCCGATACCTCCCCATGTCGGTGAGACCTCACCCCTTTCGGCAAGATGTTATGCTGAACTCAGAATCTTTTGGTGAGGGCTCCTCCAGTTGGCGAGATACATAAAGACTTACAGCGACCGATGAGCCTCAAATGAATAGAACGCATAGGTAGTCGGCAAGAAAAATGCAGGGTCTTGCCAAATTTCTCCTTAGAGGGATTTTATGCCAAACTAGATTGGGGAAGGCCTCCCAATTGAGCCCTTTGAGAAATATCATCATGTGTAATATCTAATCTTGCGAAACAAGGTCTCCCTTAGTCCTCAGAAGCATATATAAAATATATCATAATAAAATACACTATTGCTTATAATTATTTCATTCAATTTTTAGCAAGAAGAAAACCAACTCAAGCTGAGACAAAACCAAAATCAAATCTGATAGAACAAAAGACAAAGCTAGGAGAAAAACAAAAGAATTCCAAAGATAAAAAAATAATAGAGGCAAAGAAGACAAAAAAAAGAAGGGGGACCTATTTTGTTCCAGAACAAAATGGGGTGGTTATGTAGGGCTCAACAAATGACGACTCGACTGGGAAAATGGTTTAACCATTTTCAAGAAGTTGAAGGATTCAGCTACCTAGAACTCCTGGTTCATGAACATCACAACTCCAGTTGGGTCAGTTGTAACAACCAAGGTTGAGCTGGAATCTCATACGTAAATCAACAATAGCCACCCCTAAATCTATGTGTGTGCTTGATTTTGCATCACTCTTTTATAAAGTTTTCTTTATCTTTCGAACAACAATGTGCAAGATTTGAGCTACATGAGTTGCTTCCCTTTAGCTCTCATGCAATGACATCCTGGTAATTTATCCGCTACTAGTTAGGTGTCCATAGCCCCAATGGAGATACCTCTAGTTTTCTCATAGCATTGCTCTACTGCCGTTCAGGCATCCATAGCCTCGGTAGAGATACTAGAATCACCCATTCATACTAAGTCTTTTTTCCTCTTTAAATAGTTCTTTTTTTTTATAGAGTTTCAGATATTTCATTCAATTTTTTTTTCAATATGTCAGATGTTTAACATCTGTTCTTGGTTGAAAACTACCATGGACCTCATAATAGCACTTGGGAATCAGATTTTTCACTCAAATCTTACAACACCGCAGTTCTATGAAAAATATACCATTACAAGAGGAGATGATCTTGATGATTTGTAATAGATTCAGAGGGAGTTGATGAAGATTATTTACCTTGTACCTTGTTTTCAAGACTTTCCAGAACTCTTATTGACAATGGACATAGAGCAGAAGTTTAGGACAAAATCACCCAATCAACAAACCTGAAAATATCTAAACCACTTCTCTACTAATAACCAAAGTATTCTTCAGATAAAAACCCACTATACAAAGACGGAAAGAATAGAGGAAACCCCAAAGCACAACAAGACAAAGACCAAACAACCAAGGAAATGAAAGAATAGAAAGAAAGAACCAACAAACAATAGCAGAACTATTTACAAACAGAAAAAGCACATTATTTACAAACAGGAAACAAAACAAACTATTTACATGCAGAACATAATTAGCAAGCTTTATAGAGAGGTTATTCACAAGCAGGAATGCAGAAACTATTTACACAAATGAACAGCCCAACAAAAAAAAGCAATTTTATGACTCAAAATAGTGCTTAAGGAACTATCCATTGACAAGCAAGGGGACAGGTTCTCCTGTTAAACTACTTAGTCTGAAAGCATTTTCTCCTAGGATTTCAATAATCTGATAGGTACCCAACCAGAGCTTATCAAATTTTTGGTGACTGCCCTTCTTTTCATTAGCTTTATCCTATAACAACACAAGGTTTGATATCCTGAAGGCCTTGATTTTGGCTCTTTTGTCAAATCAACGTTTAACAATAGCCTGATGTCTAAATAATTTTTGCAAGGCGGTATCTCTCTGCTCTTCTAATTTCATTAAGGCTGCTAATCTTACTTCTATCTTATTGTCACTAGAGTAGAACTTCTGCATGAACTCAAGGATAGGTATTTGCAAGTGAATAGGGAACACAGGCTCTTGTCCATACACTAGCTTGAATGGTGAGGTATTTAAAGTAGCCTTAATCCTAGTCCTATTTGCCCATAATGCAAACCTTAGCTGGGTGTGCCAGTCCCTAGGATTGTTCTCTAATAGTTTCTTAATTACCCCTAAGAGATTCTTATTGGTTGACTCCGCAACTCCATTTCCTTGTGGGTAATAGTTTGAAGAATACTTTAAAATAATTTTGTGATCATATGCCCATGAAATGAATTTAGTGGAAGAAAAGGAAGAGCCATTATCACATACCAATGTGAAGGGTAATCCAAACCTAGTGCTGATGCATTCGGTGAGGAACTTGATCACTACCTCAGTTGTGATATTCTTGCAAGGTATAGCTTCCCTCCATCTCATGCAATAATCAGTGCCAGTCAAAATAAATTTGTGTCCTACAAAAGAGTTTGGGTTAATTACCCCAATAAAATCTAGTGCCCATTGGGCGAATGGTCTTACCTCATACACAGGATGCAAGGGCATGGCTGAATGGTGTTCTTTTGATGTAGAGATCTGACATATGTGACATGTTCTCACATGTTGATGGACATATTTGAACACAAAAGGCCAGTAATAACCAGATCTAAGGATTTGATGTGCCAATGAATCTACAGAACCATGACTCGTGTCGTGTTTCCCATGAAATTCAGCGATTATATGTTTAGCCTCTTGCTGATCTAGGCATCGTAGGTATACTCCCTCAAAATTCTTCTTGTATAGCAATCCTCCTTTGAGCATGTAGTGAGAGCACTTCATTCTTAGCGCTCTCCTCTGAGTTGCACTCATTCTATCTAGGAACCGATTATCAAGCATCAAGTGGATGATATCGTCATACCAAGGTTCATTGGAGAAGGACTAAGTGGTGTATTGCTGACAAATGATGTTGTCACCAGCATCCACCATGGATTTAGATAAGCCTGTACCTCTAAAAATTTTCATAGGGCGTATCTCCATATCAAACTCTTGCAAAATGGGCAACCATTTCCCTCTTCTTTCTACTAGCTCGGTCTGCATAAGCAAAGACTTCACAGCTACATCGGGAACTACAACAACAATCTGACTACAGAGAATGTAATGTCTGAACTTCTTGATAGCTCTAACCAACACAAAATCTTTCTTTTCAAGAGGTGGGTACTTAATTTCAGCATTCTTGAATGGAGAACTCATGAAAGAAATTGGCCTCTCCTCTACCTCTTCTCTTCGTTGAGTTAGGATAACTACACAGGAATGCTCAGAAGCAAAGTAATAAATATAGAATGGTTTTAAATAGTTAGGGCTGGTGAGGACTAGCACTTCCGAAATGGATCACTTGACTTGTGAAAATGCAGCCTTTTCCTCATTAGTCCACTCTATCTTGGCATCTTTCTTCATCACTTTGTTCAGTGGTCTTATGATTTCTGCAAAGCCCATGATAAAATTTCTCACAAAGTTGATCTTTCCAAAGAAAGATCTCATTTCTGTCTTGTTTCTTGGCTTGGTGATCTTCAGAATGGACTCAACTCAATCTGGATCTATTGATACTCCTCTTTTAGAGATTAGGTGTCCCAAGAGCTTCTCTTCAGAAACTCTAAACACACACTTTTTAGGATTCAGAGAGACTCCATACTGGATACATCTTTGAAGAACTTTGGCTAAGTCTATAGCGTGGTTCAGTCTATCTCTGGAGAACACTATTAGGTCATCCATGTAAACGATGATTCATTTACCAATTAGATCCTTAAATGCTATGTCCATGGCATGCTGAAAAGTTGCTCCAGCATTTATCAGACCAAATGACATCCTTCTATATGCAAATGTTCCCCACTTTGTAGTGAAGGCTATCTTCATTCTATCTTCATAGTTAACCATTAATTGATTGTACCTAGAATAACCATCCAAGAATCATATCATCTGAGATCCATTGACAGTCTGCAATACTTCATCTAGAGAAGGAAGTGGGTAGTTATCTTTTTCTGAAGCTTTATTCAGATTTCTGAAGTCGACACATAACCTAATCTCTCTGTTTTTCTTATGGACTGACACTAAGTTAGCCACCCATGTTGAATAGCATACAGGGAAGATTATCCTTGCAGAAAGCAATTTCTGAACTTCTTTTAAGATCAATGGTTCAATCAAGGTGTTGACAGGGCACTACTTCTGTTGAAATGGCTTAACTTCAGGCTTCAAAGGAATAGTATGAGTCATTACAGAAGCATCAAATGTCTTTAGGTCTTCATATACCCAAGCTATTACAACAATATATTTCTTTAGTGCCCTCAGTATATTTTTATGATCACTTCAGGGCAAGCTTTCCCTATGTAGACATTCCTTTCCGGGCCAAAATCAGCTAGGTTAACAATTTCATATTCACCTCCTTTATCTTCAGCTGGCATCTTGTCTCAAGCCCTGGGGTCTGAGTCAAATTTTTTTTCTAAGGCCACCATCCCCTTATGAATGCTATTACTTTTCAAATAGAGGACCCCCTCTGTATCACGTTCTTTAGGGCCCCAATCTCCTTGATCCCTGTTGGACTCATTAATGATATGTCCTTCAAAAACATCTGAGCTTGCTAAAATGGTGAGGATATGTCAATCATCATCAAAGACTTGAAAGTTCTTGATATTATCAGGAAAAACAGGGGTGGATATCAATTCCACTGAGAATTTCTTAATCTTGGAGCCTTACATGGGTTCCAGGCTACTTGCAGTGATGACTAATAAATTAGCTATATGATTCTCTTCTCTAGGGATTAAACTAATCCCAAAAGCATCAAAATCCTCAATCAAGTTCCATACTCGATTTCGATAGGCTTCCAACCTTCTATTGTGACAGGTGTTTTGGTTGCACACTTGCTTGATAACTATTTCTGAATCTCCTTTGACCACCAAGGCAGTGACCTTCTTATGTGCGAGCATCAGCCCCCGAGCTATTGCCTCATATTCTGCTACATTGTTAGTGCACCCAAAATGCAACCTATAAGAAGCAAAGAAAGTTTTTCCTTTCAGGCTGGTTAGTTCAATCCTAACACCACAACCTGTCTTGGATTTGGATCCATCAAAGGTGAGGGTCCAAAGCTAGTTATCATCTAGGGTTGATCCTTTTGAAGTTGTTAAGGGCATTTGGATAAGATGAGCCATAGGTGGGGCTACTTGATCTTTTGCATCAAATGTTGATAAAATGTGTTCAATGGGTTCCTCGAGTGTAATTTCCAATTCCTGGTTAGACATACCAAGTAACTCGAGGGTAGCCTTTTGACCATTCCTTACATTTTTGATTGATTGTTTAGGTTTTGGCATACTTGTGAGTGTAGGGGTGTCGATAAAATCTTGGAGTTGCTCCTCATCAATATGCTGATTCAAAAATGTGTCTGGGGTAGGTCCAATTGGAGAAGGAACTTCCTTCGAAAGTATCTTATCCCAGATTAACATTATTGCTTCCTTGGCTTTAAATGAGAAGTGATCTGCAACAGCCTCAGGGTGACTTAAGCTAGCTTCCTCAGCTTGGGAAACATGATTCAAAATGTCAATGCAGGGTTGGCAAGTCCATTCAGAATTATTCTGGTAATGCAACCTGCACCAATTAGGGAGTAGAAGACTTTGCAGATCTACATCTTCCCCTAAGACTAGTTGATCTTGTTGCAGCTTCTTGATTAATTCCTGCTAATTTTCATCAATCATAGGATTAGGGAACTTTTGTATTGACATGTCTTTAGAATGAAGAACTAAAAGGGTTAGAATTTCCTCTCTTTTATAAACCCGTATCCCAGCTTTGAAATAGGCTACCTCATTGGGGCAATCATATTCAATGATGACATGCTTGAGGTGAGGCTCACTTTCAATCCTAATCTGTGTAGGAATTCCTCTCCTTGGTAGCCACATATGTGAAAAGTCAAGGGAGAGATATCCCCCTATGCCTTTCATCAAATCTCTGCTCAACAACATACCATAAGTCTCAGGGATGTCTGGCACTTGAACATCTATATTGGTTTGAATCCTAGGATCTGACCCTACTTGCACATGTATCTTTCTCAATTCTCCAACTACATTAACTTTCGTTTTATCAAAGTTGGATGACTTTCTTGTTTGTTTGGACAAGGTTCAACCCCAATTTATTTCATATAGAAAATGGCATAACATTGCTTGAAGCCCCTGAATCTAGCAGACAATTATGTAAATTCTTCCCACAAATTCTTAAACTCAAGAGAAATGGTGGAGTACCTACCTTGTTTCTGTACAATTCTATGTTCATGTCCGTAGCAGGTGCCACCTTGTTTTTCCCTTTTGAGTTATCAGCTTGCTCTAAGGCTTTCAGCACTATCTCCCATTGAGTAGGGCACCACTTTAGGATGTCAAAGTATAACAAAGAGGTTTTCTATTTCTGCATCTCAGAAACAATATCAAATTCAGTGCTACAACTTGCACTACCTTTGAAAAAACTAGATGAATTACCCTTGTTATGGAAGTCAGGTGGGCCTCTTGGTGGAAGAGGGTTTTTATCAACACTTTGATTTGGAGGCAACATGTGATTAGGTGGTGCTGATGTAGTAAACGAGCCCTTATTCTGATTTCTTAGGAGGTGTCCTCCCTTTGTTTGAAAGGCTTGGGCATCATACACATCTTCTTCTGGTTCATTCTCACTTTGCATCGGGAATGAATGTTCTTCCTCAAAGAGGTCATAAGTCATTGCTGTATCTACTGAATCACCTCCTTTGTTTAAATTCCCTTGGAACGTTTGGGCATCTACCTGTGCCATCTTGACAACTTTCTCCATTTCAGGGTAGTTTACCTCGAAATGAGTTGCAGTATCATGCAGCTTGCACCAGTTAGTCATAAAATTAAGTTCAGCTACATTTGCAGTATGTGACCTCTCCTCAAATCTTCATAACCCCATGCTATGACTTGAATTATTTTAGTTCAACAATAATGTCTTTCTTTTCTTTCATTATGGAAGCTTTCTTAATGAATACATGTTTTATATTCTACTCATTACCCATGTTGTACAATTCACAATTTTCTCCTTTTAGATCTATGTTGGTGTAATATCCACCTGTTTTACCTATCTAGGTCCTATTTATTTGTTAATTCCACTTAGCTCTCATTGATGGTTCGGGTGGCACAACAACAATTAAACATAATATTGCTATTCCATTTCTCCTAAAAGAGAAAGACAAAACATGGATATCTCAGCTCCCAAGGTCTTTTTAGTTAGTTCTCAATTGTGCTGATTTCACTCAGTGATTGATGTGAACTATAATGTTCAAGGGGCCTATTGGTGTTGAGCTTTTGGATTGTTCTAAGATTAAGCATAAATTCAAACCTATTTTAACTGGGGTTTTAAAGAAACAAAAAAAGATGGATTAGAGCTTGGAACTAAAAAAGAATAATAATTCATCCAACTTAACCAGACTTGTTACCTTTCAAGGAATTACTAACTGAAACAAGAGAATAATAATAAGGAAACAACCTAAAAACTACATCATGGTGAGCTATCTGAGCTCTGGTACAAGCATCCTTGAAATCTTGTCTGTGCTCCTTAGCACTCTGTGATTCACCGTGAATGTACTTGGGACAAAATTTCTCAAGGTTCTTAGGCATACCATGAAAATCTCCAGGAATAGTCCCCAATGGAGAGGGATTGTTCTAAAAGAATGCCATTGGTGGTGGTGGTTGAGCCAGCGGTTGGATGGGTCGAACCAGCTATGATGACAATTGGGATGGATTTGGTGGTGGATTGATAGGTGTCCACTAGGGTATTGGTGAAAAACCTGGTGGAGTGAGCGGAGTTGACAAGGGTGGTATGATGGTTGCCCCAGTTTTGCAAACCTTGTGTCTTGTTGGGGTCTTGAGTTCTATCAAAGGTGATGGATTTTTAGCTGATCAAAGAACTCTATGGGGCTTCTCTGGTGAGAAGAACCCAGTGTTAACCAGTTTGCCCTTCTGGGCCCTCCTTCTAGCACCAGCTCCTGTTGATGGTGTGGGTGGCACAACAACAGTTAAACAAAATATTGTTATTTTGTTTCTCCTGAAAGAGAAAGACAACACATGGATATCTTAGCTCAGAAGGTCTTTGTAGTTGGTTCTCAACTATGTTGATTTCACTTAGTGATTGATGTGAACTATAATGTTCAAGGGGCCTGTTGGTGTTGATCTTCTGGATTGTTCTAAGATTAAGCATAAATTCAAACCTATATTAACTAGGGTTTTAAAGAAACAAAAAAATATGGATCAGAGCTTGGAACTGAAAAGAATAATAATTCATCCAATTTAACCAGACTTTTTACCTTTCAAGGAATTTCTAATTGAAACTAGAGAACAAAATTAACTTGTGATTAACACAGTTTCATTCATTCATAGTGCTGATTTCAATAACAGATTGCAAGTCACCATTTAAGAAAAAAATAAAACAAAACTGCTTTCCTTGAAACCTTTTCAAATCAAATGATTAAGTCAAGACAAACACATTTTTGGAACACAACATGAAGTATATTTTTATCTAGTTGCTTCTACTGCTAGTGAAACAAATAAGCAACATTTACAAATCTGGCACAATCACTAGTGTACAGAAAACCCATAACCTCAAATTGTTTCCATCTATACTAAGAAAACTGAAAGATACATTACTGGCTTCTGCTAAATCTAACTCCTAACTAAGAAAACAAAAGAAGCTCCCATTACAAGAATTAGGATGCAACTCTATCTCTTCTATCTTTTAGAAAATTCCTACTCTTTGAAAATCTATATCTATACCTATCTACTCTATTTCTTTCTCTAACTGTCTCTATTCCTTTACTATTTCTGCTAACCTGTACAAAGAGGCAAGAATGCACTGGCCCCTATTTTAGGGTTTACAAAATATCTGCTGGTTGCAGGAGGGTCGACCCTCAAATCCTTTTGAATAAAGTTGATCTTGCATTAAATGCGAATCCATGCTGTTCATGTCAGTAACAGATTGACCTTAGGGGGTGATCTCAGATCTTTTGCATCTACAACATTAACTTCATGCCTCTGTGTCCATCTTGGAACTCCCTTGCATAACTACCATGAATGCTCCAAAGTATCACCATCAATATTGATCTGCCCCTCTTTGCCAGTAGACTCCAGCTATTCATGAGACTTGTGGTTGTTTCTTTCCTTCGGCCTCCTTCCTGCTCTAGATCTTTCTGCACGTTGACCATCTCTGGAAGTAGAGCATCGGGCCTCCCTTTAGATCTAAACACCATCTCTCCCGAGTTGATCCATCAGCTTATTCACAGATAAAATCTATGCCAGTTGCATTTTGTTGGTCTTCTTCAAGGTGGTAGTCAATGAGTCAATGGGCCAATAGGCCATTCCTTTAGCTTCTTTTGATTGGTGGAACATAGGCCACACAAGATTCCTGGGTGGTGCAAGGTTATTCAAATGGCATCACATGTCGGTGAGACAATAATCGTGTCTCCCCGATGTGATTATGTCTCTCCTAGCGGTTATCAGCGTAACATTTGATAGTCGGTGAGACCTTTTAGCGAGTTGTGGAAGTCATATCGATACCACAAAACTTATCAGTAATATAGTCATTATCGACCAGAATTCATGGTGAGCCGTAATCATCTGCTCAAAGCTTCTCTGAGCTCATCCTTGTTCCCTGAGCTTAAGCCCCTTCTACTTTGGCAAGACTTCTTCAAGTCGGTGGGACATTTTTCCGAGGTCAAGATCTTTTGGCGAGCTCATCTTATTTCGGGGAGACCTCCATTTTTTGGCAGGACCTTATGTTGGAGGCATACCCCTTTTGCCGAGACCTCATTGTATCGGCAGGACCTTTCGCCGAAGACATTCATTCTCCCTGGGCTCATTTCATTTCGGTGAGACTCTATCGGGTTGATGAGACATTTTGTCAGGTGGCAAGAGTTATAGCGATATCCTCCCTGTTGGTGAGACAATCCCATAGTCAGTGAGACATCATGGCAACGTTATCTCTCTTGGCGAGATCTTATGCCGAACTTAAATCTTTTGCTCAGAGCTCCTATTAGCAAGAGACCACCCTGTTGGTGAGACTTTATGTCAATCTCCTCCTTTCTTCCTTAGCTCACCCTATTTCGGTGAGACTTCCTGTAGTCGCCCAGACCTCACAGCAAAATCCAAATCCTTCACCGATGCTGCTTTAGTTCAACAAGAGTCTATCGGGTCAACAAGACATCACGACAATCACTTTTAGTCATGCTGAGGGTTTGAAACCATCAGCAAGACCATCGCTTGTCAGTGGGACATCCTAGCGAACTCAAATATTTTGCTGAGACCTCTTTTCTATTCGGGGAGACCACCACTTGTCGGCGAGACCTTTCACTGAGCTCATTTTCTTTTGCCGAGACTAGTAACCATTGGCGAGACCTTTCACCGAAGACACCCAGTTTCACCGATGCCACTTCATTTCGGCAAGAGTTCACCCTGTCGGCGAGACATCCTGCTAAAGCCACTTTTCTCTTGTCGAGATCCTTATGACGACATCTCTATTTCACTGAGACTCTGATGGATTGGCGAGACATAATGGCGAGCTCTAAAAATTACACTGAAGGGGAATCCCCTTTCGGTGAGACTTTTCACTTTTGGCCAGACCTTATGCCAAACACAAATCCCCTGCCCGATGCCACTCCATTTCAGCAAGAGTTCACTTGGTCGGTGAGACTCCTTACCGATGCTAACTGTTATCGCCAAGACCTCCCTCGATCGGTGAGACATCACATTGATAGAGGCTTCCTTTCGCCAAACTAAGAGCACCTCAGGGAGACCCTAGCATGTCGGCCAAACTTGCTACCGAAGGAATAACCCTTTCACTGAGACTTTATCAGGTTGGTGAGACTTCCTACTTAAAGTAAATCCTTCCTGATGAGATCCCCCCAAACTTATCCTCATTTCGTTGAGACTCTGACGGATCGGCAAGAGCTTATGCTGATACCTCCCCATGTTGACGAGACCTCAGCCCTTTCGGAAAGACATTATGTCGAATTGAGAATATTTTGGCGAGGGCTCCTCTGGTCGGTGAGATACATAAAGACTTACGATGACAAGGATTTTTGTGCGACCGATGAGCCTCAAATGAATAGAACGCACAGGTAGTCGGCAAGACAAATGCAGGGTTTTGTTGATTTTCTCCTTAGAGGGATTTTATGCGAAACTAGATTGGGGAAGGCCTCCTAACTGGGCCCTTTGAGAAATATCATCATGTGCATGATCTGATCCTGCGAAACAAGGTCTCCATTAGTCCTTAGAAGCATATATAAAATATATCATAATAAAATACACTATTGCTTATGATTATTTCATTCAATTTTTAGCAAGAAGAAAACCAACTCAAGCCAAGACAGAACCAAAATTATATCAGATAGAACAAAAGACAAAGCTAGGAGAAAAAAAAAAGAATTCCAAAGATGAAAACAAATAACAGAGGCAAAGAAGACAAAAGAAAAGAAGGGGGACCTATTTTGTTCCAGAACAAAATGGGGTGGTTATGTAGGGCATAATAGGTCCTAGGAGGGAATCTTTCTAGTTAGTGTTAGTTGTCACTAGATCTTATCTTATCTTTTGGAATTTAATGCTTGTGTCCTAAGTCATATATTGTTTTTTTGGATAGTTATCTAAGTAGTATACAAGATTAAGACACATGTAAAGATCTTGTCTATTCCTATCTCACATTTTTCCTTTATAATCAAGGCATCATTTATACATCCTTAGAAAATTCAATTCATTCAGTCAATCCAATATATCATTGAAATCTTGAGTATTGCATATTGGCCATGTATTGCATCCATTATTGAAATTTCATGTTCCCACTTTTCCTCTTGTAGAATGTTGTTTTTGGTTTTTGTAGGTGATCTTGGAAGTTTGAGTCCTTGAGTGACTCTAACATTGTAATAGAGCTTCAAAATTAAAAAATTCCTTCTTAGTTGTGAGGGTGATTTAAGCTTGAGATTTTGTAGGCTACAAATTGGGGCATAATGGACCTCATGGATGAGTCCAAAAGGTGCAAAACCCTTATTTCATACAAAATACTTGGTATTTGAGTAAAGTTTTGCAAGCCATTTTTGCGGTTTTCAGTTATTTGGCTAGAAAATCATTTGTATAGTCATGTGGAATCTACACAAATCATACATATCTGTACTAGTGGTCACAATATGTAGTACCCATGTCATATGAAGGAATATTTTATCTAGCATCATCTTGGCATAATTCTACATTTGTAGTACACAACAGTCACATTATGGAGGGTATGATGGTGCATTTTTTGTCAATGGTTTTAATTAATATAATATTATTTTAAATCACATGTTTAAAGTTAAAATCCATTGGTTGATTTTTATTTGGCCGTTGGTCATGGTTTAGAGGCTTGAGGTCTTGGTGGTGCGAGAAGCCGCTACCCACCAAGAGTGGCACCACCTCTGCCGACCCACTACCATAGGTGGCTACACTTTTTTATATATACATTTTTAACCATTAGCACAATGAGCGATCATATGGGTGACCATACTTAAGCACCCAAGTACTAATCTTGTCACTCATAGACCTTAATAGGGTAGTTTGTTTCAAAATATCACAAATTTTTTTGAGGGTGTCAAAATTTTGCAAATGAGATATTAATAGAAAGTTGGTTCCAAGCACTTCATGATGGTGTAAGCCATTTTTTCAAATTTTGCCTCAATTTAATTTTACTGCTGGTTTACGTCAATTTTTTTTTTGAATTTCAAGCTCATAAATTTTTGCCATGATCTCTAATTTTTGTGATTCTTATGGTGTTGGAAAGGTATTGAGGAGCTCTAAATTTATATTCATACACCTTTTCTAGATTTAGCTCTAGGTATATTTTATTTAGATTTGTGCAAATTTGCATTCTAGTTGATTATTTGTACATACTACAACCCAGAGAAGTTTTGTCCTCTTGAGAAGGCTTCATTTTTAATCTAGATCATATTGGGAAATGTCACTTTAAATTTGAATATCTCATTATAATATATTGTTGTAATTTTCTATATTTTATCCATCTTGGTATTGTAATATCTGTAACACAATTTTGGCATTATAAATGCACTACATATAAAGTGCCACGTCATATTATTGGGGGGATCTTTGATTGATTGATTAGGGGTCTCTTGGTGGATTGTTTTGATATGTTTTGTTTGTTCTCTTCTTTTGTCATAGATCATTCTAAGGCTCCTTTGCTAACATCATATAACTATTCAACATGGCATCAAAATGTATGGAGTGTTCCAATGAATGAAGGTCACCCTCTATATGTTGGAAATAAGGTACTTGAATGTACATATGCAGATAAAAAGATAAAATGAATGAATAAACATACCAAAGCTCTTGGATTTCTTTGTAAACTAGTTTTTCAAGATTTATTGTTTTAAATTGAATCATGTAGAAATTCTCATGAGGCTCAGGGAAAATTGAAAACTTTGTATGGTACTATAGATGAAGTAAGATGTTATCAAATTGATAATGAATGAATGAGGCATGATACTAAGAATTTTGAAAACATCCAACACTACATCAATAATGTTAATGATCTAAGAGAGAAATATAAAGTATGTGGAATTGATAAGAAGGGCATTCAGTTGGTCTATAATACATTGAACAAACTTGGTCTTGATTTTGATACTTTTTTTTCTAGCTAAATCATACTCATAGGTTGAATTTTGGGTGTGCATATCCTACACCTTCATTTGAATCATTTTTTGAGATGTTAATACATGAGTAAAAAAATCTTATCTTGATGGGTCTCATCAAGTCATCTAAATCTCAAGCACTATTGGCTAGTTAGGTGCAAGAATCAAAAAATAGTAATAAGAAACAAAATAAATGAAAGAAAAATCCACATTCAAATCAACCAAAGAATAAATCCTCTTCCATAGATAAATCATCTAAGAAGGAGAAGTCTACTTGTTAATATTGCAAGAATATTGGGCATGATGAACATTCTAGTTATAAGAAGGATATTGATGAGTTCAAAACATCTTTAAAAGAATTATATTTGTTTTTCTTATAGAATGTTTGATTCATCTTATTCATCTTAAAAAAATCTAATAAGGAAACCTTAGGTCATGTTGGTTTGATTACTACATGGTGAAGGGAACTTCCCACAACTAGAAACAACATGCACAATTAGTTGTGCACAACAAAAATTACCTTTATTATTGGAATGAAATTACAAAGTTACATGCCATCTCATGGGAAACTTATTATGTATTCATCTGCTAAGTGCAGATCTGAGTTTCTCAGATGTAAAAAAAATTAGCCTTTGTTCTCTGCTTCCTCCATTCTCTGCACTCTTTAGGACATTCCCCTGTCGTTTTTCTATCTATCCTCCTTTCCCAATGATGTCATAGTATCCATGTATATTCTCTAGGCAGTTACATAAAATTTTGTGATTCATTCTCATTTGTTCCTTATTAAGTCATTTTCAATCATTCGTTGTATACCTATAAATTTGTTTGATCTAGTCAATTAGCAACAACAATACGAATCAATGAATGCTATTGTGCCATGTGTCACCACTAGGTTTGTCCATTCCACCAACTCATTGTATTGAAGGAACTCATCGTTGAGTCTCGTCAAAATGAAAGTCTCTACATGATGCGTGTAGATGTCACCACTTTGTTGGGCCATCGAATGGACACAGATCCTTGTTCGCCCAAAGTGTCACCATCAGCTTGATACCTCATATCATCCCCCTGAAGAGACTCACCAATGCCTCCCATCGATGACCTTGAGTCACCTCGATTCTTCTTATCGATGTTCTATTGTTTGTTGGGATGTCGAGGGGACATCAAATGTCATCATGCTGAAATGTTAGTCTCACGTTGATGTAACTCCATTGTGTCCTTTCATTTCCATCCCACCATTGGTATGTCGATGGGACTTGAAACAAGGTCCCAACAAATTCTCTCTATCTCATTGATGAGTATGTTGACCAACACCGAAAGATGAAATTAGTTCCTCTTATGCCCAAACTTCTGTAGTTTTCCATACTCAACGAATTTACATCCGAATCATCCCTTATTGAAACAAACAAACATAAAATTTGATAATGCATGATTGCTCTTCACCCTAGATGCTCCTGCATCAGACTCCTCAGGTAGTTTTGAAAAGTGACTCTATCACTTCTCGAGAGTTAGAGGAAAACCAAGATGGCTAACCTTTGACTCAGACAACAAAGTTGAATGTTCAACTAGCCTTCCTTTCCACTTTTCTAGGTATTCATTGTACTACCTATTCTTGGTGCTTCGTCCCACATGACTGTCCAAGATCTCTTCAATTTCTTCTTTTTCTTCTGCTAGTGTTGGAACACTCCACTGTGTGTCTACCATATCATGCTCCTTATCTCCCTCATGATACTCTATCAGATCTAAAATGTTAAATAATGGTGAGACATGAATCCCACTTAGAAAATCCACCTTTTACATGTTTCCCGAGTCATGTTTCTTCCAAATCTTACACAATTTGAACTTCTTCATCTTCAACTTATTGTATGTATCAACTCCCAGGAACCTTTCCTTTCGCAAATGAACCATGACTTCATCTCCAACATCAAAATCCTTATGCCTTCTTTTTTGATCTTCCTTCACCTTGTATTGTGTATTCATCTTATTGATATGCTTCTTAACTTCTTCATGGACATTCTTTATATGTTTAGCAAAATCGCGAGCTTTAGCACTACATTTTCCTTCCGTATCCATCTTCCTTAATTAAGTAAAAATTCTTGGACTACTCCCATACACAATCTGGAATGGTGATCTATCAGTGCTCCTATTGATAGAATTGTTGTAAGAAAATTATGTTTAGGGTAAAATCAAATCCCATCCCTTGGGTCTGTCTCCTACTAAGCATCTTAGAAAGTTACCCAAACTCCTATTCACTACCTATGTTTTTCCATCTATTTGTGAATGATGTGCCAAGCTAAACTTAAAATCAATTTTCAAATTCTTCCACAACATCCTCCAAAAATACCCAACGAACTTGGTATCTTGGTTTGAAACAATGCTCTTGGGTATACCACCACAAATATGGACTCATGACCTCACTGTGTCCTTAGAAAACCAAGAAAAAATTCCATGCTGATGTCCTCCCATAGCCTTTTTGGTACAGGTAATTGCTGGTATAACCCAATATTATGACTTGTTCCTTTCACCATTTGACATATTCTGTAGTTCTGTACAAACTTCTTCATGTCTTGCTACAACTGCAACCAATAATAATGTTCACTAACAATGGAAATGGTCTTATCCTGACCAAAGTGTCCTGCCAATCCACCACTTTGATTCTCTTTGATTAAATTCTCTTTGATGGAACTTCTTAGAATACACAACTGATTCCTTCTAAATAGCATACCATCTTGGACTATAAAATCCAACCATCTCGTCCTCTCCAATGTGAGAAGCTCCATGCAAGCTTTCCAAGCTTCTACGAAATCATGGTCTTTTAGATGCATTATTTTGAGTTCATTGAACCCAACTACTTCAACCTGCAATTTTGCTAACAAATTCTTCCTTTTGCTCAAGGTGTATGCAAATCCATTCAATCTTCCACTCCTGTGCTTTAACATAAATGTATAACTTTGTAGAAATTCAACCTAGTTCAAATTCCTTTGATTCAATTTTCCTTGACTGTTCAAATACTATAAAGCTTGATGATTAGTAAATAAAACCAATTCTTTTGGCAACACATAATGTTTCCATTTCTTCAAAGCTTGAACTATGGTGTAGAATTCCTGATCATAAACAAAATATTTCTTCTTTTCATCATTCAAATTTTTTCTAAAATAGGCAATGGGTCTACCTTCCTAACTTAAAGCAACTCCAATGGAATTGCAATAGGCATCATAGTCTACTTGAAACACTTTATTGAAATTTGGGAGTGCTAAAATAGGCTGCTTCGTGACCTTCTTCTATAGTAAATTGAAACTCTTTGTTGCTCTTGTACTCCATTTGAATTCTTTTCTATCCCCTCTCATTGTTTCAATTAGGGGTGCACAAATAATACTAAATCCTTTAATGAAATTTTAGTAAAAACTTGCTAAACCATGGAAAGATTTTACCTTAGTAGCACTTCTTGGCATTTGTTTTCTAGATCCATTTTCACACCCTCTACTGAGATAAAAAATTCCAAGTACACCAATTCATGTTTCACAAAAATACATTTCTTCATGTTGATCAACAACTTCTCCTCTCTCAACTTCTCAAAAAATTCTCTGATATGCATTAAGTGCTCCTCCAACGTCTTACTGAAAATCAAAATGTCATACAAGTAAACAATGAAAAACTTACCCAAAAATTCTTTCAATAGCTCGTTCACGAGCCTCATAAATGTGTGGGGTGCATTGGTTAGCCCAAAAGGCATGACTAACCACTCATACAGGCCTTCTTTGGTCTTGAAAGCTATCTTCCATTTGTCTCCTTCTCTGATTCAAATATGGTAGTAACCACTCTTTAGATCAATCTTTGTAAAATACTCAGCTCCACTCAGGCAATCCATAATGTCATCCATCCTTGGCAAGGGAAGCTGGTACTTGATGGTAATCTTTACACATTCGCCATTCTCAATCCTTCTTAGGTGCTATACTGCAAATACTACACATGGAATCAAACTCTCTCTAATCAATCCCCTTTGCAAAAACTCTTGCACTTGTCTATTCAACTCCTCATTCTCTATTGGAGTCATTCGATGGGCTACCTTATTTGGAAAACTGGCTCCAGGAATTAGATCCATCTGATGACTAATATTCCATACTAGTGGTAATCCGCTAGGAACATTATTAGAAATAATAAACTGGAATTCATCCAACAAACCACACACTTCTATAGGAACTTCACTGCTAACTTCCTTTTTAGTTATTTGAATTAATGCAAAACACCTGTGCTCATGTTTCATACCTTCCAAGAATTTTCTTCCATTGACCAAACAAAGCCTTGTATTGCTGCACACATTTTCTTCCACATCTTTTAGAGGCTTCAACTTATGCCGAACACCATCCTTTGTCAATGAATAAGTGTTAGCATGTCCATCATGCACTGCTCGTTGATCAAACTACTAGGATCTGCCTAACAACATGTGACAGATGTCCATAGGTATGAAATCACATAGAACCTCATCATGGTAATTACAAATTTTGAATTTTATCAAACATTTCTCATTGAAAAAATTTCTTTGATCCTTCTGCAACCACATAATTCGGTATGGATTTGGATGCCTTTTCCTTTCCAACTATAATTTACTGACCATTTCTTCTGACACTAAATTATCTGTGCTACCTCCATCAATGATAACATTTCAAACCTTACCTTTGCACTTGCAATCAGTACATAACAAATTCTTGCTTTGATCTAGTTCCTTCTCCTCATTCAACAATTCTCTCCTAACAACAAGGGTCTCACTCTGTTCAACATCTTACGAATGTGAGGACTGTGCCTCTTCATCTACATGGGAAACTTGAGCATTACTATCAAACCTCTTGTTTGAATTTCCTTGATGTTGAGTGAATTCATAAGCCCTATGTCCTTCTCTGCATTGGAAACATGTTCCTCTAAACCCTCCTCTTCCTGATCCATGTCTAGTCCATCCTCTGCCCCATCGATCTCCACAGTTCTGATCATGAGGCTGATATGAATATTCATGTTTCTGCTTGTGACTAGAGCTAGTTCATTCACCATTCCTTTGGTTTCCATCTCAGCCTCCATATGGATGTCTACTAGTCCTTCCACCATGGCCTCTACCTCTCTATTTACTTTCAAACCTCTTGTTCAGTCGTTCTTCAACTTTTAGCGAAAAATGATAAGTGTCTTTGATAGTAGTCATTCTTACTAGTGCCAATTCTTCCTATATACTAGGCTTCAACCCATTGATATATCGTGCTCAACCTTCTCCTTATTCACCTTAGAGTGTCCTATCTGAATTAGAACATTGTTAAATTCCTCTATGTATTCTTTCACTGTCCTTGTTCCTTGTCTCAACATTTTCATCTTTTTTAGAAGCTCCAATTTGTAGTCAACTGGGATGAATTGCATCTTCAATTTTTCCGCCATTCAATCCCATTTGGATATTTTATCTTTCCCTTGTCTATCTCTTTCAAGTTGGATCTATTTCCATGATATACTTGCATGACCTTTCAATTTAGTCTTTGCAAACTTCACCCTATGTGGATCTCCAATCTCCTCAAACTCAAAAAAATTCCTCCATGCCATTGATCGAATCGATCAATTCTTTAGGATTTAGATTCCCACTAAAAGTTGAAACCTCCATCTTAGGTCTCTTTCCCATGCTGGATATCACTCTCAACAACCTCATTTCCCCAAGATCCATATGATCCTATTCTTCCTCTTTTATTTCCTCTTCAATCTCATCTTTACTATCTTCTCTCTCTCGATGTATACCTCTTCTTCGAACCTCATCCCATAGGTTCTCCAATTGCCTTCTAAGGGCTCTAAGTTAATCTTTAGGAGGATTCTTCCTCCAACACCTCTACCTCTACCTCTACCATGCTAGGCCATTCTGGGAGGCATTATGTTCTTATCTCAAACTCATAGGTCATACTATAATTGCCTCATGTTCAACGCTCTATTACAGACTCAAGAACACCTACTCTGATACCACTTAGTGAAGGGAAATTCCCTTGCAACTAGAAAAAATGTTCATACACAACCAAGTATGCAAAGCAAAAATTTCCTTTCTTATTGGAATGACATTACAAAGTTACATGCCATCTCATGGGTAGCTTATTACATTCATCTGCTAAGTGAAGATTTGATTTTCTCAGATGTCGAAACTTCAACTTTCATTCTGTACTTCCTCTGTTCTTTGTACTCTTCAGGACATTCCCCTCTCATTCTACTATCTATCCTCCTTTCTCAATGATGTCGTAGTATCCATGTATATTCTCCAAGAAGTTACATAAACTTCCATGACTATGTTCTCATTCATTCCCTAGTAAGTCATTTTCCAATCATTCGCTGCATGCCCGTAAATTCGTTTAACCTAGTCAATTAGCAACAATGATGTGAATCGACAAATACTATTGTGCCATGTGTCACCACTAGGTTCATCTATTCTACCAACTCACCATTCAGTCAATCCTCTGTCATTGCCTCCTTATCATTGTATCAAAGGGACTCATCGTTGAGTCTCACCGAAATGAAAGTCTCTCCACAATGCGTGCAGACATCACCACTTTATCAGGCCATCAAAGGGACATGGATCCTTGTCTGCTCGAAGTTTCACTGTCAGCTAGATACCTCATATAGCCCCATAAAAGAGACTCACCAACACCTCCCATCGATAACCTAGAGTCACCTTGATGCTTCTTATCGATGCTCTATTGTTCATTGGGATGTCGAGTGGACATCAAATGTCATCCTACCAAAGTGTTAGTCTCACACCGATGTAACTCCATCGTATCCTTTCACTGCCACCCCACCATCGATATGTTGATGGGAGTTGAAACAAGGTCCCAATGAATTCTCTTTGTCTCACTGATGAGTATGTTGACGAACACCGAATGATGAAATTATTTCCTCTTATGCCCGAACTTCTACAGTTTTCCATGGGTATGTGCAGGATCATGAGGGGCTAAAAAGTGGCAATATTATGGGTTTTTGTAGGGTATGTGGCTGACGACTTTTTTTAACTCAAAATTGATGAAATGAAAAGGGTTTTTCGAAGAGATTCTCAGCTTTCCACCAATATAAATTATGCTTTAATTTGAATTTAATAAATAATTATTATTTATTTTCTATTAGAATTACAATTAAAGTCCTGATCAATAGGTTGATTGAAAAACATCTATAACTTTCAAATGGTATCACATTTTTTGAATCTAAAACATGTGTCACATTCTATGCTTCACATACTATAGGATTAAAAAATAAAAAATAAATTTCATGAAGTTTTAACCAAGTTAAAGGTGGTCGGACATCACGAAGTTTTTTATATTTTTTAAAAGTTGTAATAAAAAATTCATAATTAATTATTTACTTGGAAAAAATTACAAAAAATATGTATCACATCTGGACATGAGTCTTCTACTTATATATAAAATCTTATAAAAAAATATTATCATTTTATTATGGTTAGGTGGTCGACAGGACACCTACTTCTTATTTTTTCCCTGAAATTTACTCTACAGCATTGAAATTTCAAATTTTCACCAAATAGATTTTATTTATTTTTAAATAAACCTAGTAGTTTAGAAACTACATTCAATTTTCTACAGATTCTATTCTTACATATTTTTGAAATAATATAGATTACTTATTCAAATTTTTACGTCAAGGTTCCTAACACTAATTTTTCTGAATTTTTTACCACTTAAGGGCTTGTTTTTTCCATGATGATCCTGCACATACCCCCATACTTAGCAAATTTCCATCCAACTCAGCCCTTATTGAAACAAACAAACACAAAATTTTATGATGCAAGATTTCACCTTGCCCTAGATGCTCCTACATCACTACATAAAGAAATAAGGGAACAACATTTTTCTCTTTTTTCAGGTCATGGATTAGGGAGACGACTTCTAGATTCAGGAGCATCTCATCATATGATATCTATACAGTCTATATTATCTTCTTTTGAGCTTTATTCTATGTCTCTTATTTTTATGGAAAAGGATACATACATGAGTGTACTTGGGAAGGGGTTTATTGATTTTGGGGATGGAACTTTCAATGACATTTTATGTGTACCTCATTTAGCGAACAATATTATTTCTATATATTAGTTTACACATGGTGGATATGGGAGGACTATGGAATTCACTCTTGATTTAGTTATCATTAGAGACTTGGAGAGTAGATAGATTCTTTCTATTGGGATGGTTGATCATTCATCTCGGTTGTACACCTTTGTAAATTTTTCTTCTAATGATGACATTGTTCCTTTGGATATTGATCACACTTCTAGTGTGAACCATGATTCAAAGGAGACATTTGGATTTTTGAACTTGGGAGTTTTCACATTAGATCCCATTCTTGAGCCTAGCTTTTCATCTCATCCCATTTTTGTTGCATTTTATGATGCTCATGTTGGCATAGTTTTGGCATCTTGTGATTCAATGTAGTAGGATCTACATTGTCTTCCAACTACCTCTACTTGGGATGCATACTTGATAGACATTTCTAGTTTGTTTGTTAAGTCCCACATTTTAGATTTGGGAGACACCATTTATTGCATACATCTTCTCTTTGATGGAGATGATCCTTCTTTAGTTGTTGTGAGGGAATACGTTGACCCTCTTGTTCATTCTCTACATGATCATTCTTCATAGTTTGATTTGAGTGTGGATACTTTTGGACAATATTTGGAGAAGGATTCTTTTTCTTCAATGGAGGCATATTTGTCTTTGGGGTGTGTTCTACATTCATCTTTAGGATATTTTGGATTGATATCTTCAGTTGTGTGGCCTAGAATGCCTATTTGGAGTTTTTTAGGTTTTGACATCAACATGGAGACACTTGAGTGTTTTTTAGAGACATCACACATCATATTTCTTCCTGCGTATTCTTTTTAGGAATGGGAAGACATCTTGCATATCTTTCTAGTTTTGTTTCTTCCTAAGGGGAGGAATGTTGTTCGACGAGATTGAATCATCTTCAACATTCAATGTTGAGCTTCTACCATTGCAAGAGATTCACCATTAAGGGGGGGCTATATGGTCTCTCTTCTTCTTTATTATGAGGGCATATTTTTCCTTGAATGGGGTTTCGTCCCTCTCATGCATCATTAAGAGAATTTTATATTTCATCTCTTTTGGGGAGGGGTCCCTCTCACTAGATTTTATACTTTTCTCCATTTGTGAGATATTGTATTTGTATTTGTACATGGGTACCTAACATGGCCTGTATTCAAGACCCGTATTTGCATCTTTGCATAATAATCAACTCCATAAGTTGTACTTAAGGGGGGTGTGAGTATAAATAGGTGTTTTACCTATATAGGTCCTATTTAAATGTTAAGTCCACTTAGGTCCTAGAAGGGAATATTTCTAGTTAATGTTAGTTGTCACTAGATCTTAAATTACCTTTTAGCATTTAATGTTTGTGTCCTAAGTCATTTAATACTTGTTGGGGTAGTTATCTCATTATACATGATTAAGACACATGTCAAGATCTTGTCTAATCCTATCTCATATTTTTCCTTTATAAACAAGGAATGATCTGTACATCCTAAGACAATTCAGTTCAATTGAGTCAGTCCAATATATCACTACAATCTTGAGTATTAAATATTGTATCTTCCATCCATTATTTCAATTTCATGTTCTTGATTTTCCCTCTTGTAGAAGGTTTTTTTTTTTTTTTTTGCAAGTTATCCTACACACTTGAATCCTTTGAGTGACTAACAATATTGAGAAAATCTCTATTTAACTTTAAAGTTAGAAACAAATATCATCTCTAGAGCTACCATCACTTTTGAGATATTATTCATCTTCAAGTTAATTATATATCCTTTCTTAAAATCCATAAGACCATGATTAGATTCATCAATAACCATATTTTCAAAGATTCTAGAACTTTTAATAAATTCAAGAATATGTTTATTATCTTTAAAAACTTAAAAAATTGTGATGCTATTGGCATTGCAATAATTGAAACTAATTCTATTGAAAGCCTATATAATTTTGATTGGTTAATAGGCACAAGACTACTAGCCACAAAACCTAATGCATCAAAAATGTGATTCCTTCATCTAGGAATGACTTTTATATCGAAAGCATCAAAGTCTTTGATCAAATTCCAAACTCAATTATGATAGACAACTAATTATTTGTCATGGAATACATGTGAACTCTGTACTTGTTTTATTACCAATTTAAAATCTCCCTGCACCTATTGGTAATTAAATTTTATTTGAAGTTCCAAATGAAGTCTATGTTTTAGTGGTTCATTTTCAACCACATTGTTATTATAATAAAATTGTAACCTTTATGATGCTATAAATTTTTTCCATTTTGGATTAATGAATTCTATTCCTACTCCACTTCCTTGCTTAGATTTAGATCCATTACATATTAGAGGACCCAAATCTTGTATTTATTTGAATTGAAGAATTTGTTTAGACTTCTTCTTAGATTCATTCACATCCAATATTTCACTAGTCCATGCTGCAAACTTGAATCTTAGTATTTGATGTTTCAGTTATATAGGATACTATTAATTTTCTATAAATATTTTAGAAGTATCATGATTTTCTTCCTTAATTTATTTAATTTCTATAGAGTTGTTATAATCTTCTACAAATCTAGCTTCTGCAAGATCATCATAAGTTTTTTCATCTTATTTTAGGATTGTAATTGTATTGATTAGATTCATTTGTTTGGGAATCATCTTCCTTTGCAAAAAAACCAAAATCATATGTAGCTTCACAGGCAATTAGGTAGTTAGACTATGGATCATGCTATTGCGAGAAAAATACAAGTGATCTTACACGATAGCATCAATTACTTCTGTTACTTGTATACAAACCTTCCAATAAAGCTTGAAATGTATTTCACCATGGATACAACATTAGTTGGGAAATAGTAGATCATGAGAATAGACATTATTAACCATCATTTTATTATTCAAAATTTTTATAATGAATTCATCCAAAGTAGAAACATGAGTAATATGGTCTTCATCCAAAGTATAAATGTGATGAGTATGGTCTAGGTTAGTACTACTTGCAATATGGAAAGTGAGGATCTCGTCAAATATATACACTCCTAGTTCACATTGGTGTATGCTACTTCGTTTGTATTTAGTGATCATGTATTTAAGTCTTGGCTCACTATTGAATCTAATATGCTTTTGATTTCCCCTTCATGGTAACCAAAGGTGTAAGAATTTAGTAGAAAAGTACCCATTCAAGATTTTTGATGAATCTCTACTAAGACCATTCCATAAACTTTTGAAATGTGGGCTACTTGAATGTTATGTGTTATTGCATCCTTGTATCAGAGGTAAGTTGTATGTGTACATCTTTCAACTCACTAATCACCTTTACTTCCATCTTATCCATTTGTATAAATTTTTTCAACATCTTCATGCATGCGAGTCCTAATTTCTTACATATAGAATAATAAGAAATGACATTTCTTGAAGCTCCATATTCAAATAGGGGGTTATTTAATTTTTTTCCAAAGAATTGGAGGTTGAGGAAAAATGGTGGGGATTCTAACTTTCCTTTGTAAAACACCACTCTTTTCTCCTTAGTTTTAGTGGTGTCATGATTGCCATGTGATTTTTCTAATTATTTTATCAAGGCTTCTCTTTGGGATGGATAATTTTATAGAATATTAAACAATGTCATGCTTGATTAGGTTTCCTTCAAATCCTCTATCAAGTCCTAACCTCCTATAAAAAATTAGTTTGGGGAGCTAAGGAATGTTTAGTATTCAACCCATTTATTCCCCTTTAAGAGGTGTAGGATTATTACTTTCATTAGGGTCAAGTGGAGTGGGAACATGGTTGGGAGGAATCAAAGTAGTTAAAGAAGACTTATTTTTATTCTTCAAAAAGTAATTGCTTTTGGACCTTGCTGAACATTTTGTACATCATAAGTGCCTCAAACATGCTCATTCTCTTTTCAAATGAGAATATTAACATATCTAAAACCATGATAGTCTCAATGTCACAATTATCACTTATCCTAGAATAACTAATCCATTGAGAATCAGTCTAGATAATTTTTGCTAGATCATGTTTTCCATTTGAGGGCAATCAAGTTTAGAGTGTGCAATAATTTAACATGTAGTAGATACACTAATTTTTCATGAGATTTAAATATGCCATATTTATCATATTTGTTCTTTTGGAGGAGTTAGTCACTCCATTATTAGGCCTAATATTTCATTATCATTTAAATGACCCAGTGTTTACAAAATCTCTATTTTTGTTGTAAATTTAATATTTGTTTTGATTCTATCCTTTAGATGGATTCAATTTAAGCCTAATAAATTATTTAATAATCTATGATAATTTATTTTTTAGGGCTTATTTTTTTATGTAAGTTGAGTACTTTGATTTTTAATTGAATTTGAACTACTAGACTATCCTATTTGATTATTTATTTGGATATTTATTGTTGGACCATAATGAATAGTCACTTGTTCAAAAAAAATATTAGTAATTAGTCTAATGAGAATAGTAGAAGTACTAGATGTCTGCCGAAATCCTGTCAATAAGGATGTGGGAAAAGCTTGGTTTGTAGTTTGTGGCATGATTCTGTGGTTGGTGATTATAGGAATAGGGTTTAACAAGGGAGTATTATTCAACTGTCAATTTTTGATTGATTTTTGGTACATGGTTGGGTATTCCTATGTAATCCATTCTTAGTAAAGATCCATTAATTGCTCCAAAAGAAGGATCAATTTATCTCTAGATTTTGATTGTAGTGTGATAAGAAGTGAATAGATTATTGTATTTTTCCTAATTTCTTCTTAATAATAAATCAAATAAAGGGTTGAGAGACCTTAAATATATCTACATGATCACATTTTCACTAGCCAAGAAGGGGTTAACCAACTTTCTATATAGTATTTAAAACCTTAATTAAACATGCTAATGGGTTTAATAGGTTCTTTCTTGAAGATCTGATAAACTATTGATATAGTAAGGAACCTAGGTCCACATAAATCTTGAATTGGTTAAGGAATTTATCTTCCATATTCTTCCAAATAGTAATGGATTGTGTTGTAAGCTAAGGTACCATCTATAAGAAAAGTCTCTCAACAAATAGGGGAAATTTTTGCATGCAACATATTGATGCTGAATGTTCCCTCTAATGCAAGCATCTTTGGATGATTTACAACACTCTTATATTATTTTTAACTCTCCATATATAAATTTAGGAAATAATTTATGAGGATTGCTAGGGAGGTTGTACAAACCACCCAAAATCTAGCCAAGGGGAGATTAATCTAATTGAAAGAAAAATAGTCACTATTGGAGTTGAGATAGTAGGAGTAGGGTTGGATATGATTTGAGTATTTTGTGAAGATTCCATATAGATTGATGATCCAACTTTGTTCTTCACCTTATCGCTTTGTTATTTTCTATGTTGATAGTTCTAAGAGGCATATTCTTTATTAGGTGTAAATATGAGGATTATTATATATCTCGAGAGAGAAAAATAAACTATGTTTTTCATATTATCTAAAAGAGGTCCCTCCTAGTTCCAATTTTGTTGATGGTCGAAATGACATTATACAACAAAGGTAAAATAAGTCTTTTTACCTCTCTTGAAAAGATGACAAATCTAGGATTTATTATCTCCAAGGTCTCTATAGTTGGGTCCCAACAGTGTTGGATAACTTAGTGTGATTGTTGAAAGTATGTTCAAGGGTCCTTTACAACTCTTTTAAAATTGGTAGTAGGTTTATTTCCCAAAATTTTAATCTTTTTTTTTTTTTAATTTATATTTTAATCTACTCTACTATATTTTAAAGAAAATACAAAAGAGATAGGGTTAACAAGAAGTAAACAAAATGATGAGTGATATAATATTAATAATTTTGATCTTTATATCACAAAATATGAAGCAATTGATTTTAAATTCACTTTATTAAAATCAATAATTGCCTAATATTACATAAAATCTTCATGCAATCTCCAAAGGAATTTTAGAGTTAATTGGAACAAGTGCTCATCAAACTATCATATTATACATGCAAGTTCAATGATAATCCTAATAACTCATTAACATGGATCTTTAATTTAAATATTTTTATATTTCCACATAATTTAAAATATAAAGAATGAACAAGTGCACTCTACCATTTTAGAGACAAGAAACAATTGAATAAGCTAGATATTGATTAACTTCAACAAGGATATACTACACAAAAATCTTGATCTTCTCCTTCTAGAGTTCTTTCTCTAAATATTGAGAAAATTCTTAGTTACTATCTCACTAAAGAAAATATCAAAAGAGGTAGCCACCATACAATCTATGATGCACCCTTTTAATAGAAAAACATGAGATAGAAATATCCAACTAAAACTAACCAATAATTGTAGAAATTCCATGCAAATATTCCTAACTATATAGTTCATCTATAAATAGTAAAGTAACTACAAATTTTCATAAGTAACATATGCATCATTTCCATACGTTTTTCATGTCCCTTAGAATTGAAAGTTGATATACCAATTAACAATCTAAAAATAGAGACCATATTATTTATTAGATGGGGACCAATTTTCAGCAATTATTTATTACACTATAAATAAAATAATGAATAAAATAATGATTATCTGAATAAAAATAACAAGAACTAGAAGTTTATCTTGACTCCAAAATTTATTCAAAATTTACTATAGGGATTTTTGCTTATTTTCCAAGTAGTCATTCAAACACTTAGTTAACTTTTCATTATCGAGACCCTTCAAAATATCTACTCATAACTTATAATATTCATACATTTTCTCAAAGAAATCAATGTGGTTTCTCATATCATGTAGACCTTTATCCAAAATTCTATATTTTAACTAGAATTGTGTCAATCAATTTATTACATTTTAATCCACCATTGCTTGCATATCTTCTAATTTTTTCTTTATTTCCTTATAGATCTCCTATATTGTACTTATAGTATGTTTTTCCATATCTATTTAATCTTGGTTAATCACTTGAGACACAAAAACTTCAAAAATATCCTAAGTTTGTGAAGTTATTATCTTTCTTACATGACCTACATATACCATATCAACAAATCCATTTTGAAAGCTATAGCCTTAAGAATCTTCTCACAAAATTCCTTATCATATGGTGGAAAAATATTTTTATCAACTAATATATTAAAAAGGCATCTTGCCTATTTCTCTAGAAGTATGATCAACTCATGCTCATACATTTCATCTTCTATTGTTATTAGGTCTAGGAACATTTCCATGATCTAATCTAATTGAGTAACTTGGTCATGATACTTACAACTAAATTTTATTTGTTTGCAAGATTTATATAACATATTATCTATCAAACTATATAAATAATTTTCCTTCTTTTTTTTATTGAATACAAGCTATTAAATCCACTTTTGCACATAAAAAATAGAACATAAATGGATGTATTGTTGAACACCCAAAATACTGAGAGGGGGGTGAATCGATATTCTTATTAACTTAAGCATTCATTCAATGCATCACATTAAACTTGTAGTAATGGAAAGGAACATAGAGAGCATGCATCAAATCAAAGAACACAAGAACACCAAATTTACATGGAAAACCCAAAAAGGGAAAAACCATGGTAGGGATTAGCTCATAATGAGGGGAAAATTTAGTGGTGAATCTTCACCAATTGGTGAATAATTAAAATTGGGACCTCCAAAAATGGTGAATAGTACAAGCTAAAAAGGATGCTGAATCACTAGTTTTTTACAAAAAAATAATTTTGTCCCGATTAATTCGCCTATTTAAACGATGTGTCATTGGAACTGATTCGCTAGTAGTTTATATTGTAATTACAAATATTAATTATATTCGCTAGTAATATTATATTCCTACCATTAATTTTTAGGAAATATCGCCACTAATAACAAATTACTATTTAATTTTGGGGCTTTTATTTATTGCCATCGATTAGCTTTTTAATTGGATGGCTGCAAGTTGATTCTGTGACCTAATACGCATGTTCCTTTTAAAAGGATTGTTGAGGCCCAAATTTTTTTTTGGGCCACACGATTAAATCTAATCGTGTGGCCCAAAAAAAATTTCAATAATTGTGTGGCCCAAAACAAATTTTGGGCCTCAACAATCCTTTTAAAAGGAACATGCGTATTAGGTCATGGAATCAACTTGTAGCCATCCGATTAAAAAGCTAATTGATGGTAACATTTTCAATTTTCCTTGAGTCTTAATTTTAAAGTGATATTTTTAAAAAACACTTAATCTGTGTGCTCCAATGAATTTTCAATAGTGAATTTATGCTTGGTGGCGAGAGGCTTTGCCCCTCGACCCCTCTTGTATTGCAAAAGAAGCACGTCAAGGCCGTTGTCCCCAGACCCCGTGAGGGGGCATTTCCACCTTGACCCCCACAAAGGGGCTTTGCCCCCTTGACACCCGCAAGGGGTGCTGCCCCTTGAACCCACCGGTGGTTGCCACCCTCGGGCCCCTACTTCAATATTACAAAAAACAAAAAGAATATGTGGGAATTGCGCTGACCGACTATGCAAATTTTTAAAGGAGAAATTTACCATTGTCATTAATTTTTTCAGTGATTATTCGCTAGGATTCACCACTATGATTATTATTTTTACCAATTATTCATTAATATTCGCCATGGTTTTGCAACTTTTTTTAATAATGTGCATAGATTCGCAAGGAAAATTAATATATTTTTTCAAATAAAAGGAAAGATTCGCCAGGATTTTACACCTTTTCTTAGGGGGGGTTTCCTAAAGTTATCCCTGCTCGTAATATAGATATTGTAACTAGTTACAAATTTTGATACAATTGGTGGACTCACTATCTAAAAAAAGGCTCACTTCCAAAGGGCTCACTTCCCATAATAGAAAGAGATAGAAGAAAGGGTGGCTCACTACCAATTTTGAATTGCTAACATTGCATATGATCTATGTTGAAGATGCAATTTCATTGAAGCTTAGAGTATTGAATTAACACACTTCATTCTTCTCCTCAAACCTAATTTACACTTCTCTTCTCTAAAAATTGCTATTTATCTCACATCTCTACACATATCACACAAGAAATTTGTAGGGAAGCTAAAGTAGCAGAAAAAATTCCTGTACTAATCTTGAGAGGAGAATAATGCAAACTTTTATAGATCTTTAACAGTTACAAAAACTTAAATGGTTCTAATAAACATATATATCATGCATACCACAACACCATGATTTACGTGGGGAAAACCCTTTCAGGAGAAAAACCCCAACTCTAAAAGCTGCCCAATATATTATTTAGAAATCACAAAGATTACAATATACTTGTAGATCAAGCTTCTCGTAGGATTATCACTGACCAGAGATCCAAAGGCTTGACATGACTACTATTAGACTCTCAAAATACATCACAATATACAACTATAATACAATTCCCTTATAAAATAGGGTTTCCTTATAGGGAAAGTCAAGCTAATAAAATATTAGCCATCAGATCTAAGGCCTAATGATGAATGCTCTAGATTTACAATAATAAAATATAAATAAAATTTTCCTTTTGGGGACACTTCTCTCAGACCCCCAACCGGGGGGATGATCCCTCCAGACATCTCGCAGGGAAGGGGGAATCCCCCCATTGTCATCATTTACGTAATTACAGCGTTGATACACATTTTCCTAATAGAATCAACCTTGTATATATACCAAAACCAACTAAAACATCAATTAGGTCAGCCCAAAACATGTATTGTGCAACACATCATCTTTTCGGCTCAACACTTAGTGTACACGCCTTGCAAGAGAAACCAAAGCATATAACACATTAAGATAGGTTGGTCTAAACTATAATTACTCCCATAATTCAACTCTACACTTTACTCAACTCCACGCAACCCAAAATACTTAGGTCAACTCCATCGGTGTAGTAACAATAGAATGAACCATTTGTTTATTCACAACTTAACATGTAGATTACCAAAACACTTTCCACTTGGAGAAAATGTACTACAAGTATCCTCAAACATTTATACAACTCCACATACCAAAATATTCATTCATAATGGAATGAAAACATTCTAATTAGGTACTCTGTAATAGTTACACTGGCATATCTAGAGTGATGCTTTATGACTATTATCTTCAACTACAAAAGACATCAAATCATGAAACTTTGAATTTAGATTCTTCCGACATACATCATTATTACCTCAAAACTATATAGCCAAATTTTTCATGGTGAAGTAATGTAGACCAAAAGGTTGGTTCTTTTATAATTAGAGCTGCATTATATACTTAGGCAATTATCTAATCATCTAATCTTCACTAAACCAAAACTTCTGCATCTATGCCATGAATTGCCATCCATAATGGGTTTCCATCAATGAAAACACCATACAACATCATATGCTCATCAATTTCTCCATTCAAATCATGTTGCCATCACATAATAATCAATGACAAACTTCCAACAATCTCTCTAGGTTTCCAACATGTATTTAACAATTCTTAGCTTTAAAGATTACATTTTTTTTGGGGCGATACCCCAAACCCCATATCTTGTTACGAGTGTACATTATTTGCATGATCAGTTGCCACATACCAACATACAACCTATCAGCAATAAACTATATATAATTTCAAGGTTGAAACACATTTTCCCAATAGCTACATGTGTCTAGACCCTTCTCAGATTTTCCTGCAAACTATATCATTTTAATTTTTGTATCTTTGAGAATTTGTAGTTTACATATTAGGTCTTATTGTTAATTTATTTGAAGTGTTCAAATTCATTCCAATTTAATTCCAAATCTTTCCTATTATTCTAAGGAATGAGATCCAGGTCTAATTGAATCATCACTGAGGTTGGAAGCCAATATTTACACCTTGTGATCTCTTTCCTAATGAAATACACTTTGGGAAAGAATAATTGAGATCCTTATAGGTTTTAACACAAACTCTTTTAGGGAATCTCTTCCCTTTTATTTCAGCACCATACCTCCTATGGTATTTTAAGCTACTTTTCCTAAACCTCTTGTAGTTTCTAGTTTGAACTTGGAATATAAATTAGTGCTTAGAGTTGTAGTTTATATGGCTAATCTGCCTATACCATTATGCTACCAAAATCACTCAAAATTTAAATGTTGTTGAAACTCTTATAAATTCTCTCTATAAGTGTATTTTTATTGAATAATATATTGAGCTTCTTTGGGGTGTGAAAGTCTTCTCCAAAAAGGATTTTCCCTAGGTACACCTATGTTATGGTATATTGTTTATTTTATGTTTATATGTGTATCTTTTATCAATAATTTAAATATTATTTTTTCAAATGACTCTCCTCAAAATATTAGTTTAACAAGAATTTCTTTGCACATTTCTTAATTTCAAAAAAGAAATTTCAAACTTGATGGAGGACAAACTTTAGTAGGTATCTTCTTTGATGTTCTCTTGAATATAAAGTTGAAATATTGTATAAGCTCTATGGGATCCCTTCTTTAGTTTGTGATATTTTAAATTAATGTAATTTTTCCACCCTTTCCTTGAACTAAGTTCACAAAAAGGTTCCCAACTAATCTTGTCTTATGATACATGTAAGTGTCAAGCTCTTAAACTACCCTAGTTACTTCCCTTTTGGATATAAATGAAGAAACCTTGAACATATTCAACAATGTCATTATGAATAGTGTATAATATATCAAATCAAGAAGGTATCCCAATTGAAAGTTAATTCTCTCAAGTTTTCATTTGTGAATGGAATAAACTAATTACAATTACACATGTCTACTATAATTATAGGTGATAAAGGTTTGACTCCTAGGGTTTGGTATTACATCTTCATATAGATTAAAATAAATATAGCATATGGGTTAGACATGGTTTCATAGATAGAAAAAATATATTTCATAAATAAAAGAGTTTACAATTGCACGATGCATGTTCTACAAATCCAATTTTCCTATAACTTTCAGCCAATTTCATAGTAAATGGAACAAGAATTATGGATTAATAAATGATTAGAAATTCCCAGGAATCACATATCACCAAATTTGTAAGTAATTATTGATGTTTAGATTCACTACTATATGGCACACTAGATATAGCTCTAAATGACAATAAACTACAATACAATTCAACATTCAAAACTATAAACATCAGATTTATCTTTTTTTATCTTTGAAAATTACAATTTTATTATAATGTTTTATACAATTAAACAACAACAAACTACAATAAATAAATCACAACATTCATTTTTATTTCACTTTCACAAATGATTGAACTCTTGAAAGAAGAAATAATAATTTAATAATAAATTTATAAACTTCATCATGACTAAGCTTCAAATTAAACTCTTGAATGATGGAACAATAATTTAATATTAAATTAATAAACTCCATCATGACTAAGCTTCAAATTAAACATTGTGGATCCTATTATACAAGGGTCCATTTTTTATCATCCCACGCCTAGTTATTACTTTCTTCAGGATTATAGTCATGGGAGTCACTTAAAATATATGTCTCCAAATATTGCATCATTTGCAAGATGCTTTCTTCTTCTTCAACCCTTTTAGCTGAATCATTCATTTCACTTAACAACTCTCTCTCCAACTCTTCCAGCTTGTGCCTTTCTATGTTAGATAACACTGACAAATTATGAGTCTTTTGTCTTACGACCCTGCACATAGTTTTCCTTTCTATCTCACACAATGACCTCTTGGAGAGCACGTTCGTTGTTTGGAAGTGGATATCTAATCTTAGAGAATCAATTTGACACAGATGTGAAGTAGTGCCAGCATGTTTTGGTTTCCAGTATAATCCTGTTGAGCTTACTGAGTTCTCTAATGGAGGTGTTCGATTCATGTTGCTTCGTCCAACATAAAGAAAGCCTTCACTGTTTAAGTTAATAGAAGCTTCCAATGGCTATAAGATTGACATAGTATCCACCCAGTACATGCCAAAGACTTTTAATCTCTTGAATTATTGTTTACACTACTTCACTCATTGAGGAGGAGACTATATGTCCATATTCTTGACTAGATATTCTTGATGTTGGTGCTTGGCACTAGAAAATAATATCATTGGTAGAAATATTTTCTGATAACCCTGGTAAAAACAAAAACCAAAAATTTTGTCATAAAAAACTGAAGTTGACTTGATGTCACACAATGTTTGATGTTACATAAATCATTAATGTTCTATCATATAAAATCTATTTCACATTAGAAATGATTATTTTCTTATGATTTGCATACGCCTGCTATCTCACAAGAATAGACTAAATATAAATATTGATTAGTGACATAAAATTTTTATCACAAATGCACAAAGTACCATATTAATGTGGCATGTTGTAGTTCCCTTGTTAACAAAGTAGGTGACATTTAGATATGTCAACTGAAACATAAAAACAAAAAAGTAGGACTGGGGAACTACATAGAAAAACTCTAGAGAATGCTTGCATTCTTTTTTTCCTAAATTTTTACATATTATGCTGCTTTTGACAAAAGAAACATTGCAGAAATGAAAAATAGCAACTCTAAAGTTTGGTCTTCATGGTCTTTTATTGTGAATATCCTTTCAATAAGAATGTCATCAATCCTGCTACAGTGTTAGCCTTCACAAGAAAATCAGGACAATATCAGGACCTACCATTGTCTGACAAACTATAACTGAGAAGTTACTCACAACCAAGTACAATAACTTTGTTTTCTTGTCTCCATGCTGATCGAGGACTAGAAATGGTTCATAATGTTATCAATTGTCACACAATGTGATAAGCATGAGTAAAGGTTACACAAGCCATTTTGTTTGTCCGATAGGTGGAGATTGTCAGTTACAGGATTGCAAAGGAAAAAAGAGTTAAAAAGATAGAAAAATATTTTGTATGTATTACATGCACAGTTAGACCAACATCAGAACGTAGTAGGTACATGCAAAAACATGCAGTAGCAAAATTTTCTAAACCAAAAAACTAAGTAGTAGTTCAGATCAGCACATAACAAACCAAACGACCTGGACGTGAAGACAAGGAAATAATCAAATACCCACATGACAGAACAAAAAAAAACCTGGGTATGCCCGCTATAACCAATATTTCATGTGTAATAACGTATTGCAGACACAACTATCAAGTTTTACAAGCAGAAGAAAAAGTTGAAGAGCAATCCTAATTTCAATTCTGCATTTATTGAGATTTTTGACTAAGAAATAACGGACAGCTAAGGAGCACCAGAACAATCAGTATTCTATATAAAAATGTATTTCATGAATCAAGGGAGCTGCCATTCCATTATTACTCCTGAGTTAATAATAGTAATGCAACTGCATTTTAAGAGAATAAAGATTTTCCATGGCCATACATTCAATAATACTGTGGTAGAAGCGAGCATTCCTGGCATGGGCTTAACACGTGTGCTTTTTTATATCCTTGCCTACATTCAACCACGTTTTCGCGCCTTCCACCCCCTTAGGTCCATAATGAAATAAATCAAAGTCACATTGAACATGCAGGAGAGAGGTCATGTGGGTACTATGCATGAATGAAGAAATATCCAAACATAAATCTAGATTTAACTATTTAAAGATAGGCCCAAAATTGTTTAAATCCTACAAAAGATACGACAAAAAAATTCTCACAATTACTAATAGGAAAATTAACCTTTACAACAATAAAAATTGGCAGAATGCCTCTTCCAAACAAATTAAGATGTCTTCTCTGGTCTTTAAATCTCCAAAATAACACTAAAATAAAATTGAAACAATGATCAAAATAGGAGAATCCCACCCTCCAAACCTTGCAAATTGAGCTCCAAAGTACAGAAACAACGTAGGTCACATGGGTAAAAGGTACAAACAAAAGGCTATTGGATCAATGCCCTTTAATGCATGCATTGACTCCCAACAAATAGACAATATATTATCACCTCTAATGTGTAGATCCTCGCCCAATTGCACCTTTCTATAGAGAACACACTTGCATAGGTTGTTGTTGAGGAATGGAGAAACACAAAGCCACAATGACCAACTCGAAAACCTTTCCTAGGGATCCCAAATTAAAGGCATTGCTAGGAGGGCATGGTTGGGATAGATGCGAGGGTATTTTGACGTGGTTGTTGGACAACCAAATAGAGGAGATCCCAAACTGTTGGAGTTTCCTTCGCTAATAAAAATATTTACTTACAACTCAAGTAGAGACCCCAATACAAACAACAAACCAAATTTAATGCAATTATATTTCCAAATAAAACACACAAAAATAATAGAATCAACATTCAAATCCATCAATGGTTCAAAGAGGAACTTTTGACTAGGTTAGGCACAAGAAAAAGGGAATGGTTTTGCTAGAATGACTCTAATACTATGATATGATTTCCAAGATCATAAACAAAAAATCAGAAATAAACTTCCATAAATTACATACATGCAATATGCTAAACGATATTTTTAAATGATGATTAGAATGTACAAAGTAGCCTTGCATATATAAACAAGGCGGCAAAGGTATGCGAGTTCAACACAACGAGTGACTAGCCCTCTAATGATGGAACACTTGTGAACTCACTTGACTAGTGTGTGAGAAGGTGTCAAATATACAAATAGTAGGTGTTTCAAATGATGATGACACTTGTCTCAATGCTATTAAGTGAGAAAAGCATAATAAACCTATGTAAACTTAAGGTATGAGTGTGAATAGGCCAATCATAGAACGGTGATATGCTAACAAGATGGATAAAGATACTATTTACACTAACTCATAGATCATGATATTAGTGTGAAAGGTTATAAGATTTCCCACCCACCCAACTATCATCCACCCACCAAGAACTATTTCAATCCATGGGGCACCTTCTATTAAAATTGATAGTTCACATATTTTTGTATAATAAGAATTTTGATTGTAAAATGTTGAAACCATCTTCTCAAATTTTGGAACTAGAAAACAATAAGAAATATTTTGTTTAGCTAATCTAAAGATTGAGAAAGTTGAAATAGAAACCCATGAAGGATTTGATAAGGAAGAGAGATCATATAGTTGAGATATTTCCCAAGAAAATATATTTCCTTCACCTCAATTATCAAGGAGATACACTAGGGATAGATATTAGCTAGACAAGTATATTATTTTTTATTGGAGATGTATTTTTTTTATTACTAACACTAATGAGCCTAACACTTTAAATAAGGGTATGGGATGGATAACATAAAGTACTAGAATGGGGCCATGAATGAAGAAATGGATTCTTTGAAGAAAAATGACACATGGGACTTAGTACCTTTGTTTGATGGATGTAAACATATTGGATGAAAGAGGGTGTTCAAAAGTAAATTTGGTTCAAATGATACTGTTGAGAAGTAAAAATAGATATTATTTGCAACGGGATATTCTCATATCACAGGAATTTATTATGATGATATTTTTTCTCTAGTAGCTAAGTTGACATCTATTCAATTTATATTGTGTATTTCTACAATGTATAATCTTTAGGTTAGACAAATGGATGTGAAGATAACCTTTCTTTATAGTGATTTGAAGGATGCAATTTAAGTGCACAATTAGAGAATTATAGTGAAAAGGACAAAGAACACTCATTTTTTAATTTGAAAAAAGTGTTTATAGGGCTTTAAGTTATCTCCTACAATGTGGAGGAGTTTATGGTGAACTTTGTAACACCTTAGGATCACCTCACGACAATAATAACTTCCAAAAGAGAGAAATGGTAGAAATATTGTCAGTGTATACTTAATGCTTGCATATCCACAGGCTAACCTAAGCCTACTTAGGAATTTATTGTGCAGCCTGATATTTTCATCATGAGTTAGACTGGAGAGGTTTCTATACACCTCAATACCTCATGCTGGGATATTTATCCTATAAATCTTGACCTCTGGCTGTCTAATATCAGATCGACATTTTGCAGTCTATATGATTGTTGTGCTTGCTTCAAATCTCTATGGTTTCTTTAAGCTTTCATGGTATTAGAGCTGAATATAATTTGAGCAAGCCATATAGATTGTCAATTTATTTTTGTTGATTCTTTGTTTCCTGTGATTGATTTTACAATTTGTGGCGGACTATTCTCTGCTCGATTTTGCTTGAGTTGTATGTGCATGCTACTAATATAAGACATTTCCAGTTTGGGAGAGGTGCGATTTTTAGTTAGCAATAAGTTTACTATGGGGAGTGATTTGTTTCCTGCCATGAGTGGACACCCCTATTCCTGCCATGAGGTCAAGGGCTTTTAGTGGATGAGACCTTGCTTATCAATGGTGTTGGTAATCTAGAAATCAACCAGCTACCCCACGTGAGAGAGGCCACTAAAGCCATCGTCTTCCTCTCCTTATGGTGCAATTTATTCTTAGAGACCCTGTTCCATATTCAAGAGTGGCCAATCCTGTTCTTGTCGCAATCTCTGATAGGAGAGGCCAAGCTGAGGAGGCTGCAACTGTGACCCATTTGAGACATTTTTTGGTGTTGAAAGGAGTCATGAATCTATTCTAAGGAGGCCTAATCTGTGTGCCAAGGTGGAAGCAAGGAGGCAAGAAGGGAGGCACAATTTTTAGTTGAATTTTTCAAAAAATCATTCCAAACTCAATCTTCTTTTACTGCTTTTAAAATCATTACACTATTCATGTTGTTGGCTGTGCTATTTGGTGAAAGGCAAGGAGGCATGGTTCAGGAGCTTTTTCTTTTTTAAGCCCTTTCCTTTGCATCTAATCTCTGTTGTGTTGCATTGGTAGGAATCTCCTCTGGCAAATTGCATAAATTCTCACAGACTAGATTACTCTCTTGCAGTGAGTTTTTCTTTTTGTTGTGTAGATTTCATGGATGCATGGCTTCTTTTTGCATAAAAAAATATTTGTTCTTTCTAGTATAAAGGAGCTTAAAACTTCCTGCCCATGGTCATAATTGGAGGCATAATTTCTCCAAATTTTCCCTTTTCTTATTTATGTTGCAACAAATTATTTTCTAAAAATCTGAAATTATTGTTGCAAGGAGGATCCATTTGTAAATGGTGGAAAACTCGAATAGTGTCATGCTTTTTGCATCATAGCTTGCATTTGTTTTTTTTTTTTTTTGAAAAAGTATATATCTATATATCTTTTTTTCACCACGAATCCATGGAGCACAAAATTGCGCTCATCTTATGAAGTACTTGTTTGTGTCTTTTTTGGGTCAGTTACAAGCACTCCTAAAAGTTCCAAATTGGGGGAAGAAACAAATAATCAAGGGGGGTGTTGTGTGGTTCATTTTCACACTTCCTCGAGAAGTGCTTGTGTTTGTTGTGTTTTTTTCATTTCTATACACATTTCTAAACTTCTTTTCCACATTTCTACAAACAACTATCTTAGTCAAAGCAACATGGAATCTAATGTTATTATAATGCCCTTAACACTTTTCAATTATTATGATTGGAAGATGAAAGTTATTCTTGTACTAAAGAACAAAGGCTTATATAGGGTAACTATGGGAACAGAGAAAGAACCTAATGTAGCTAAAGAAAAATATATTTTTTTTTAATAAGTGTGACCAAGCATTTGGCTTTCTATGCCTAAATTTAGCTCCTGAGTTGTTCCATGTTGAGAACTTGAAAACACCCAACCAAGTTTGGGAAGGTCTTGACAAACTTTTTGGGAAAATAGATGAACTTACAAGCCATGAGTTGGAAAATCAACTCCTAGGTCTTAGTCCTAGGAATTTTTCAACTTTACAAGACTTTATTACTAAGTTTAAATCCTTGAAGTTGCACTTAAAGGATTATGGAATTGACAAGAAAGAGTATCAATTAATCCTTTCTGTACTTTCCAAGCTAGGTCCAAAATTTTATGTGTTTGTATCAACTTTCTACTCTACTAAAAGGGCTCTTGGAGCCTCATGGTCAATTCCCACACTTGATAAATTTATTGCTGACCTCACAAGGGAGCAAGAAAAGTTAATTCAAATGGGTACTTTGAAGTCTACGAAACCTTAAGCCCTAGTTGCAGGGAATGAATCATGTCAAACTTCAAAAGGGGAGAAGAACACTAAAAAGGATTAGGAAGTTAAGAAAGGAAGCAAAATTGACAACTCCAAAAAGGACTCTCAAGGTAAAATGAGAGTTGCTTGCACCTTTTGTAAAAATATTGGACATGATGAACATCACTGCATGAAGAAAAAAATTGAAGTTCTACAACAAATTCTTAAAAAGAATAATATAGGGCTACTTGATTCTATCAAAGCATCTTCATCAAATCAAGATAATACTAAGGAAAAAGAGAAATCAAAGGGAAAAGCCTTAGTTTCTAAAGCATCTTTATCTCCATCATGGATTCTAGACTTTGGTGCTTCACACCGTATGGGTTCTTCACAGGCTGTCTTTTCATCCTTAGAACCATCAAGCATGTCCACAATCACCTTAGGTGATGATACTCCAGCATTGGTAAAAGGGAGAGGATCTGTTGAAGTTGAAGGAGGAATATTTGCAAATGTTCTAAGTGTACCTTCACTCTCAACTAATCTCCTTTTAGTGTATCAAATAACTCATTTAGGGAAGGGCATGAGAGTACACTTCTCTCTAGATTCAGTTGAGATAAGAGAATGACAAAGCAACAATTTGGTAGCAATAGGAGAGGCAAATCACCAATCTAGATTCTATACCTTCTCCAATTTTTCCACAAATGTTTCTCCAAAATCACTACTAACTCATTCAGATGAAGTTAGCAAACTATGGCATGAGCAGTTTGGCCATCTTAACTACCACTATCTTGAACAACTATCTCAAAAAAATATGGTTAAGGGATTACTTAAGGTTAAATTCTCTAAAGGGATTTGTGAGGGTTGTGCACTTGGCAAGCATCCAAAAGAAAAATTTGACAAAGGTAAATCATGGAGGGCAACACAAGTTTTAGAACTTGTTCATAGTGATGATTTAGGGGCTTTCCCCCATCCATGTTTTACAAAGGATAGATATGTTCTCACCTCCATTGATGATTTCTCACATTTTACATGGGTCTACTTTCTTAGACAAAAATCAGAAGTGTTTGATTATTTTCAAGATTTCAAAGTTCTTATCAAAAAACAATTAGGGAAAGTCATCAAGGTTCTTCGAACAAATAATGGGAGAGAATATGTTAACAATAGTTTTGAGCATTTTTGTATATCAGAGGGGATAGATCTGCAGTGTATACTTCCTTATACCCCACAACAAAATGGTGTTGTAGAATGTAAACAAAGATATTTAAAAGAGATGGCTAATTGTATGATTCACTCTAAGTGCCTCACACCATCATATTGGGAAGAAGCAATCATCTGTGCATGTTACATACATAATCTAGAGTTCCACATAAAGCATTAAAGGGTATCACTCCCTTTGAAGCTTGGAAAGGATGCAAACCTGCAGTTGATCATTTCAGAGTTTTTGGCTCACATGCCATGGCACACATTCCAAAAGAGAAATGCAAGGCTATGGATCCTCAATCCAAACCTTGCATCTTTGTGGTATATCCAAATGGTGTCAAAGGCTATCACCTACTCCACCCTACCACATATGAGTTGTTTATTGAGAGAAGTGTTAAGTTTTGAGAAACATCTCCTGAAACTATACTTGACACTTTTGAACATATTGTGGAATTTTCAGATCCTCATTTCAGTACTAATGATTCATACCATTCTCAACAGATTCCTAGTGTAGTATCTTCTTCTTCCAGTTCTCACAGTGACTAGGGTTCATCTTCATCTAGTTCAAGAATTGCATTAGAAGTTGATATATTTGCACCAAACTCACCCACATCTTACACTATACATGTAGGATAGATACAAGGGTATGGGATTGAACAGATGATAGACTGATTCAAGTATATTTTTAGGGGGGGACACATGCCTTCTTTGCTTTAGTTTCTGATCCATAGACATTGAAAGAGGCGTCAAGCATACCAGAGTGGGATATTGCTATGGATGAGGAATATGATTCCTTGATTAGAAATCACACTTGGGATTTGACTTCACTTCCTAAGGGAAGGAAGATAATTTGATGTAGGTGGATATATCAAACTAAATTTGCAACAGATTGGCTAGTTGATAAGTAAAAATCACGACTGGTAGCCAAAGGTTTTTGACAAGTTGCAGGAATTGACTATACAGAAACCTTTGCACTAGTTGCTAAAATGACTTCCATCAGACTCACACTTGCTATAGCCGCATCACATGGATGGAGTGTACATCAGATGGATGTGAAGAGTGCTTTTCTTCAAAGAGACCTTAAGGAAGAAATCTACATGGAACAACCACTTGGTTTTGTTTAGGATTCATCCTTAGTTTGTAGACTTAAGAAATCTCTCTATGGCCTTAAACAAGCTCCTAGAGCTTGGTATGCCAAGATGGACTCCTACCTCCTATCTTCAGGTTTTACTAAATGTCATTCTAATCCTAATGTGTATCTACTATGACAAGATGATTCACTTTTGATACTGGTTCTATGTGTTGATCTTTTGATTATTGGGAGTACTTCATTTGCCATTATAGTAGCATGAAGAAATCACTTCAGGATAGATTTGACATGACTGACTTGGGTTTATTGCACTAATTCCTTGGAATTGAGATTTCATAGTCAACTTCAGGTATTAATCTTGCACACCCCAAGTATACTGTTGATCTACTTACACAGTTTCATATGACTACTTGCAAACCATCTCTGACTCCCTTTCTTTCTGGAGTCAAGCTTGAGACTTCCTGTACTACACCATTGGTTGATGCTACATTGTATTGACAACTTGTTGGTAGTCTTATAAACTTGACTTATACCAGGCTAGACATTTCCTATGTAGTAGGCATGGTTTCAAGATTCATGTAGAAACCTCATGAGCTACATTGGAAACCAGCTAAGAGGATCCTTCATTATCTTCATGGTGCTCTTGGATTTGGGATTCACTACAGAGTTGGTTCATCACTTGACTTGGTTGGGTATACAAATTCAGATTGGACTGGTGACACTGAGCATCGTAAGTCCACTCCAGGTTACAAATTTTCACTTGGTTCAGGTCCTATCAGTTGGTCTAGCAAGAAGTAGAATGCTATTGCTATATCATCCACAAAGGCAGAGTTCATGGGGGCTGTTAACTCAGCTACAAAGGCTATATGGCTTCAAGGAATTCTTTATGAGTTTGATACTCCTTTTAGGTAGCCTATAGTCATCTATTGTGACAACCAGAGTACTATTCAGATATGCAATAATCTAGTTTAGCATCAATGAACCAAACACATAGAGATTCATATGCATTACATTCGAGAGTTGATTCATGGTCAGATCATTGAATTAGTCTTTTTCTAGTCTTTAGAGAAGGTTGCTGACATCTTCACCAAACCCTCCCTGAGAGAAAGTTCATTCATCTACGATCTCTTCTTGGAATCTGGTCTATATCAACATCATCATCATCCTTGGGGGGGGGATTTCTAGTCTTCTCCACTTCTCTCTTTTCTGAGGATATTTTTTCCCACTGGTTTTTCTATCTTACTCTATTTTTTAGAGATATTACCTTGTACATGGGTACCTCACCAGGCTAGTAGCTAGGACCCATTTTATCCATGCCCACCTAAGTTATACTTAAGGGGATGTGCCAGTGTATACTTAATGCTTGCATATCCACAGGCTAACCTAAGCCTACTTAGGTATTTATTACATGCAGGTTGATATTTTCCTCATGAGTTAGACTGGAGAGGTGTCTATACACCTCAACACCTCATGTTGGGATATTTATCCTATATATCTTGACCTCTGGCTATCTAAATATCAGATCAACATTTTGCAATCTATGTGATTGTTGTGCTTGCTTTAAATATCCATGGTTTCTTTAAGCTTTCAAAGATCATGCTATGATTATGGATGTAAGATTTCCAAAGTGAATTGTTGACAATGTACATATGATTCCTTGCTTATATATAGGAAAGATGTAATGAAGTACCAACATTAAATGATTGTGTCATAATTAAATGATATGAGAAAACATTAAATGACCTAGGACACAAGAATTAAATGGAAAAAGATAATATTTGGTGACAAATAACACTAACTAGAAAGATTCTCTCCTAGAATCTAAGTGAAATTAACATGCAAATGACACCTAGATAGGTAAAAAACCTATTTACACCAACAACCCCTCTTAAGTAAAACTTAGGGAGTACTTATGAAAATGAAACAAAGATGGGTCTTGGATATGAGGCCATGTTAGGTACCCAAATATAAATTCAAATGCAATCTATCACAAACAAAGAAAAGGAGAAAACCCAATGGGATAAACCTCCTCCCTAAAAGAGAGATCAAATACAAGATGCTCTCAATGATGTATGCGAAGGATAAAACCTCATTCAATGGAAAATACCCCTATAAGATTGAAGAAGAGAGACCATGCAACCCCTCAATGTAGCACGTCTCCCACAAATATGGTAGATGTTCGACAATCAATGTTGAAGATGATCCAAGGATGTCGAACAATGTTCCTCCCCTCGAGAAGAAATAAGACCAAGATAGTATGTAGAATGTCTTCCCATTGCTAAAAGAAAGATGTAGGAAGAAGGGTGATGTGTACTATCTTTGAAGTATACTCAAGTGTCTTCATGTCGATGCTAAAAGTTTTCACACTCCAAATAGGAATTCTAAGCCACACTGCCAAAGAAGTCAATCCAAAAACTTTGAGAAATGATTGCAGAACATAATCCAAAGACAATTGATACCTCCTCTAAAGAAAAATAAGCCTCTTCCATATTCTTTTCAAGAGAATCTACACTCATGTCAAATTGTATAGGATGATAATGCAAAGAATGAACAAGAGGGTTAGAGTGTTACCTCACAACAACTAAAGAAGAATCATCTCCATCAAAGATAAGATGTATGAAATCAATGATGTCTCCCAAATATAGAATACGAGAATCACAAAAAACCCACAAACATCTACCAATTACTCATCTTAAGTAGCCATCTGTAGAAGATAATGTATGTCTTGTTGCACTAAATCACACACATCATCAATTACACTAGTAGATGAAGGAGATGAGATCTTAGTGCATGAAATTTGACTCCACTTATCATCCCCCATTGTGTCCTCAAAATATGATGAATTAAGAATAGTAGATGATCTTTCCAATGCTGGATTACAAGAGTCTTTAGTCTCAAGATGTTGAATCGTAGATGAAGAATATGAAGCCACTAAAATAGAATTCTTAGTAGGAGGAGAAGGAGAATGATCTATGTTATCAAAACAACCATACCTTTCCCAATGAGCAAGCTTAATAGTTTTTTTTATCATCAATTGGTCGAAACTCAACAAGTGGAACAAGACAACCCACAATAGGATAATTTGAGGATGGAGGTTCATTCGAGTCTCCACACATCTTGCAAAGTCTAGTTATAAGGTCAAAAGGGATTTAATACCATCATTGGCCATTTGAATGAAAATATCACAACTTCAACCAATTACTCATAGGATATATTTTATTCTTATGTTCCACACAACTCTCTTCCATTAAATGAAGGTTTAGGAACTAGTCCATAGAGATATGGAAAAGGATTAAGCCACCTAAAATGTGTTAGGAGTCTATTTCGTCAATACTTAAAGTTCCATTGATTTAACTTGATTATAATAGGATGAATTTTGATACTTATATTAAACTCCTCAAATTTAGTCACACAATAGACCAATCAAGAGCCAAAATCCAACAAAAGAAAATGATTACCCTGTACTCCCCCTCCAATTAATCAATCATGAAACCACCCAAGTAATATATTATTTTTGGTATTTTATAGCTAGTGTAGTTACATGCGTCACTTGCCAAAGATAGAAAATTAGACTTCTTGATCTTAGTTCTTACAAATTATCAAATTTGACCATAATATCAAAGTAATTTTTTTACATAAGATGAGATAAATCTGATCCCACCACTAAAAAGTATACAAAATTACTTATTTAAAAAAAAAAATCACCCAAAAATGTTACAATAGGATAAATAATGAAGCCTTAGAATTTACCAAAATGAGAATGATTCAATAACACCTATGAGAAACTAATTTTTTTGAAAAATCCAAGCACACAAATAAAAAACCAATTTGCACAATGTGAAGAGCATTAAATTCTATCTCAAATAAAATAAATTTCTCAAGAAAAAAAGTTTGTATGACCAAGTTATGGTCCTCCAAATTTAGATTGCAAAATGAAACCTATCAAGGAAGAGGCGGTCCAAATTTTCAAAGCCTTGTTGATGTCAATGCTAGTGCAATGCTAATGTCAATAGATGACAAGATTAAAATTGATAACTTGGTTTTAAAATTGATAGTAGAAAATCTTTCATTGTTTCCTTTGCTCTAGGCTAGGATAATAAATTGCTATCTCCTATCAACATTTTTCTTCACTCCCTAAATTTTTTTGTCCCTAAGATGAAGATTGTTAGTATTCAACAACTTAATTAGTGTGCCTCTATGTTAACCTTAGGTGTGTTAAATCACTGTGAAGAAGTAATGAATTTTTTTGACATTCAAGAAGAGGAGGGCATTGGAATTTTGAAACTTGCACAAATTTCAGAAGTTTCCAATCATTATCATCCTTTTAATCTATCCTTTGATAAGGATTTTTAAAGGTTTATACATGAAGCTTTATCTTCTATAGGCGAGTAGTTAATATAAGACATTTCTACAAAAGTTATGGGGGAAGTGGAAGAGTAAGATAGTCCCATAAAATTATCTATTTCTCAGTCTTAGATATCTCCTTCCACAAATAAAATATCTCCTCCCAAGAGAGGGAGGAAATCTTTAGCAACCAAGCTGCAAGAGGAAATTGAGGTAGGGATTTACACTACATTAGATGTTCAAATGGGAGGTGGTGAGAAACAAAAAACATTGAGAGTGTGTTTCTCTCCTAGAGTGTAATGAAGCTAATATCTTTGAACATCAGAGGCATTAATGCCTCTAACAAGAGGGCCCGAGTTAAGCATCAGTTGGATGCTTCTAGGGAAGATGTAGTAGTTCTTCAATAAACTAAAATATCAAATGAATCTTATGTAAATTTTAGTAAGAAATGGTCCAAGTGGAAATATTTCATTCTACATCCCAAGGGGCTTCAAGGGGTCTAATTACACTATGGAATGCTAAGTCAGTGTGTATAAGTAATGTTACATGTGAATCTAACTAACAACTAATACAAATTACTCATTTTGATTTGTCATTCTAGCTAGTCAATGTTTATGGTCCAACAAATATAGTGGGTAAAAAGGTTTTGTGAGATAAATTGAAGTAGATTATGGACCAGTTAGGGCATAATAAAGTTATTCTCACTTGGGATTTTAATGCAATATCTTCACTTTCTAAAAAAGGGTGGTATTTTCCTGCCCAAAAAGGCTATGAATGATTTTCACTCTTTTATTCAAGATAATGCTCTTATGGATTTAATTCTAGTAAATGACAACTTTACATGGACAAATAGAAGGAAGAATTCTTACAAATAGTTGAAAGACTAGGTAGATTTCCAATATCACCCAATTTTTTGGCTTGTGATCTTAGTTTAACATCTGAAATTTTGTCTTTAATTCCTTCCAATCATTTTTCTATTTTTCTAGATTTAATTCCAAAGCAGTTTAAAATGAAATGGAAATAATATTTTAAGTTTGAAGCCATGTGGTTTCAACACCCATAGTTTTTAAATATATTGAGGAAATGGTGTTCAAGTGCTCCATTTTGTAAAGGCTCTAGAATGTTTCAGCTTTGTAAGAATTTAGAGCATTTGAAGCGGCATATTAAAACTTGGAATCAGTAGGTGTTTAAAAATATTTTTTGTGTAGAAAGAATTGGTGTACAAAATTCTTTCAGAGGTTAATGAAATTATTATCTTTCGGAGCTTATGCAATGTGTTATTTGAGGAATAGAGGCAGCTACAAGAGGAATGGAAGGAATTGTTGTTAAGGGAAGAAGTGTATTGGAGACAAAAGTCAAGGGAATTGTGGTTAAAAGATGGTGATACAAATACTAATTTTTTTCATTTATCAGCCCAAATAAAGAGAGAAAAGAACTCTATTTTTTCAATTCATAATAGTGTTTCATGGGCATTATTAACAAAGGAAGAAGATATTCAAAATGAGGGCATCAAATTCTTTTCCAATTTGTTATCGGATAATAGTACTGCTAATGCTTAGTTGGTAAGAGAAAGAGAAGATCTTCTTCATGTAATTCCAAAGCTAAATACTCAGGAGGATAATTTCAAGTTGCTTTATCCATTTACATTACAAGAAGTTAAAGATATTGTTTTCTCATTGCCACTTGATAAAGCACTAGGTCCAAATGGTTTTATGGCAATATTTTTTTAGAAATGTTGGGATTTCATTGGTATTGATGTTCTAAGGGCAATGAAAGAGTCAAGAAATATGAGAGTTATATTAAAGAAATTCAATGTAACTCATATAGCAATTATTCCAAAGATAAATTTTCCTCATATTTTTTCTGATTTTAGGCCTATTTCTCTTTGCAACACATTATACAAAATTTTTACTAAGGTAATCTATCTTCGTTTGCAACCTCTTATACCTAGAATAAAATTAGAAGAAAATGGTGGTTTTGTGTCAAGCGGAGAGATGGTAGAAGGGGCCATTGTAGCACATGAAGTTATTCACTCCATTTCCACAAATAAGCCTTCATCTATGATCATCAAACTAGATATAATGATAGCTTATGATAGGGTAGATTGTTCATTTTTAATGCAAGTGTTACAGGAGTTTGGTTTTTCTCACAAGTGGTGTAAATGGATCTTGTCATGCATCTTATGGGTCAAAATTTTAGTTCTATTAAATGGGTCTCCAATTGGCTTCTTTGGTTCAACTAAAGGGGTACATCAAGGTGATCCACTTTCACCTTTTTTGTTCATAATCCTAGTTGAGGTACCGAGTAGATCAATCCAAAAGGCTCATGCTCAGGGTTACATTCAAGGTATTACTATTCCTTATTCAGTCATAACAACAACACAAATTCATTATTTGCTGATCATACACTACTCTTTGGTAAGGTAGTGGTGGCAGAGGCAAAGCATATCAAAGTAGTTCTGGATAAATATTGTTTAGCTTCTATTCAAAAAATAAATGAAGGTAAATCTAAATTGTATGTATTCAACACAAAAGCTACAATTGTGAAGCAAGTAGTAAAAATTTTAGGCTTCCACAAAGCTAAACTACCTTGCAAATATCTTGGTATACCCTTCTTTGTAGGAAGATGGAAAGAAGAAGTCTCTGAGTGTCAATGCTCAACCAATGATATCATCATTGCTAGATGGGTGTGGATTGCTGGCATATGTGTTATGAAACCCAAACAAAGAGCTCCCAAAAAGAAGTTTTAGTCATCCCCGAATTTTTCTACTTGCCTCAAACACTAGGTCTACACTCCTAGGATTGAAGCAGATGTATAGTATCCTACACAAAAAAGAGCACAACATCAAAATTGCTAAAAACCTAGGGATTTCATAGTTCAAATTCCTAAAAAAGCAAGTGTGCCACTTGTTACAAGTGCGCGACCATGTTAAAAGTAGCGTGTGTGTGACAATTTTCACAAATGCACGACTATAAAGAAAATGCATCACTATTTCCAAGTGCACAACATTGGTCAAATTATCAATTTATCAACCCTAAATCATGTGCACTGACATTTAAAAATGTGTAGTGGGATCAAACCTGAGTATGACATGATGTTTTTGCAAGTGTGTTGCTATCCTACAAGTGTGCTAGGGTTTTCATCTAGTAAGCTATTGAAAAATTGCACTAAAATTCTAGAAGGTGTGTCACACTGTTGCAAGTGCATTGCTAGGTGCACAAGTGCACAACCAATCATAATAAGTACATAGTTGAAATTACAAAATAATTGTTTGACCTAGTTTGACTTTAAAAAATATGCATAAAAACATGTGCAAAGAATTTTTTTTAGGATACGTACTGGGGTCTTGCATTGGCGAGGCACCAGAACTCAGACTCGATTTGTGAGGTGCGAGGGGAGCTCATAGTTAACCATACTGTCAGGTGCATAGAGAAAAATATCTCCAAACATTCAACTCAAAATGTGCAAATGTGTGGGAAATGAGCCCCAAACCCATATTTATGCTTGAAAATTAGGGATTTTGACCTAATTGAAGGGTGGGAATGTATATTTTTGATCTTTTTTATCCTTTTTTGAGCTTGGTAACTTAAATTGAAGTATTTTTAGTGTCTTGAAGCTTATTTTTGCGTCCTTTTCAAAGATGAACATATATAAATGATCTCAACCTAAAAATAAAAATTTTCACTCAGTCTCTCAAGGAGGTATAGTATACCAGCATAATTCCTTCCATTGGGGTACATTGAGGCATCCAAAAAAGTCATGAATTTTTAAATTTTTGATCTAAAAAGCGTCAGTCTTTGAACTGATCATGTAACAAGTACCTTGCTTCAAAGAGGGGTAAAATATAAACACTTAAAATTTTCTTGATCGATATTATGTATCTAAGCTCGATTACTAGCACCATTTTCATTTTGATTCGACCCATTTTAACTATCTAATTAAATATTCTTAATTGTTTAATTAAATTCATTATTTTCTTCTATTAATTGAATAATCAACATTATTAGGTTAATTCACCATTTTCATACTAATATTCATCTTATTTGATTAAATAATGTGAATTATTTAATTAAACCCTCTAAGTCCTCTCATTTGATTAAATAATCTAAATTATTTAATTAATTTCATTAATTCCCCTTTTTAATTAAATGAGATGATTGTTTAATTAAAAATTTAAATTGCCTCAACTTGCATAATTAAATAATATTCTAATCATTTAATTGGTTAATTTATTTAATCTCTCCAATTTCTCCCAATTGCAAAGGAATATTCCCATAAAATATTCCTCCAATTCAAAATAAATTATTTCCCTCCAACATGGAAATATCTTGCACATTCCTCCTAAAACTAAGGATTTGTGTTTGTTTGAATTAATTTCAACCCTTGATTAATCACATCAATCCATGTGACTATTCAATCTTCTCCATGGATTAAAATCCTTGATCCATGCCAATTCTTCTCATCAATTTGCATCCATTAATTGATCAAATTGATCTTGGCCATTGATTCACCTAGAATTCCTATAAGTAGCCTACATTTCATGAGTAATTCATCCACAAGCATTTAGAGAAATTAGACTATAGTCATTTTTAGAGAATTTCATCATTTTGCATTTGCTTGATCATCAAATCTTCATTTGAGCATTATTCAAGCTTGTTTCATCATGAGATTGGGAAAGGGTTGATTATTCCACATCAATTCAACACCAATCCCCCAATGGGATTAGGTTTGCAAGTGTTTAATGAGTTTCCTTTATCAATTTGAGTTTATTTCATGTTTTCAAGGCTTCTAATTAGTTCATTTAAAAAAATTATTTGGAATATGGTTTAATTAGTTCATATTGATTGATTAATTTCTTAACTCAGTTGTATTTGACCTAATTCATAATCATGTTCACACTACTAAAAGGTTTGTATTTGAAGCTACCATGGGAACTAATAATGTTGTAGAGGCTCATGGCCTAACAGGTGTAAAGCTGGTGCACAAAATGCAACTAAAAAAATTCAAATCAAATAAGACTCTTTAAATGTTATTAATGCATGTAGGAATAGACAAACAAACAACTGGACCATTTATTACATCTTAAGACATGTTTGGGAACTTCTTGAGGGTTTTCATTTAGTAATAATCACACATAAAGATAATTCAACAGTAGATGCCTTAGCAACTTATACTTGTAAAATAGAAACCAAAACCCTCCAAATTGATTCATCAAATTTTCTTGTCTTTGAAGATTTTGTACAAATCATCCATAAAGAAGGACAAAAGAAAGGAATTTTTAGGGTTGTAGGTTAATCATTTAGTGAACAATTGGTCAATTTTTCTTTCCACATCATTGGTGTGGAAAGTTGGTTGTTTAATTCTTAGATTAGGAGTGTAGAATGTTAAACTATGTGCACAAAATGCTGCATGCTCCATGCAACTTGTCTCCAAGGGAAATTCTACAAGATAAATTCTAAACTTAGAGTCTATTAGAGCCTTGTGGTAAGTTGTTTTATCAGGTTCCTAGGTTGATTATGCTAATATTCCAAAGCCTACTTACTATAGGCATGTCCACTATGCTACATTTCCCTAAGGGAGGATTTTCATATTTATCTCTTGTGTCTGACAAAAAAAAATGCCATGTGTCACACACACAAGTGCAATAATTTTTTTAGTTTGAAGGTGGTAGAAGGTTGCTTCAAGAAGTATTCATCTAAGGGAGGATCCAAAGCTTAATCTTAAGTTTGGATTTCGAAGTGCCATATGGAAGTTATTTCTTTTCAATCTTGGGTTGGGTGTGTTATGGTTTTAAGCTTCCCTGATATAGCCATGATAGCTACAATGCGTTTCCCCAAATGAGGCTCCAAAAGCTTACATCTTGAGCTTGAGATCAATAATGCCATGTGTCACAAGGGTGCATGTTTGGGAGTGTTTTGAGATAAAGGGTGGAGGAAAGGTGCACTATTGGCTCATTTCATTAATGATTAGGTTATGAAAAATATCTTTTGGAGATGCTTTCACTACTCTTTTGTTATTAGGATACTGCCAAGAATGTTCTATCTTAATGCTTGCACGATACAACCGCATGTCCGTTGTTGCATGACCTCGAGAGAGGCTTCAAACATTTATAATTGGAGCCTAGTGTCTGCTTGTTCCACGTATCTATTGGGTGCAAGTTTAGGAAGGTCTTATAGGAATAGAAAGTTGAATGCTTGACCATTGGCTCACTATTGCCCTCGGATTAGCTAGGGGAGTATCTAGATGATGTCATATTTTCTCATTAATTCCATTTCAAAGTTATCACTATGAATGCTAAAGAAGTTTTTTAAAACTTAAGTGAACACTATTCTTACATTCTCTTGACGAAAGGTAGTGGTAATTCATTTTTATACCAAACTTGCATCAAAACCTCTTGATTTGATGAGTATTAATGACTTATCCTACCTCGATGGTTCTATTCATAAATTAAGGAAAGACAACCATATTTAATAATATTATGAGCTCATTTCAACACCCATTTCTTGGGAACCTTCTCCAAGACTAAATTTGAGCATGTGAAAAGGATGAAGACCATAATCATAAATATGATAGCCACATAATCTAAATTTTTTATCAATGCCTATTAGTACATCCATCTGAGTGCTTCATTTCCAACAATAATATTATAATTTAGTGCATCTTAAGTAATATAGAAGCTTAAATCCATTATGTACATTCTTGCTAAAACTCTTTTGTGTGGAGGCATGGAAAATCCCATTAAATTAGTGTGCTCCCAAAGGTAGATGGCTTTCCTTGGAAAAATCTCAGAGCTTTAGTTGAAGTGAATAATGCTAGAAGCTGATTTCTTGTTGATTGGAAAGGTAAAACTCATTCTGGATTGAGAATTTATATTGTTATATAAGTGATATAGGATGGAATTAGATATATCCTCATGTTTTGTGGTGTCTCTTATTGACCTACAAGTTTTGAAGGTGAAGGTGGCAGAAATGGCTCACAATAATTACATACCTAAAACTCTAGGTGGGTTGGATGAGGTGTTGGAAGAAACCTCTTTGGGTATTGGTATACTCGAGCCTCGTGACTTAGCGCTCCTCTCTATTTAAGGTGAAATGCTAAAATTTCACCCTTTCATCCTGTTTATCAAAGGCATGACATTGCTTGGGCACATGGAGTTGTCAAAGGTGGGGTTAAACTTCTTGAAGAAAATACTTCATCTAGAGCCAATCTAAGAATTTAAATGGGTTGGAAATTTTATCAAATATATACAAGCTCATGGTGAATAATAGTTCAAATTTTTTGTAGGGTTGGTATTCTATTTATTATTGTATATGAAGCATACAAATTTTTTCCCTAGCTAGCATTTTATTTTACAATTAGGATTTGGCATCATTGTGAGATGTTGGGTTCTTGGTTACTAAAATTTTCAAATATATTTTTAAGTTTGGGTGTCCACCTGGGTACCAAAGTTTTGAGTAGTTGTGTTAGAATGCATGGCTAGGGTAGCTAGTTTGTAAGCACATGTCTCATTCTGCCCTTGAAGGGTCTTGGTTACCTTGTGATTTTGTTTTGGTTCCTGAAGATAAATTTTCTATTCTATGGGATGATTATATTTCCCTTGACTATGTATATTTAATACATGAGAATATATTTCAGCTACTAAATTAATATAAATAGTTTAGGCCTTTAGCCTTTTACCAAAAAAAACATTCTTATGCAAGGAGTAAACACATATTCCTAACAAGGAGCTCTTAAAATTCATTGTGATAGTGAGAATAGCATATGATTTGTAAAAATCCCAACCTTTGATATAGATATAAAGTGCATTGATTAATACTACCATTTTATTCTTGATTAGTTAAAGGATGGAAGGGTGATGCTAGAGAAGGCTGATACTTCTAAAAATATATTAGGTTCATTGATGAGTCCCACGAAAATAGTTAATTTCAATGGTGTAATGATTATACAACCCTCTTAGTCCCCACTAGTTAAATTTTAGTGTTGGTGAATTTCCATTTTACTCTTACAATGTGTTTGAAAAGTGAGAAAGGAGAATATTGGGAAAAGGTGTTTGAAAATTAAATTCCTAATGTTAAAATTTAATAATTTTTTATGTACTCACTATTTCATCTTTTATTTACTTTATCTCCTAATGGGAGAGGAGGTTTTATATTTCAACGTGACATGAAATTTTCCTTTATTTAATGTTTTCATCAAATGATGTGATAGAAAATCACACTTTCAGGTAGCATGGTTTAGCTATGTGTTAGCATCTTAGGATGTTGTTGAGGTTGTTAATGAGAGTTACTTGTGATAGATTGGAAACTTGATAAAAAATATAACAATCTTTGAATGGGTTGAATGAGGATAAGCTAGGGTGCCCAAATTTGGGTGGTCAATTATGAAAGTATATGACAATGCAAGAGTGTAAGAGAATATGCTACTAGATGATCTTTTACGAATAAGTATAATTAAATTTGGATCCTAGTTTGGGAACCATACCTTCTATGGTGTTTGTTAATAACTTTTCAAGTAGCTTTTATTTTAAAATTTACCTATTTGTTGGTGCTTCGAGTTGTAGTTCATATTATTAATTTGTAGGTACTCTTATGTTATAGAATTCATTCCTAATTTAAATGTTGGTGAAAATATAGTGAAGGCTTCATCTATAAGTGTATTGTAACTATTTATTATTATTGAATAAAACATTGAATTGAGTAATATGAATTTTATATAAAAAATGATAATATATTCATTAACAAGTAAAATAAATATATTTAGTTTCTTATAAAATATCATAACTATCCACTATAAATGTTTCATTTATAAAATGAGGTTCTCATTTAGAAAATTATTCTTGTTATGTGGAAAGATATTATTCTTATGTGTACAACTATTGTTGTGGCAATGTATATGCATTATAGTACTTCATATTAATAGTTTTTCATATCAAAAATATAAAATGTTAGAATAATAATTACCTTGTATTTTAATATGGAAGCTAAAGGATTTTCTAAAGGTTTTGAGATTATTTAAAGTTGAATAGAAGTTGTATTTTAAAATTATTGTGTTGGTTTTATAACAACAAATAGTTTTGTTGTTCAATTATTGGTCCATTTTTATAATTGTATAAGATACAAATATTTCTATCTATAGTAATTGAGATCATTTAGGTTGCCATATAATCTATATTTTAAATAATATTTTTCTAACAAATAATGATATTTTTTTCATCATTTAGGTATACCATGATTAAGTTTTGGTCAAATACTAAAAATACCATTTTTAGAATATTGATCAGTAGACATGTTGATGTGACAAGTTGTGTAATGAGTTATACTAGCAAACCTTAGTTCTAGATAGAGAAGATGACATTTCACATTAAAAAAAATGAAGGCCCTACGATATTCCATGCAAACACTACATGCTTGCAAATTTAGAGCAAACAACCGTAGACCTCTCCCCTGATAAAACATGTATGATTTTATTTCTTTTAATTGAGAGTTACATAAATATAAAAACTGCTAATGGTACCTTGGTGTGTAATGAGTATGCTAAAGGGGTGAAATGTCAATTAGGGAAAATTTAGGCTTATGTTTTACATAAATTTGTGTATTGTATGAGTTCAATTGGTTGGCCATTCAACAAATGATATTGTTTATGCAACAAAGGTCTCTAAAAATGAGGGAAACAAAACCTCTGAATCAAGAAAATAATGAAGGTCTAAAGATGGAGGGGGAGAGATAGGGAGAGAGAGATGGATGGGTAGAGAGAGGGAGAAAATTTTAGATATGGAGGGGGAGAGAGGAATAAAGAGATAGAGATGAATATAGATGGAAGGAGAGAGAAAGAGGGAGAGGGAGAAATATTGATTGAAAGAGGGAGACAATGAGAGAGGGGAAGATGGAGAGATAGAAAGATGAAGATATAGGAAATGATATAGAGAGAGAGGTAGAGAGGAATATATAGAGGGGGAAAGAGTGAGAGATACAAGAGGTGATAGAGAAAAGTAGTAGAGAGGGGGTAGAGGTAGATGGAGATAGGGTGGGAGGAAAAGAAAGTGTATGCATATAATATTTATATTTAATAATATGCATCATATTTCATTTAATATGTAATAATAAATATAAATTAAATATATAATTTTTTAATAAATATAATATATATTTTAAAAATATAGATAAATATTAAACTTCTAATATTTATAATAATTTAATAATTTTTAATAAATAAAATATATATTTAGAAAATAAATATAGATAAATATTAAAATTATTATATATTTAATTAGTTTAATATATGTAAAAATTTAAGTATATTTATATTTAATAATGTAAGTGTATATAAATATTAAATATATATCTAAATATTATAGTATTATGCTAAAATTAGTTAAATATATATAATATTGTTTTATTTCATAATATTTAATAAAGAACATCCTAGATATTATATTTTATAATCTAAAATAAAAAATATATTTTGAAAAATAATAGAATTATTAGTTAAAAAATAAATATAGATAAATATTAAACTTATAATATATTTCATATTTTAATTAATAATAAATGTAAATATTAATATATGATATTAATATTTGATACTTATATTACATATAAATATTAAATATATAATATTTAAATATTATAATATTATACTAAAAATATTTAAATATATAAAATATAACTTTATTTTAAAATATTAAAATAAGAATATTCTAAGAAATTATATTTTATAATCTAAAATTAAAAATATCATAAAACATATTTTTTTTTGAAAAACAATAGAAAATATAAATTATATCAACTTATGCTATATAAAATATTATATATAATAATAATATAATTTATACACTTTGAATATTAGTGAAAAATTAGAAAAAATGTCTAATTCTTTGTTTTTTTTAATATATATTATTTTTATTTATTTATATTGAGTTCATTTAAGGCCAAATCTTTTTTCAATGATCGGCCATCATTCTACCACATTCTCAACCCTCAATAGTAATGTTCACATAGGGAATGCCTTACACAAAAATGTGACTTTGATTAAAACTATTTAGTTTCTTTGGTGTTTTTTAGGTTGGCTCAGTTATTTTTTCTATTTAAATTTGATGATAATGATGGTTTAGACTTGTGGATATGTTGGGCCACACTGATGTATGAGACATGATAGATGATTGGGACCCACCTTCTCACCTTTTACTACTGCTCTCACCACTTAATGACCTTTCATAATTGTATTATTATTTTCCCGGCCAAAATATACTCCAATTTAAACTCTCCAAACATAAATATTTCTACCCATCTTTTTAAGAAATATAACATTATATTCAAATTAATGATATATACAATTAGAAATGTACAGTTTTAAAGTTTCTCCTCATCTCAATGTTTTGTTCCAATAAATTAACCATGGTCAGTGCAAACAATAATGCAAGTTAGTTCAAGTACAAATTCAAGCTTTCTTTCTCCATCCAAATTCTTCCTAAATTTTAACTACATAGAGGAATGACATTGGAGCATTCAGGTAATTGGGAACACCCTGGAAGTGAAGAACTTTGAAAATCAAACTGAATGATCATATAATTTTTCTTCATTCTCTTCTACAACAATAAAGCATTGCACCAATAATTCTTTACTGCAGCTATGCATGTACATCCAAATAAGATCCCAAACTGTGGAAAAATACTGGCATTCAATGAAAATCCAAATCTCTTAATCTACTGAGTTCAGTTTAGCATTGCTATCATATTCTCAAATTCCTGAAAATCTACTCTACCATCAAATTTTTTGTCAAATTTCGCTATCATTGCTACGCAATTCTCCAAGTCATTTGCTTCTGCGAAACCTAAGTTGAGCAAGGCATTTTGAAGCTCAGATGGGGTGATAAAACCATCACCATCTGTATCAAAAATACAGAATGTCTCCTTCAACTCTTCTTGGACAGACAGCTGGTTCAGGCTCTGTTCAAATTGAAAATTGTCTACAAGACTCAAGCAAACTCTACAGAATTGATCGAAGCTCATCTGCTCTGGTATATCCGTCATGAGTTTGAGATCATCATCAGAGTAATAGTGGAGCCCTAACTTTTCTAGGAAAGCTTGTATGCCATCTCTACTTATCAAGCCATCTTTGTCGCCATCCCACGCATTGAATATTCTAGCAAGATCCCATTTTTTGATGTTCTGCAAGAACTTCTCACTCTCTGAAGTATTGCGCACACCGTCATTTACAGATACAGAAGGTGGGCATTGCCCTTTCGGCATTAATTGTAAATCTTCCGTGACGCCAAAGCCAAAACTTTTAGTTCTAAATATCCGGACGCGAGCAGCACTGTAGAATTGCTGGACCCAAGTCACGGCTAAGGATACAGTATGTTTCCAGCACAGATACAAAAGATATACAAAAAACACAATCAGAATTCTTACGACATCAGACACCATCTCTGTAACAGTGAAAAGAATTGAGTTAGCACAAATAACTACAATCTAATGCACAGAGCAAGAACAGGTATTTTACTTGGGGTTTCACAGATAGTTCTACAGCTCCTAAAAAATCTGCATAAAAAGATCCGCATGAGAGCGTCCAAGCCAGCGTTTTCTGACCACAAATATCTTGAAATCAAGTGTTAAACATTGTGGAATCTTGATTTCAGAGAGCGTTTCGAATTCTCAATCATTCTACCTGCTGCTAATTCATAGACCGTTTCAATTCGCATTCGTTCCACCTGCTACCAATGCTCAGAACATTTATGTTCTTTACGCGTTTTGTTTATCTTCTCTTTTATAGGGGCGAGGGTTCATGGAAACTTTACACCACTCATTTTAGCGTGAGGAATAGCAATTGACCTCTCTCAGAGCCGACTTATCAACCGTCTTTACATCGATTTTAAATTTAGATTGATATTAAGGTGGGGTCCATGGAGGGGGCTTCCTAAAAAATTTAGTCCATTTTGTTGAGATTTTTAGGATTATTTTAAAGTGGGTGGTCTCATGAATTTTGTAGCATAAGCTTAAAAATTTAAGTTTCTGTATGTATGGAAGGTGGTTTCATGAATTATATTATTTTGCATATACAATTCAGCTGAGTACATAAATATAAAATAATAAAAAAATTAATTGACAAGAATTTTAAAACTTCATATGATTGATAAGTGGCAAAAAAATGCCTAAGCTGGTGGGGCAATTTTTAGCCCCACCCCTTTTTCACCCACTTAAGTTTTTGAACTAAAAAGTAGGGGCTGCTATTGTTGAGGAAAAGATTCTAATTTATCCTACCAACATTTTTTGTTTTGCTTCATGAGACCCCCTCCTTAAAAACAGATCTTGAAGTCCTAAGTTATTTATTTATTGTTATATATTATATTTTCTCATGGATAGTTTCATTTATGTTATTAAGTAATTGTGCTCCATCAAAAGGGCATGAGATTTTGAGTTTATTCTTTTTCCATATCTTAGTGCCTTGAAAATAATTTATTAGTTGTCAAAAGATGCCCATTTAGTAGTCTAACATGGAAAGCCTAATTTTATTGATGTCATATATTAGATTTTATGACAGTTGTAAGAGCTAAAAGTGGAGGATATTGGTTTGGATGTGAGAATCATATATTCCATGCATAAGAGAATCTTTGCATAAGCTATTGATGGTCTATGATGCATGTAAGAGTATCTCCTATTTTCTAGGGATTTTTATGACAAATTTTAAGGTGTAATGTCATGTAAGAGCCATATGAATTTTTACCATGGTATTTTGAAACCTTGTTTTGACCCATGGTAATGTTTTATAGTGGTATTTTGAGCCCATATGAATCTATATATTGAGGGTTTAAGTTGGAGACATGATGTGAGGTTTTACAAGTACTCATGTACTACTAGATTGTATTGGTGTTCCTAGAACAACAACCTACAACCTTCGCAATGCAGAGAAGCAACCTAAAAATGATGCTATTTCACTAGTCGATGATGATTACATTAACATTGATGAGGTTTTATAATGTACAAAAGCCTTGTGAAAAAAAGGCACGAGGAAAAGATGGAGAGACAGCAGGAAAGCAGGTGACCGTCCTCCATCAATGCACAGACCAAAAACAATAATGCGCTGAATGCACCGAATAAGAAATAAATGTAGAGTTGGACTTAATAACACGTAGGTTAAAAAAAAGGTGCATGGCAACACCCCCCCTTAAGTGCAACTTAGGGAGAAAAAGAAAATGCAATATGCAATATGAGATGCATTATAGGTCCTGGCAATAAAGCCTTGTTAGGTACCTATGTACAACTACAATGCAATGAACTACAAATCTCTCATAACCGGAGAAAAGGAGAAAAACCCTGTGGGAGAAAACTCCTCTCCAAAAGAGAGAACAAAAGTGAAAGGAAGGAGGACTCCTTAAGACCCCCCAAGGACAACTTCCTTCACCCCTAACATCGATCACAACTAAAGATAGCGAGGAGATGCCAAAGGTTTAGTGAAGATGTCTGCAACCTGCTGCTCCATAGGCAAATAAGCCAAAACAAGAACACCATCCTGAATGAGCTACCGAATGAAGTGCATGTGGATCTCAATATGCTTGGTGCATTGATGCTCCACTGGGTTGCGAGAAATATGGATAGCACTTTGGTTATCACACCAAAGAATAGTGGGATGATCAATAGGAAAGCCAAACTCGGCCATCAACTGTCAAAGCCAAAGAACCTCTTGGCTAGCCAAGACAACTCCTCGATACTCAGCCTCAGTTGATGATAAGGAAATTGCAATTTTCTTCTTGCAAGACCAAGCAACCGGACGAGAACTAAGACAGAATACAAAGCCAGAAGTAGACTTTCGATCATCAACATCACCGGCCCAATCTAAGTCAGTGAAGCCCACAATGTCAGTAGCACCAGATGTATAGTGAATGCCAAAATGTGTAGTGCCCTGAAGGTACCGTAAGATATGCTTGGCTGCCTTCCAATGACTCTCATGAGGATCTTGAGAGAAATGGGAGACAAGACAAACTGCAAAGGAAATATTAGGACGAATATGTGTTAAGTACAAAAGGCTTATGACCAGTTGCCGATACAAAGTAGCATCAACAGATGGAGTAGTGCAGCTAGTGGACAATATGATACCTGACTGAAAAGGAGTAGGGGCTGGCTTGCAGTCAGCCATCCCAAACCTTTGAAGCAAATCAAGAGCATATTTCTGCTGGAAGATAGAAATACCAGTAGAAGACTGATGGATTTGAAGACCAAGGAAGTAATGCAACAAACCAAGATCTGTCATATCAAAACGCTCCATCAAAGCATGCTTAGTATCCTCAATCATGGCACTAGAACTCCCCGTGAGAATCAAGTCATCCACATAAAGAACAAGAATGAGAAGATCCCCCCCATGTCGTTGAATGTAAACTGTAGGATCGGAGTGACATCTAGTGAATCCAAAAACAAGCAATAAACTATCCATCTTCTCATACCAAGCTCTAGGGGCCTGTTTGAGACCATACAATGAACATCAGAGCCTGCAAACAAGTGAAGGGTCTTGCACAAAGCCTGGTGGTTGCTCCATATAGATCTCCTCATGAAGATCACCATCCAAGAAAGCACTCTTCACATCCATCTGATACACTAACCAACCCTGAGATGCAGCAATAGAAAGCACGAGGCGTATGGAATCCATGTTTGCGACAGGGGCAAAGGTCTCGGAATAGTCAATAGCCTCAACCTGAGAAAAGCCCTTAGCCACTAGACGAGCCTTATACTTATCAATAGAACCATCAGATGCAAACTTGGTACAATACAACCACTTGCATTGAACCAACTTTCTTCCTTTAGGAAGAGAAACCAAATCCCAAGTATGATTCTTCATCAAAGAAGAATACTCCTCTATCATAGCATTAT
>VDFB02193867.1:486790608-486805952 GCA_007258455.2 Sequoia sempervirens | reverse complement strand
TGACCTATTCTATTCACGCTCCTCCATAAATTTTTGTTAGGACTTGTGGTTTTGGGAGAATGTTTATAGCTGTATGTGAATTGAGATTTCTATTGGGCATGATATTTTGAGATCCATGTGTCCTGTAATTGGCAATTAGTTGAAGTATTTTGTTTTTAGGTTCTATGCTTGGCTGACCTAAAATATGTAAAGGGATGGGGAGTTTACTGTTTTGATGTGAATGTAAGAAGGAACTATTTTAGGTCTATGTCAACCTATATCACATGTGTTATGGTGCAAAGGTAATTTAATTTGAATTGGGTGCCAACAAGGCATGTTTTGTGTTACCTTAGGAAACATCTAATTAGGAAAACCTAATTAATGTTTGCAATGATGCTAATGTATATATAGAAGATCATTTTGAGTTTGCAAAAGATATTTTAAAAAAGGAGATGATCTGAACACAAGTAGAAAAGCAAAATTTTGTAGAGGATTAAGAAAAGGTTGTGTGAATGTAATACTAAGTAGAGATTTTTATGAACTGTATTAGACATAGTGTTTTGTGTTAGGATCTTGAGCTTCAAAGGAACTAAATTCAACATATGACAGATGTATTTTCTATCAGTTCAAATCTTGGTTGTGTAGCCACTTTTTCTTGATCTTTCTTTTCTTTGTGAATAGTGAGTTAACTTGGATAGTGATTCCACCTGGTAGTGAGCCTTTCTATAATATTTTATGACCAGTCATAATATATTGTGAGCTAATCCTCACCATGGTTTTGTTACTTTGGGTTTTCCACCTAAAAATCCTAGTGTTCATGTGTTGTATGTGCTATAGGATGTTTATGATTTCATTTCTTTTAATTTCTAAGTATTATGCAATAATTGGATGGTTATTAATTAAATGGTTTCCAAGAATAATCATTCACCTCCCACTTCTCAGTATTTTGGGAGTTCAACATAGACCCCTCTTGACATAGATTTTCTGTTTAGTGTGAGATTGCACATAAGTTCATACTCTTACTAAAGTGCAAGCTAAATGTAGTGTCATAAATTGTGACAAAAATTTCACACTATGTTTTGCTCCCCCTAAATTATTGATTCTAATTTGGTCCCTAATTTCCTAAATTATGCATTTTATAACCAATTTATACCACTTTGTGAGGAGTTAAAAGTATTGAACAAATGCATCCAAATGATATTTTGTCCCCAAAATGTAATGTCTTGGAAAATAGGAAGTTAGGACCCATTTTCCCTAGGGTGAATGGGCCCTCCTATTTTGTTGAGGACTAATTTTCGATATGTCAATGTCGGCACCTTAACATTCAAATTACAAATTGCAAATATCAGCTATCAGGATTTAACTATCAATAAATTAGAGAAATTACAATAAATACCTAGTTATTGCATCATTTAAACATTAACAATATATTCTAGGAAATCATTTGATAAATTGTTATCAAGAGAACTATCAAGAAATTCAAGAGAAACATTTCAAAGCTTTATTGCAAAAATTCAAGATCCTAACATCATGTGAAAGTGTATGTGAGTTCATGTTGTCATATTATCAGTTTTTTCTAAAGGATAACACTTTTGTATGTCTCCAAAGCATTTAAGAAAATCAAGAAAGCAAGATCCATGACCTTGAGGTGATTTGCATGACTTCAATCCTTCAAGGAAGACATTGGACTGTGGTGAGTTGTAACACTTTTTTATTTCATTATTCCTTCCTATCCTTTATCATTTTATCATTGACATTGCCATTGTGGAAGTGGAAACAATTACATGGGATTTTATCAAGGCAAGCCCCTAAATGGTCAAAAAATTTCCCTCTTTGAATGTGTGGGCTTTAGGTTTGAAGAAGAATAAAAGGATCTTGAATACAAATTGCCCATTGTTACATTTAAATCCATACAACTTGTCAACAAATGGAAACTCACCTACAGAATTATTTGACAGTGTTTTAACAACTTTGCAACTAGAAATAATAAGCTCATATCTACCATTGAAGGATCCTAAAAATATATCAAAAGAAGTATACAAGGACCCATGGTCCCTATGCAAACATTGTCCTCCTATAGTGATCAGAGCTAACATTTTAAGAAAGGTACTCGGTCCTTTGCACTTCCTAGATCTTCTTGTAGGTTGCTATTTGAGTCTGTTGTTTATCAAATTCTTGCATTTTCAATATTAGGTCATATAGTATAATTAGGAACTAATTATATAAAATTAATTTCAATCCATTCTAAGACTTAATAGTATGGAGATTCAAGTCTAATTGGTTCACCTTCAAGGTTGAAAGTCAATCTAATCACTTTGTTGATCTCCATCTTAATAAAACACAAGAAAAAATAAAACCACAAAAGAAACATTTGAATCCTAGGTTTAGACATTAGACCTAGGGTTCCCTATTTTCTTTATTTCAGCTATATTTTCCTTTGACACATTCAAGAAAATAAAATTTGCAAGACAATCTAATAGTACCTTGTGCCTTCTTATCCATTTTCTCCCAATCTTCATTACTCATCTTTTTGGGTTTCTTTTCATTTGTTATAGCCACCCATTGATTGCGTTCTTCAAGGATATTGAATCCATTTTAAGCTTCCACAACTCATATCATATTCCATTAAATTTTTTGAATTCTCGTTGAGAAGAATTTGTAGCCATGGTTTTGACACAATAAACTACAAAAAAAGATCAATCAAATCCCACTATAGCTAAAAAATCCTATGTTCTACCATGGTCCAAGACATAGAACTAGCTAGACTCTAATTCTAAATGTTAGAAAATAGGAGGTGACAACAATAAAAGAAGTTTAAATAAAATTTAAATTAGATCTAATAGTGGTTACCATATGCATTTTTAAATTAGAAATAATAAATATAAATCATACAATAGAAAATTGAACACCAAACACAATGTTTAATGGGGAGAAACCCTTTTGAGAAATACTCCATAGAAAAATATATAAATAGCTTCTATTATTAGCATTTGTGATTACAATACATCCACTCCAACTCCTCTGCAATCTTCAATCTGTTGGCATGCACATTTTTTTTAACCTATGTGTTATTAAGTCCAACTCTGCATTTATTTCTTATTCGGTGCATTCGGCGCATTATTGTTTTTGGTCTGTGCATTGATGGAGGACGGTCACCTGCTTTCCTGCTATCTCTCCATCTTTTCCTCATGCCTTTTTTTCACAAGGCTTTTGTACATTATAAAACCTCATCAATGTTAATGTAATCATCATCGACTGGTGAAATAGCATCATTTTTAGGTTGCTTCTCTGCATTGCAAAGGTTGTAGGTTGTTGTTCTGGGAACACCAATATGGTATCAGAGCGGTCAACCAATCTACTCTTTCCTTGCTAAGAGTTTTCGCTAGCATTTAGCATTGCTTTCGTGGTTTTTTGTTGTCTCTCTGCTTAGTTGTGAGAGGAGGCCGTGTGAGGAATTCCTCAAGCCATTGTCGAAATCTCTTTGATCTATGTTTTTTTGCCAGTCATTTCTCATTTTCTGTTGTGGTGGTCCATTTGCGATTTGTTTTTAACTTGCAAGATCATAGCATTCTAAAGATCGTCTAGAGTCACAAAGGGAAGGTGTGTAAGTTCCAACCAGCATTGGAAGGAAACTACAAATTTCAAAAAGAATTTGTTGTGAGGAGATCGCGGTTGCTGTGAGATCACTATCTGAAACTAAGGTGTGATGAGATCGATGGAAAACCAGTCCTGGAGAAAGCTTTTGGGAATGGTGTAACATATGAAAATGGGGACCAAGAATTTTGCAAAAGTGGTTGCTTACCTGAGTCAGAAATGAATGGAGTACCTATCAACCTTTATCAGCCAGAAACTGTTGGTTGTGTAGCCATGGATATTGAGGGACGCTGCACATCTGCTACTTCTATTGGAGGTCTGATAAACAAAAGGTCAGGAAGAATTGGTGACTCTCCAATCATTGGTGCAGGTACATATGCCAATGAAATATGTATTGTTTCAGCCACAGGTGAAGGTGAAGCCATAATAAGAGCAACAGTTGCAAGAGATGTTGCAGCCCTCATGGAATACAAGGGTTTATCTCTTCAGGAATCTGTTGATTATGTTATCAATAAGCAGTTAGAAGATGGTAAAGGTGGATTGATAGCTGTATCAAGCAATAGGTTGGCTATTTTCTATTTGCTTCTTTTGGGTCCTCCTATTGTCTCTGTAGGGAGAGCACAGAGAGAAAGATTCCTTGTTATTTTTTTCTGTTTGCATAGGTTTCTTGTTGGAAATCACTGTGCCTGAAAGGAGCAAGTCGCTGAAGATTTGGTAGATAATAATTACAGAGGCTACCTTGGCCACGGCACAGGTACAAGCTTAGAGAAATGATTTTTTTTTAAGCAGTGAACTCTGACCAATTCTTGAGATTGGTGAGGCATCTTTTTTTTCATGTGCGTTTTTGCTGATAGAGTAATTTACTGCTAATTCTTTTTTTCACCCGTCATTACTTCATTCACTCTCAATCATGATTATGAGAGCTTGTAAGGCAGAATTGTGCTTTTAAAGGTGCATTGGGCTTATTTTGATGGTAATATTGTGATTTTTAGAAGTTACAAATTGTTACTATTACTATTGTATCTATTCTGGGGAGGTGTATTGTGTATCTTGCTTTTTAGTCCTTAGTGTTCCTTTGTATATCATGTCGGACCCTAGGATTGAAATGCTCACTCCTCACAACTATCACACATGGAAGCTCAAAATGTCATAATTGTTGCAATCTCAGGGTCTATGGCAATTGTTGGATGCCGACCAACCTGAATTCACAAAAACATTTGAGCTATTTGTTCATAGAAACAAAATGGATGAGGCCAAAGGACTCATAGGTCTTCATGTGTCTGATAATTTGTTATTTCATATTGTTGAGTGTAAAACACCTAAAGAGGTGTGGCATAAGCTTGCAGCGTTGTATGGTAAGGTCAATCAGTTTAGGATCTTGCAACTTGAAGCAGATCTCACTTCTCTCTCTCCAGAATATTTTCCCTCCATTCAGGATTTCCTTGCACAATTCAAGTTGATTTTGTCTCAATTAAAAGGATAAGGTCATGCCAAAGAAGATAAGGAGTGTATTTTTTTTATCCTGTCTAAGCTTCGAGGTCCCTATCAAGTGTTTTCCTCTACTTTCTATTCTACTATGGATGCCATGGGGGACGATCATAAGATGCCTACTTTTGAGGAGTTTTGTGATCGATTGACTAGGGAGCAGGCCAAGTTGATTCAGATGGATGCTCTTCCTAAGAATCATGCTTTAATGGCTCAATCTTCCAAGGGCAAGGGTAAGAATAAGAAGAAGCCCAAGATAGATTCGTCTTCAGGTGGTGAGTCTCCCTCCAAGCCTAAGGTGAAGACTGATCAGAAGAATAATTTTTCACCTCCTCCTCCTTCTAACTCGGGTGAGTCATCTTCCAAGTCTAAGAAGAAGAAGGAGAACTATTCGTTCTGTAGAAAATCTAGGGATAATGATGCACATTGTTTTGCAAGGCTAGCAGCATTAGAGGAAGCTATGAGGAAGCATAATCTTGCCATGCCTAAGTCTTCTTCTTCAGGAAAAGGGAAAGCCCTCTTAGCTATAGCTTTGTCCTCTACCAGTTCTAGTTGGATTCTTGATTCTGGTGCTTCTCATCACATGACTCATACTGAGGCTCTTCTTGATTCTCTTTCTGATAGTCTTACTTCACACATTGCTGTTGGGAACTCTTCTCAAATTCCAATTTTGGGAACAGGCTCAGTTCATATGCAAGATGGTAGCATTGATGATGTTCTTCTTGTTCCTGATATTTCCCAGAATCTGCTTTCTGTCTATCAAATTTGTAATCATGGTGATGGAAGGCTTGTTGAGTTCTCTCCTATTGATGTGACTATTCGAGAGATGCAGGATCCTGAGAAGGTCATTGCTATAGGAATAGTTGACCGTGTGGCCCGTTTGTACAGGTTTGATGGATTTGAGTCTTCATCAGGATCATCCCTTATTGCTCATGCAAATTCTACAAGCAAGCTTTGGCACGAACAGTTTGGGCACCTGAATTACAAATATCTTCAGCAAATGAGCACACAAAATTTAGTAATTGGTCTACCTCAGATCTCTTGTTCAGATGGAGTTTGTCAAGGTTGTGTGCTTGGCAAGCATCATAGGGATCCTTTTCCTAAGGGTATGGCCACACGTGCTTCGGCACCCCTTGAGTTGGTGCATAGTGACCTCATGTCATTCCCCACTCCTTTTTCAGGGCCAAGTATGTGCTCACCTTCATTGATAATTTTTCTAGGCGCACTTGGGTGTATTTTTTGAAGTACAAGGATGAGGTTCTTCGACATGGTCCCTTGTAATTTAGAGAAGCAATGCCGTGATATTCCCTCAAGATCTCGCATAATGGGAAGCAACAATCAAAGCCATAGGGGAATTTTGGCCAGCCTGGTATTCTTCATCAACACAAAGTGCCATACACTCCTCAATAGAATGGTGTAGCCGAGCAGAAGAATAGAACTTTATGAGAGATGGCCAATTGTATGCTACAATCTAGATCCATGGCTCCCACATTTTGGGCAGAGGCTGTCAATTGTGCAAACTACATTCAGAATCGTATGCCCCATAAGGCAGTACAAAATATGACTCCCGAGGAGGCTTGGTCTCATGTCAAGCCCAAGGTTTCCTACTTTAGAGTATTTGGGAGTGATGCATGGAAATTCATTCTAGATGGTAGACGCAAGGAAATGGAGAAGAAAGTCAACGGTTCATTTTTGTTGGCTATTGTGAGGATGTGAAGGGTTATTGGTTGTTTGATCCTGTCACTCGAGAGGTTCATTTTCATCATGATGTTCAATTTGATGAGTCTTTCACTTTGAAGGATTCTCCATCACAAGCCTCTCCCTCTCTTCTTCCTAGTAGTTCCTTCTTCAGAGGTGTTAAAAGGCCCAGAGCGATAGTCGATGTGATGTTTGTAACAGATGTTAAAGTTCCCTGGGATGATGCCATCGTAATCTTGTTGTTGATATTTGCATTCCATCTTCTCCTCCTCCCACCTACACTCACGCAACAGGTGACCTCCTCCTCAAGGGCCTCAGACACTCTGAGGATGCTGGTTCCTTTGTAAGTGATCCCATGCTGCTGCTGCCTCCACCTCTGCTCCCCGCACTCTGCAGATTTTGAGTCAAGGCCTCTCATCCCCTGTAAGCTCGGGATGCTTTGGGTGTTCCAAATGGATAATGTTAGATAGTGAGTATTCTTCGATGAAGAACGTACACTTTTGATGGTTTCTTCCCAAAGAAAGCCGGTTCAATGCAAGTGGTTGTGCATTGTACCCGGGGCCTTGCATCACATGGTTCCCACTGATAAGCATAAGGCTTTCTCCTCGCCCAAGGGTTAAGGCTACTTTTCTCAAAGTTGGTGGCCATTGACTATTCCGGTGACCTGCCCCAGCCTGGGGAACATGGATTCCGCCACGTACTGGCTTCTATTGCTGCATCTCGTGGTTATTGCTAGTATCGATGGATGTGGAAGAGCGCTTTCTCTCTGATGATCTCAGAGGGAGAGATCTGGGCGTATGATAACCACCGTGCTCAGGTGCAAGACCCTTCACTTGTTTGCAGGCTTCGACGTTCATTGTATGGTCTCAAACAGGCCCCTAGAGCTTGGTATGAGAAGATGGATAGTTTCTTGCTTGATTCTGGATTCACTAGATGTCACTCTGATCCTACAGTTTACATTCAACGCCATGGGGGGGATCTTCTCATTCTTGTTCTTTATGTGGATGACTTGATTCTCACGGGGAGTTCTAGTGCCATGATTGAGGATACTAAGCATGCTTTGATGGAGCGTTTTGATATGAAAGATCTTGGTTTGTTGCATTACTTCCTTGGTCTTCAAATCCATCAGTCTTCTACTGGTATTTCTATCTTCCAAAGTAGTTATGTTTTTCCTGATTTGTTTCAATATTTGATGGTCGTACTCCAGCCAGCCCCCACTCCTTTCTGGCCAGTATCATATTGTCCACTAGCTTTCTTAATGCCTCCATCTGATGCCATTTGTACCGTGGGCAACCTGTCATAAGCCTTTAATGCAATACATATTCGTCTCTAATATTTCTTTTGGTAGCTTTGTCTTACTTTCTCAAGATCCTCATGCGATGAGAGCTTCATTGGAAGGCAACAAGCATATCTTACTTGCACGCACTGCTGTAATACTTTGCATCACCACTATAGCATCCGTGCTACTCATTGCAGGGCTTCAACCCACTTCCTGATTGGGCCTTGATGCTGGATGGATCAAAGTCTACTTCTATTCTGTCTTAGTTCTCGTCCGGTTGCTTGGTCTTGCAAGAAGAAAATTGCAATTTCCTTATCATCAACTGAGGCTGAGTATCGAGGAGTTGTCTTGGCTAGCCAAGAGGTTCTTTGGCTTTGACAGTTGATGGCCGAGTTTGGCTTTCCTATTGATCATCCCACTATTCTTTGGTGTGATAACCAAAGTGCTATCCATATTTCTCGCAACCCAGTGGAGCATCAATGCACCAAGCATATTGAGATCCACATGCACTTCATTCGGTAGCTCATTCAGGATGGTGTTCTTGTTTTGGCTTATTTGCCTATGGAGCAGCAGGTTGCAGACATCTTCACTAAACCTTTGGCATCTCCTCGCTATCTTTAGTTGTGATCGATGTTAGGGGTGAAGGAAGTTGTCCTTGGGGGGTCTTAAGGAGTCCTCCTTCCTTTCACTTTTGTTCTCTCTTTTGGAGAGGAGTTTTCTCCCACAGGGTTTTTCTCCTTTTCTCCGGTTATGAGAGATTTGTAGTTCATTGCATTGTAGTTGTACATAGGTACCTAACAAGGCTTTATTGCCAGGACCTATAATGCATCTCATATTGCATATTGCATTTTCTTTTTCTCCCTAAGTTGCACTTAAGGGGGGGTGTTGCCATGCACCTTTTTTTTAACCTACGTGTTATTAAGTCCAACTCTACATTTATTTCTTATTCGGTGCATTCAGCGCATTATTGTTTTTGGTCTGTGCATTGATGGAGGACGGTCACCTGCTTTCCTGCTGTCTCTCCATCTTTTCCTCGTGCCTTTTTTTCACAAGGCTTTTGTACATTATAAAACCTCATCAATGTTAATGTAATCATCATCGACTGGTGAAATAGCATCATTTTTAGGTTGCTTCTCTGCATTGCGAAGGTTGTAGGTTGTTTTTCTGGGAACACCAATATAATATAGTAGTACATGAGTACTTGTAAAACCTCACATCATGTCTCCAACTTAACCCCTCAATATATAGATTCATATGGGCTCAAAATACCACTATAAAACATTACCATGGGTCAAAACAAGGTTTCAAAATACCATGGTAAAAATTCATATGGCTCTTACATGACATTACACCTTAAAATTTGTCATAAAAATCCCTAGAAAATAGGAGATACTCTTACATGCATCATAGACCATCAATAGCTTATGCAAAGATTCTCTTATGCATGGAATATATGATTCTCACATCCAAACCAATATCCTCCACTTTTAGCTCTTACAACTGTCATAAAATCTAATATATGACATCAATAAAATTAGGCTTTCCATGTTAGACTACTAAATGGGCATCTTTTGACAACTAATAAATTATTTTCAAGGCACTAAGATATGGAAAAAGAATAAACTCAAAATCTCATGCCCTTTTGATGGAGCACAATTACTTAATAACATAAATGAAACTATCCATGAGAAAATATAATATATAACAATAAATAAATAACTTAGGACTTCAAGATCTGTTTTTAAGGAGGGGGTCTCATGAAGCAAAACAAAAAATGTTGGTAGGATAAATTAGAATCTTTTCCTCAACAATAGCAGCCCCTACTTTTTAGTTCAAAAACTTAAGTGGGTGAAAAAGGGGTGGGGCTAAAAATTGCCCCACCAGCTTAGGCATTTTTTTGCCACTTATCAATCATATGAAGTTTTAAAATTCTTGTCAATTAATTTTTTTATTATTTTATATTTATGTACTCAGCTGAATTGTATATGCAAAATAATATAATTCATGAAACCACCTTCCATACATACAGAAACTTAAATTTTTAAGCTTATGCTACAAAATTCATGAGACCACCCACTTTAAAATAATCCTAAAAATCTCAACAAAATGGACTAAATTTTTTAGGAAGCCCCCTCCATGGACCCCACCTTAATATCAATCTAAATTTAAAATCGATGTAAAGACGGTTGATAAGTCGGCTCTGAGAGAGGTCAATTGCTATTCCTCACGCTAAAATGAGTGGTGTAAAGTTTCCATGAACCCTCGCCCCTATAAAAGAGAAGATAAACAAAACGCGTAAAGAACATAAATGTTCTGAGCATTGGTAGCAGGTGGAACGAATGCGAATTGAAACGGTCTATGAATTAGCAGCAGGTAGAATGATTGAGAATTCGAAACGCTCTCTGAAATCAAGATTCCACAATGTTTAACACTTGATTTCAAGATATTTGTGGTCAGAAAACGCTGGCTTGGACGCTCTCATGCGGATCTTTTTATGCAGATTTTTTAGGAGCTGTAGAACTATCTGTGAAACCCCAAGTAAAATACCTGTTCTTGCTCTGTGCATTAGATTGTAGTTATTTGTGCTAACTCAATTCTTTTCACTGTTACAGAGATGGTGTCTGATGTCGTAAGAATTCTGATTGTGTTTTTTGTATATCTTTTGTATCTGTGCTGGAAACATACTGTATCCTTAGCCGTGACTTGGGTCCAGCAATTCTACAGTGCTGCTCGCGTCCGGATATTTAGAACTAAAAGTTTTGGCTTTGGCGTCACGGAAGATTTACAATTAATGCCGAAAGGGCAATGCCCACCTTCTGTATCTGTAAATGACGGTGTGCGCAATACTTCAGAGAGTGAGAAGTTCTTGCAGAACATCAAAAAATGGGATCTTGCTAGAATATTCAATGCGTGGGATGGCGACAAAGATGGCTTGATAAGTAGAGATGGCATACAAGCTTTCCTAGAAAAGTTAGGGCTCCACTATTACTCTGATGATGATCTCAAACTCATGACGGATATACCAGAGCAGATGAGCTTCGATCAATTCTGTAGAGTTTGCTTGAGTCTTGTAGACAATTTTCAATTTGAACAGAGCCTGAACCAGCTGTCTGTCCAAGAAGAGTTGAAGGAGACATTCTGTATTTTTGATACAGATGGTGATGGTTTTATCACCCCATCTGAGCTTCAAAATGCCTTGCTCAACTTAGGTTTCGCAGAAGCAAATGACTTGGAGAATTGCGTAGCAATGATAGCGAAATTTGACAAAAAATTTGATGGTAGAGTAGATTTTCAGGAATTTGAGAATATGATAGCAATGCTAAACTGAACTCAGTAGATTAAGAGATTTGGATTTTCATTGAATGCCAGTATTTTTCCACAGTTTGGGATCTTATTTGGATGTACATGCATAGCTGCAGTAAAGAATTATTGGTGCAATGCTTTATTGTTGTAGAAGAGAATGAAGAAAAATTATATGATCATTCAGTTTGATTTTCAAAGTTCTTGACTTCCAGGGTGTTCCTAATTACCTGAATGCTCCAATGTCATTCCTCTATGTAGTTAAAATTTAGGAAGAATTTGGATGGAGAAAGAAAGCTTGAATTTGTACTTGAACTAACTTGCATTATTGTTTGCACTGACCATGGTTAATTTATTGGAACAAAACATTGAGATGAGGAGAAACTTTAAAACTGTACATTTCTAATTGTATATATCATTAATTTGAATATAATGTTATATTTCTTAAAAAGATGGGTAGAAATATTTATGTTTGGAGAGTTTAAATTGGAGTATATTTTGGCCGGGAAAATAATAATACAATTATGAAAGGTCATTAAGTGGTGAGAGCAGTAGTAAAAGGTGAGAAGGTGGGTCCCAATCATCTATCATGTCTCATACATCAGTGTGGCCCAACATATCCACAAGTCTAAACCATCATTATCATCAAATTTAAATAGAAAAAATAACTGAGCCAACCTAAAAAACACCAAAGAAACTAAATAGTTTTAATCAAAGTCACATTTTTGTGTAAGGCATTCCCTATGTGAACATTACTATTGAGGGTTGAGAGGTAGAGATGATAGCGTCAGGTGAAGAAAGATCTGACCTTGGATGGGCACAATATAAATAAATAAAAATAATATATTAAAAAAAACAAAAGAATTAGATATTGTTTCTAATTTTTTCACTAATATTGAAAGTGTATAAATTATATTATTATTATATATAATATTTTTTATATAACATAAGTTAGTATAATTTATATTTTCTATTATTTTTTAAAAAATAATATTTTATGGTAAGTTTTATTTTAGATTATAAAATATAATTTTTTAGAATATTCTTATTTTAATATTATGAAATAATGTTATATTTTATATATTTAAATATTTTTAGTATAATATTATAAAATTTAAATATTTTATATTTAATATTTATATGCAATATAAGTTATCAAATATTAATATCATATATTAACAAAGGGGTAAAATTTAATATTAATATCATATATTAATATTTACATATAATATTAATTAAAATATAGAAATATATTATAAGTTTTCATGTTATCTATATTTTATTTTTTTTAACTAATAATTTTATTATTTTTTAAAATATTTTTTTATTTTAATAATTATAAAATATAATTTTCCTAGGATATTCTTTATTAAAATATTGTAAAAATAAAATTATATTATATATTTAATTAATTTTAGCATAATACTATAATATTTAGATATATATTTAATATTTATATACACTTACATTTATTAAATATAAATATACTTAAATTTTACATATATTAAAGCCCCAATTAAAATATATATAATCATTTTAATATTTATACATATTTATTTTTTAAATATATATTTTATTTATTAAAAATAGATTAAAATATTAAATATATTAGAAGTTTAATATTTATCTATATTTTTAAAATACATATTATATTTATATTCCATGTCCATCCTCTCTTTCCTCCCCTCCCTACCACCTCCTCTCTCTACTACTTTTCTCTATCACCTCCTATATCTCTCACTCTTGCCCCCTCTATATATTCCTCTCTCTACCTCTCTCTCTATATCACTTCCTATATCTTTATCTTTCTATCTCTCCATCTTCCCCTCTCTCATTGTCTCCCTCTTTCTATTTCTTCCTCTCCCTCTTTCTCTCTCCTTCCATCTATATTCATCTTTGTCTCTTTATTCCTCTCTCTCCCTCCATATCTAAAATTATCTCCCTCTCTCTACCCATCCATCTATCTCTCCTTATCTCCCCCCCTCCATCCTCAAACCTTCATTATCTTCTTGATTCAGAGGTTTTGTTTCACTCATTTTTAGAGACCTTTGTTGCATAAACAATATCATTTTTTGAATGGCCAACCAATTCAACTCATACAATGCACAAATTTACGTAAAACATTTAAGCTTAAATTTTCCCTAATCGGAATTCCACACCTCTTTGGCATACTCATTGCACACCAAGGTACCATTAGTAGTTTTTTATATTTATGTAACTCACAATTAAAAGAAAGAAAATCATACATGTTTTATCAGGGGAGAGGTGTACAGTTGTTTTCATCTAACTTTGCAAGCATGTAGTGTTTACATGGAATATTGTAGGGCCTTCATTTTTTTTAATGTGAAATGGCATCTTCTCTATCTAGAACTAAGGTTTGGTGGTATAACTCATTACACAACTTGTCACATCAACATGTCTATTGATCAATATTCTAAAAATGGAATTTTCAGTATTTAACCAAAACTTAATCATGGTATACCTAAATGATGAAAAAAATATCATTATTTGTTAGAAAATTATTATTTAAAATATAGATTATATGGAAACCTAAATGATCTCAATTACTACAAATAGAAATATTTTTATCTTATACCATTATATCCAATAAAAATGGACCAATAATTGAACAACAAAACTATTTGTTGTTATAAAACCAACACAAAAATTTTAAAATACAACTTCTATTCAACTTTAAATAATCCCAAAACCTTTAGAAAATCCTTTAACTTCCATATTAAAATACATGGTAATTATTATTCTCACATTGTATATTTCTAATATGAAAAACTATTAATATGAAGTACTATAATGCATATACATTGCCACAACAATAGTTGTACACATAAGAATAGTATTTATAAGCATAACAAGAATAATTTTCTAAATAAGAACTTTATTTTATAAATGACACATTTATAGTGGATGGTTATGATATTTAATAAGAAACTAAATTTATTTATTTTACTTGTTAATGAAAATATTATCAATTTTTATATAAAATTCATATTACTCAATTCAATGTTTTATTCAATAATAATAAATAGTTAAAATACACTTATAGATGAATCCTTCACTATATTTTCATCAACATTGAAATTAGGAATGAATTCTATAACATAAGAGTACCTACAAATTAATAATATGAACTACAACTTGAAGCACCGATAAATTGGTAAATTTTAAAATAAAAGCTACTTAGAAAGTCATTAACAAACACCATAGAAGGTGTGGTTCCCAAACTAGGATCCAAATTTAATTATACTCTTTGGAAAAAGATCATCTAGTATCATATTCTCTTACACTCTTCCATTTTCATATACTTTCATATTTGACCACCCAAATTTGGGCACCCTAGCTTACCCTCATTCAACCCATTCCAAGATTCTCCAAAAAAATTCAAAGATTGTTATATTTTTATCAAGTTTCCAATCTATCACAAGTAGCTCTCATTAACAACCTCAACAACGTCCTAAGATGCTAACACATAGCTAAACCATGCTACCTAAAAGTGTGATTTAATACCACATCATTTGAGGAAAACATTAAATAAAGGAAAATTTCATGTCACGTTGAAATGTAAAACCTCCTCTCCCATTAGGAGATAAAGTACATAAAAGATGAAATAGTGAGTACATAAGAAAATATTAAATTTTAACATTAGGAATGAAAGTTTCAAACACATCTTCCCAATATTCTCCTTTCTCACTTTTCAAACACATTATAAGAGTAAAATGGAAATTCACCAACACTAAAATTTAACTACTGGGGACCAAGAGGGTCGTATAATCATTACACCATTTGAAATTAACTATTTTCATGGGACTCATCAATGAATCTAATATATATTTAGAACCATTAGCCTTCTCTAGCATCACCCTTCCATCCTTTACCTAATCAAGAATAAAATGGCAGTATTAATCAATGCACTTTATATTTGTATCAAAGGTTGGGATTTTTACCAAGCATATGGTATTCTCACTATCACAATGAATTTTAAGAGCTCCTT
>VDFB02193867.1:486772863-486790508 GCA_007258455.2 Sequoia sempervirens | reverse complement strand
GTGGGATGTATCCTTCCCTATCCTCGTGTTGTTTTGGAATCCTTCACTCCCTCATTGACAACACTCCATCCATCATCAACCCATTTTGGCTTGTACCTTGACTAGGGCAACATCACCTTTTGTCCTAAAATCCATTTGTGCTTCATCCATCTCCTATCGCTTCTCTTTCTCTCTTGCCCATCACCTTGCATTATCTTCCTCATCTCCCCTTGCATCGTATCATCTATTTCGAGAGCACACATGTGTTCTCTTCAACCCGCATGTCCTCTCGAGGGGGCATTGTCAATCCCTACTCTTCATCTTCACCCCCATCGTCTTTCTTCCTAGTCATCCCTTTGATGACTGGGGCATCTTTTCCAACCTAACCATCTTCTTTTAGGTTCTATATTTTAACGATCTTTGAAATGATACTACTTCGTAACACCATCTCAAAGAGGGGAAAAATGTAGGCATCCAAATTTGGACACTTATTTTATCCAAATTTATCACTTTTCATCTAAGCATCCTCTTATCCGAGTTAATTAAGTAATATTACTATTATTTAATTAATATCTTTAATTCTGCCAAATCCCTAAGGTATTTAATTAATAATTAAATACCTTACCCTCCTTAATCCTCTTTTCATCAAATAAATTAAATAAATATTACACTTATTTAATTCCTCATATGTCATTTTCATCTAATCCTAATCCATCTCCTAATTTCTTCATTAGGGATGTGCACATGCCTAATCCTTGATTACGATGTGTCTCATCCTCCAACTTTTGCAAGTTGGCTTCTAATCCTCATTTATCTTCTAATTACTGATTAATTAAGCCTAATCATTCCCCAAGGAATTTTTAATTCATATTTATTTGCCCTAGATTCCTCTCCTTTAAATGTGAATTTTTAATTCATATTCCATTCTTCCAAGGCTTCTAGAACCTTAGACTTGTCACAATCTCCACATGTGACTAAGTCCCACCTTTTTGGAGCCCACCTTTTACCCTCTAGATCATCCTAGGAATGTGAATTTTTAATTCACATTTATATCCCCAACCACCTTTCCTTTTCCCATGTAGATTTTTGAGGAATTCCAAAATTCCTCAAATGTCCCTTTCACTCCCACTTGGGGACAAGGAATCCTTTTTTGAGGAAATCTCCTCACTCCCCAAGGTGCAAGGTACTTGTCCTTCCTCCACCTCATGTACCTTCTTGACACCTCACCTCCATCTCATATCCCCTTGGCCACTTCACCCTCCACATGTCAAGATGTGAGGGCTTGTGGGTTCTCAACCCACCATAGCCCTTCATCTTGGCCTTGTTGGATGCGTCTTGACCATTGAATTCTCTAGAGAATTCAAATTCTCCTATAAATACCCCCTCCTCAAGGGCATTTTGGGAACACTTTTGGATTTTCATAACTACATGCTGTCAATTTGCATTCTCAATCATCCACTATCATCTAGCCATTATTTCTAATCACTTTTCACATACAATCTTGCATTTAGTCACTCAAGAAATCATCTAAGGAGCACACAAAATCATCCCAAGAAAGGGCCAATCAAGGAGACATCAACAAGGAATGTGAAATCGTTTGTGTCTTGTTTGTTCATTTTCCTTCTTGTTTTATCACTCTTTTGGCTAATCTTGAGGTGTCCTTGGTCTTTTATCACTTGCATTTTTAAGTTGTTTTGCACATTAGAGTAGGATAAAATTCCAAGGTATACAAGTTGTTCTAGTCAAATGGTTCAAAAGTTACAAGTGACAAAATTTCAATATATAAGGTTTTGTCATTTTTCTATGTAATGAGTATGACCTATTCTATTCGCGCTCCTCCACAAATTTTTGTTAGGACTTGTGGTTTTGGGAGAATGTTTATAGCTGTATGTGAATTGAGATTTCTATTGGGCATGATATTTTGAGATCCATGTGTCCTGTAATTGGCAATTAGTTGAAGTATTTTGTTTTTAGGTTCTATGCTTGGCTGACCTAAAATATGTAAAGGGATGGGGAGTTTACTGTTTTGATGTGAATGTAAGAAGGAACTATTTTAGGTCTATGTCAACCTATATCACATGTGTTATGGTGCAAAGGTAATTTAATTTGAATTGGGTGCCAACAAGGCATGTTTTGTGTTACCTTAGGAAACATCTAATTAGGAAAACCTAATTAATGTTTGCAATGATGCTAATGTATATATAGAAGATCATTTTGAGTTTGCAAAATAGATTTTAAAAAAGGAGATGATCCAAACACAAGTAGAAAAGCAAAATTTTGTAGAGGATTAAGAAAAGGTTGTGTGAATGTAATACTAAGTAGAGATTTTTATGAACTGTATTAGACATAGTGTTTTGGGTTAGGATCTTGAGCTTCAAAGGAACTAAATTCAACATATGACAGATGTATTTTCTATCAGTTCAAATCTTGGTTGTGTAGCCACTTTTTCTAGATCTTTCTTTTCTTTGTGAATAGTGAGTTAACTTGGATAGTGATTCCACCTGGCAGTGAGCCTTTCTATAATATTTTATGACCAGTCATAATATATTGTGAGCTAATCCTCACCATGGTTTTGTTACTTTGGGTTTTCCACCTAAAAATCCTAGTGTTCATGTGTTGTATGTGCTATAGGATGTTTATGATTTCATTTCTTTTAATTTCTAAGTATTATGCAATAATTGGATGGTTATTAATTAAATGGTTTCCAAGAATACTCATTCACCTCCTCCTTCTCAGTATTTTGGGAGTTCAACATAGACCCCTCTTGACATAGATTTTCTGTTTAGTGTAAGATTGCACATAAGTTCATACTCTTACTAAAGTGCAAGCTAAATGTAGTGTCATAAATTGTGACAAAAATTTCACACTATGTTTTGCTCCCCCTAAATTATTGATTCTAATTTGGTCCCTAATTTCCTAAATTATGCATTTTATAACCAATTTATACCACTTTGTGAGGAGTTAAAAGTATTGAACAAATGCATCCAAATGATATTTTGTCCCCAAAATGTAATGTCTTAGAAAATAGGAAGTTAGGACCCATTTTCCCTAGGGTGAATGGGCCCTCCTATTTTGTTGAGGATTAATTTTGGATATGTCAATGTCGGCACCTTAACATTCAAATTGAAAATCGCAAATATCAGCTATCAGGATTTAACTATCAATAAATTAGAGAAATTACAATAAATACCTAGTTATTGCATCATTTAAACATTAACAATATATTCTAGGAAATCATTTGATAAATTATTATCAAGAGAACTATCAAGAAATTCAAGAGAAACATTTCAAAGCTTTATTGCAAAATTCAAGATCCTAACATCATGTGAAAGTGTATGTGAGTTCATGTTGTCATATTATCAGTTTTTTCTAAAGGATAACACTTTTGTATGTCTCCAAAGCATTTAAGAAAATCAAGAAAGAAAGATCCATGACCTTGAGGTGATTTGCATGACTTCGATCCTTCAAGAAAGACATTGGACTGTGGTGAGTTGTAACACTTTTTTATTTCATTATTCCTTCCTATCCTTTATCATTTTATCATTGACATTGCCATTGTGGAAGTGGAAACACTTACATGGGATTTTATCAAGGCAAGCCCCTAAATGGTCAAAAAAATTTCCTCTTTGAATGTGTGGGCTTTAGGTTTGAAGAAGACTGAAAGGATCTTGAATACAAATTTCCCATTGTTACATTTAAATCCATACATCTTCTCAACAAATGGAAACTCACCTACATAATTATTTGACAGTGTTTTAACAACTTTGCAACCAGAAATAATAAGCTCATATCTACCATTGAAGGATCCTAAAAATATATCAAAAGAAGTATACAAGGACCCATGGGCCCTAGGCAAACATTGTCCTCCTATAGTGATCAGAGCTAACATTTTAAGAAAGGTACACGGTCCTTTGCACTTCCTAGATCTTCTTGTAGGTTACTATTTGAGTCTGTTGTTTATCAAATTCTTGCATTTTCAATATTAGGTCATATAGTATAATTAGGAACTAATTATATAAAATTAATTTCAATCCATTCTAAGACTTAATAGTATGGAGATTCAAGTCTAATTGGTTCACCTTCAAGGTTGAAATTCAATCTAATCACTTTGTTGATCTCCATCTTAATAAAACACAAGAAAAAACAAAACCACAAAAGAAACATTTGAATCCTAGGTTTAGACATTAGACCTAGGGTTCCCTATTTTCTTTATTTCAACTATATTTTCCTTTGACACATTCAAGAAAATAAAATTTTCAAGACAATCTAATAGTACCTTGTGCCTTCTTGTCCATCTTCTCCCAATCTTCATTACTCATCTTTTTGAGTTTCTTTTCATTTGTTATAGCCACCCATTGATTGCGTTCTTCAAGGATATTGAATCCATTTTAAGCTTCCACAACTCATATCATATTCCATTAAATTTTTTGAAGTCTCATTGAGAAGAATTTGTAGCCATGGTTTTGACACAATAAACTAAAAAAAAAAAGATCAATCAAATTCCCACTATACCTAAAAAATCCTATGTTCTACCATGGTCCAAGACATAGAACTAGCTAGACTCTAATTCTAAATGTTAGAAAATAGGAGGTGACAACAATAAAAGAAGTTTAAATAAAATTTAAATTAGATCTAATAGTGTTTACCATATTCATTTTTAAATTAGAAATAATAAATATAAATCATACAATAGAAAATTGAACACCAAACACAATGTTTAATGGGGAGAAACCCTTTTGAGAAATACTCCATAGAAAAATATATAAATAGCTTCTATTATTAGCATTTGTGATTACAATACATCCACTCCAACTCCTCTGCAATCTTCAATCTAGTAGTACATGAGTACTTGTAAAACCTCACATCATGTCTCCAACTTAACCCCTCAATATATAGATTCATATGGGCTCAAAATACCACTATAAAACATTACCATGGGTCAAAACAAGGTTTCAAAATACCATGGTAAAAATTCATATGGCTCTTACATGACATTACACCTTAAAATTTGTCATAAAAATCCCTAGAAAATAGGAGATACTCTTACATGCATCATAGACCATCAATAGCTTATGCAAAGATTCTCTTATGCATGGAATATATGATTCTCACATCCAAACCAATATCCTCCACTTTTAGCTCTTACAACTATCATAAAATCTAATATATGACATCAATAAAATTAGGCTTTCCATGTTAGACTACTAAATGGGCATCTTTTGACAACTAATAAATTATTTTCAAGGCACTAAAATATGGAAAAAGAATAAACTCAAAATCTCATGCCCTTTTGATGGAGCACAATTACTTAATAACATAAATGAAACTATCCATGAGAAAATATAATATATAAGAATAAATAAATAACTTAGGACTTCAAGATCTGTTTCTAAGGAGGGGGTCTCATGAAGCAAAACAAAAAATGTTGGTAGGATAAATTAGAATCTTTTCCTCAACAATAGCAGCCCCTACTTTTTAGTTCAAAAACTTAAGTGGGTGCAAAAGGGGTGGGGCTAAAAATTGCCCCACCAGCTTAGGCATTTTTTTGCCACTTATCAATCATATGAAGTCTTAAAATTCTTGTCAATTTTTTTTATTTTTTATTTTTTATATTTATGTACTCAGCTGAATTGTATATGCAAAATAATAAAATTCATGAAACCACCCTTCATACATACAGAAACTTAAATTTTTAAGCTTATGCTACAAAATTCATGAGACCGCCCACTTTAAAATAATCCTAAAAATTTTAACAAAATCCACTAAATTTTTTAGGAAGGCCCCTCCATGGACCCCACCTTGAATATCAATCTAAATCTAAAATCGATGCAAAGACGGTTGATAAGTCAGCTCTGAGAGAGGTCAATTGCTATTCCTCACGCTAAAATAAGTGGTGTAAAGTTTCCATGAACCCTCGCCCCTATAAAAGAAAAGATAAAAAAAAACGCGTAAAGAACATAAATGTTCTGAGCAAGTGGAATGAATGCGAATTTAAACGGTCTATGAATTAGCAGCAGGTAGAATGATTGCGAATCGAAACGCTCTTTGAAATCAAGATTCCACAATGTTCAACACTTGATTTCAAGATATTTGTGGTCAGAAAACGCTGGCTTGGACGTAAACATGCGGATCCTTTTATGCAGAATTTGTAGGAGCTGTAGCACTATCTGTGAAACCCCAAATAAAATACCTGTTCTTGCTCTGTGCATTAGATTGTAGTTATTTGCGCTAACTTAATTCTTTTCACTGGTCACAGAGATGGCGTCTGATGTCGTAAGAAATCTGATTGTGTTTTTTGTATATCTTTTGTATCTGTGCTGGAAAAATACTGTATCCTTAGCCGTGACTTGGGTCCAGCAATTCTACAGTGCTGCTCGCGTCCGGATATTTAGAACTAAAATTTTTGGCTTTGGCGTCACGGAAGATTTACAATTAATGCCGAAAGGGCAATGCCAACCTTCTGTATCTGTAAATGATGGTGTGCGCAATACTTCAGAGAGTGAAAAGTTCTTGCAGAACATCAAAAAATGGGATCTTGCTAGAATATTCGGCTGGGCTTAAGTGTCACACACTAAGCTCTGACTTTTAGTCAAAAACCCGTTTCCGTTTATGTTTCCGTTTCTGTTTTCTTGTGTACTACAAGGCCCATTTAATCGATCTGCAAAATCTGTTTCCATTTTCTTGTGCACTGCAGGGTTCATTTAATCGATCTGCAAAATCTGTTTCCGTACGCAGGAAGCAGTACTTAATGTCAGAGTGGAGGACTTCTGATTGAACGTTGAGTGAAGAGGCTTTTTCACGGATTTAATACTTTTTAAAATTTCAGGATATTAAATATCATCTCAACGATCAACAATCAAGCTCTCTGAAATTTTGCTTCCACTTGTGGTGTTGACCTTAACTTCAACGTTTCCAATAACATTGATTTTTTGAAGTAAGTTCTTTGTTGTTAGTTAAGATAAGATTTTAATGATAAAGGATTCTTTCATGGAAGTAGTGGAAAGAAATCTGCCAATGAAAAAAATTGTGGATTGTGGAGTGAAATGTCGGTTTTTATAACTGATTTTTTTATATGATTTTGGTAGTTTCTTTGGGATTCATATTCAAGAGGTCAAATGTGGGTTTTTATTACTGAATTTTTTATATATTTTTGGTAGTTTCTTCAGGATTCATATTCAAGAGGATATTTGTTCAGATAGTCATTTAATTATATTATTTTGAAATTTAAGTTATACAATATTTGTGGGTAATTTGAATAATATTTTGTAAAATTTGTAGTAAAAACATCATGTATTTACATTTGTTTTTATTTTATTTTATTTAAATTTATTTATATTGGTAAATATTTTTGTTTTTGATTTTTTTTCAGTCTTTATATTTTTAAAATTTTAAGATTTATATTCTTTTTATTGTTTTTTTATAATTATAATTTTTTTTAGGTTTATTTATTTTAAGATTTAATTGGAATAATAATTTATTTTTTAGGAGAGTTCACTTGGATTTTTAAATAGTTTTTCATTTTGTCAATCAAAATATTTTCATTAACGTTAATTATAATGAGTTATTTATTTTTAATCATGATGTATATGTGGATAAATATGATTATTCTTTTAGTAGATAATTAAAAAATACATAATCAATATATGTTTAAAAATAAAACATCACCATAACAATAGTGTTGAAAATGCATGATCAATGTTGTTATACTTTTGCATTGAAGCATAAAAGTGGAAATTCAAATAAGGTAGTTGATGTAATAAGTAGGAGACAACTTTTTTTTTTATAGATATGACAATAAAGATAGTTGGATTTAAAGAGTTGAAATATTTGTATTAAGTTAGTCCTAATTATATGGAAGCATGGAGAGAATGTAATGAACCAAAAAATATAGATAGAAGTAAGTGACTTGATTATTTTATTTAAAATAAGATGTTCTTGAAGGGTAATCAGTTGTGCATTCGTAGAAGCTCAATGAGGGAGAATTTATCAAGGATAAGCATAGTGGTGGTTTAGAATATCATTTTAGAGTAGATAATTCTATGGAATTAGTGAATGACAACTATTTTTGGTCTTAAACATAAAGAAATGCGAAAAATTATTCAAGATTGCAAGACTTGTCAAGTTACAAAGGGTGAAGTAAAATTATTGGATTATATCAATCCTTACCATTTCTAGAGAAACCTTGGGCAGATATAAGTATAAGAAGATAAAAATGAATAGGATAATTCAATAAGAGGGAGAATGAATGGCACACATCTCCATGCAATACACATATCAGATTTATTTAAAGGTCATTTTCAAGGGCCAATACACCATGAAGGACTAAGAATATGGAAAGGCTTGCAAGCAACTATATAGGTGGATAATTACAAACATTGTTACTGATATTTGTGTACTATAGGATGAAGTACACAAAATAAAATGAGATACTTCTCATGAGGTCCATGCAAAAAGAAAGAGAGTCAAAACTATGAAATATTTAGAGACACAAGCACCCAATTTGGAGAACTTGCGAAGTTCACTTTTAAAGAAAAGGTCAATTTATTAGTTATTTTACTATCTAAGGAGTTGTAGGAACCTAGAAAATCAAAAAAATTGATTGGTAGTGGTTATATTTTGTGTCCTATTATTATTCTTATTTTCTGCATTTGGTGGCCCTATTATGACCAATTGGTTCTCTTTATTTTGATTTTTTCTATTTCATATCTCATTAGAGTAGTTTCTCTAACATCTTGGTTGCTACTATGTAAAAGGGTCAAGCCCTAGTTCTTGATCCTATTTTCATCAATATAAAAAATAATACAGGTGGAACCTATAAGACAATATCTAGGATTTGAGAGCTACATCCCTATCTATCCTAAGATAATATTGAATTTGGTGTGTGGGGGGTGAAAAGGGAGAGATATTGTATCAAGAAATTTCAGCATAACAAAGGTTCATGACACATTAATCAATAGAAAAATGTACACATAATAGCTAAACATAAAAAAAAGATAAGATTAAAAATATTTAAGATAATATATTGCATACTATTAAGTTTACTGATCAATTAACCATTAAACAAATATAAGTCCTCCAAAAAGATACATAGGGGCACCTCTATGTAGAAGAAAAGAGAGAAAATATTAAGCTAGCACATCATGCTCAAATGTTCAACTATGACACTAGAATATAAAAATAAACCTTAATTTCATGCTTCAATAAATTAGCTATACAAAGTGGTATCTTCTAACCTAAGAATGGGTAGGGAAGTTCCTAAAAACTGGGGGCCAAAAGGGGGTTAAAAGTGACCATTTTTTTTTCTTAGAAACGACTAAAGTTGAACTTAAATGAGTAATTTGAGATGTGTACACTCAAAATTTAAAGATGTAACAAGAATAAGAATTGTAGTACTTTAGTTTAATTTTTAAACTACTAAATAGTTTTTAAATGGTTAAGGTTAAGGAGATAAAATATAACATAGTGTTTGGTGTTTTCTCTCCTACTCTTTGAGCTTTACTTAGACTAAAGAGAGTATTCCTAGAGATTTGATTTAAAAAAAGTGGACAACAAAAAATAGTGATAGTTAAACCCAACCTATTGAGTTGACTCTAGATATGCCACTACTCGCCAAGAAAAAATAGCTAGCTTAGAGCACCTGTATAGCCAATTTCATCATTTTTGTAATAAGTGTAGGGTAGAGGAAATGCACATAGACCACAAGGTAAAGTGACAAACATGATTTATGTAACTTTTTTCCTTATTTATTGTAGAACCATGGGCTACTTGAGAGTGTGACTAAACTAGAATTGTTAGTGTAATGATTTATTCTTTTTAATTATTTCATGGAGTCAATACATTCCCAAATTGGTACCTATCAATGGATAGTGTCACAACTAATGAGAAGGAATTTCAAAGAAACTAAGCAAAAAATAATTGATCAAAGCATTAAAGTGTAATCAAGGTCTGAGTATTATAGATGAAAACATACTTAGTAATCTATTATTGAGCTAGAAAAATCTCATTGTGAATACAAAATGATCATTACAAGAGATTGTAATAGTTTTAAAAAAATTGTAGCTTTTATAAAAATGTTGTTATAATATTAGGGCCTAAATATGATAAGCAACCTTGGCTATTAATAAAATTGTTTGTGAATTTTATTCATTTAAAGTTTTCTTTCAAATACTGTAGATAGATTTCATAATATTTGATATCGTTGTTAACTCGTAGTTACTTATAAGAAAATCACTCATTTCTTTCCTCGTCAAATGTTGCATTGTAAAAGAACCACATTCCACATACCAGTATTCCACTTTCATGATGTCTATACTCACTTGGTCTAAACTTTGGTGATGAGCCCTTACATCTTCCTAGTTGTATGAGGTTGACATATCCCTATCATATTTAGAAAAGTAAAAAATTCCATAGATAAAGCATGTAAGTTGAGATATATTGCTCTCATCCATCAAACCAAAAGAAAATAAATCTATCAAAATATAATATTCACTCTACTTGATTGATATTTCTCGCTCCAAGTTTCCCATTTCATTGATTTTCCCTCTAGATAACTCAAGTTCAAAATCATGATCTAGAGTGCCTTCTATCCCTTTCTACTAGAAGAATGCAAAAATATCGCTCCAGAATGTCAATAATCGAGCTCTCTAAAATCACAAATATCGGTTTAATGGTGTACCCCTCCATAATTTTATCGAGATGAGGTCTATATAAAGAAGGTGGATATTATTGTAAAGAAATATAAATAGTATGCAGATAAATTTTTGGGGTATCCTATTTCCTTTATTATTTGTGGATATTATCAAACTGTCCTTTAATCTTCAATTAGAATTTTTAAACACACACACACCAAAATCACAAATTCATCAATTACTCACAACCAAGTAACATCATCCAAATTTCATCATGGTAGAAAGTTTGATAAGAATCTCAACTTCGACCATACATAATTTTTAGAAAGATTCCACTATGGTAATTGCTTATTTTTTATATATATGAATATTTGAAATAAAAAAAATTAATCATTTAGAACTCTAAAACTTGTATTTTCACAAAAATTGTAAAAAATACTCTTAACTTGAATAATATGATCCTGACCTATAAATTACTTCCTAATACTTTTCCATGGTAGAAATTTGCAGATTATGATCTTGAACCATAAATTATGGTTCTAACATGGTATGGTGTTTATATAATTTTTTCAAAATCCATTCATTAGGTTGTTCACTATACTTTGGTCAACCTAGAATTTTAACTTGACCTTGAATACGCTAGGAGTAATGGAAAAAAAATCTAAAATTAACACAATCACAAATCTTGATATGTTAGACATAAATTTACCAAAGACATAGATGTTCTAACAAACCCAATGAATACTCAAAAATATTCAACTAACAACACATCAACTTCACTCATTCAAATTGACACAAATCCATCTTTTAGTAAACAAATCAAGTATAAGAATAGATTGCATAATTTCCAAAACCACTTGCATAATCAAATTGTATATCCCATAATATAATTAAACATCAAATCTAATTTTATTTTATTTTTTAATTTATCATATACATTTATTAACATATTTAATAATTATTACTATTTAAAATATAAAAAATATTTAATCATTAATTTCTTTTGACAACTAATTAATCCTACATATTTACATTAAGATATTTTTATTTCACGAATTTTACAAAATATTATTCAAATTACCCACAAATATTGCATAACTTAAATTTCAAAATAATATAATTAAAAGACTATGTGAACAAATATGCTCATTTAAATATAAAATCATCCGCAAATATCTTTCCACTACTTCCATGAATGAATCCTTTATTGTTAAAATCTAACTTAACTAACAAAAAATATTTACTTTGAAAAATCAATATTATTGGAAACCTTGAAGTTAAGGTCAACACCATAGGGGGGAGCGAAAGCTTGGGGAGCTTGATCATTGAGATCATATTTAAAATCTTGAAATTTTAAAAAATATCAAATCCTGAAAAAACCTCTTCACTGGATGTTCAATCATAAGTCTTTACTCTGACGTACATCCCTGCGTACGGAGAAAGATTCTGTAGATTGATTAGATGTACGTAGCCTGCATGCAAGAGGACAGAAACGGAGATAGGAAACGGAAACGGGTTTTTGACCGACGGTCAAAGCTTAGTGTGTGACACTTAAGCCCAGCCAAAATATTCAATGCATGGGATGGCGACAAAGATGGCTTGATAAGCAGAGATGACATACAAGATTTGCTAGAAAAGTTAGGGCTCCACTATTACTCTGATGATGATCTCAAACTCATGACGGATATAAGTGGTGTATTAAATGTATCAGCAAGAAAATAGATCCTTGCAAAATTTCAAAAGAGTAATGAGTTGATGGAAGAAGATATGAAGACATTACCGGAGATCACTTTATATTGATACATCATTTTCTTCTATGGATAACTTCAAATTGTTGATTGATTCTTTTAAGGAGTATGCCTCCTGTTTGAAAGGATAGATGGAAACAAAGGCTATAATAAGGCTTACAAAAAAAGGTGCATCAACCTACTCCAAGGTTAAAGAATTCTTGTAAGAGGTATAAGACTGTGAAGATGAGGCAAAGACCTTTATTTTGTACTGCATAGGGTGGTTGGAAGCCACACATAATATAAAAGCTAAAATGGACTCAATTGAGTCTCAAATTGTCAAAGCATCAAGTCCCTATGAGTTGGCACTAGAGAAATAGTATCACACCTAGACTTCTATAATATATTTTCATGAAAAAATCCTCACACTATAGAACCAGGTGGAAGAGATTATTAGGAAGCTTGTAAAGCTAAGGGACTTGGTACAATCACAACACATACCTATTTCAAATGCCCTAGCTAGTGTTGCCAAAATTTCACAGATAGAAATTAAACCTGATATTGTGGAAGAAGGAGAAGATGCTTAAATGATGGAGCTTGAGTCTTGGCATAGGTTTCTTGCAGTAGCAGAAAGGAGTTGGGAAGAAGGAAGGCTTGCTTGGAAATTAATGCTACAGAAGCTTGGGTCAATATCTTTGAGTTGACCATGTAATGTCCCCGTTTTTGGAGGTAATTTGATTTAATTAATTTAATTAATTAAGTTGTCCAAAATAATGATTTTTAAGAGGATGACTAATTAGTTACTTTAATTAAATCATTAAGTGGTATTAAGTTAATTAATTATAAGGTTATCAAATAAAATTAAAATTAAAAGGTGACCTTATATTTAATTAATTTAATAAAGTGACTTGATTTTTAAATATATTATAAAGTCACTTAAATAAAAATAAAGAATATTCTAGAAGCTTCTAGAGAAATTGGGGAAAAAGAATAAATAGACATCTTGGGCTTCATTCTGAGCGGGCAGATTTGTTGTTGTTGTTGATTGTTTCATCTTGTGGAGCCTAGGGTTTCTGCAGATTGCTTCGTATCATAGGAAACAAACACTTCCTATTGATAGCAATTTTGAGGGTGTGAAATATCACCTAAATTATTGCAAGTTGTGGAGGTGATAAGTCAGTCATCTCAGCTAGGCTAAATTTCATGGCCAAGGGCCAAATTTACTTGCAGATTTGGAGTCTTCACAACAGCTAATGTATTGTTGGGTTGATTATTTTATTGAGCAAAATTAATGGCCTAAGGCCAATTTTGCTAAGATCGATTGGAGCTAGGAGATAGAGGCATTTTGGTAATTGAAGTCTACATTGTGCATACTTAGATTTCTATATCAGACTTTCTCAATCATATATATCAGTTTATTGGTACCTTTGCTTTGCTCATATCTTTCACTTATGGTATCGATTCTTCATTTGAAATACTGAATATCATTCTTTAATGTTGCATGAAGATTTCAAGGGAATTTTTAGAATTATATGTCAGTTATTTTCCATATTTTACTTGCAGTTGTTAGTGCCCATCGAATTGCTCATAGAGGCTCCTATATATGGCAAGTTCCTTCTCTAGTTGGGGCGCTATGTGTATTAAGGTTTTTTAATGATTTTTGGACTGAAGATTAGACTAGAAAATAACAATAATTCATAGCATTGAATCTAATGTGTTTCTCAGACATGATGGCCAGATAGGAGACCCATGATTTGTTTGCACCTCTTCCTTGGACATCGATTTCTCATAGTGAAGAAGGCGCACTTCTTAAGAGGCCTAGGCGACTCCATTGAAGGTGATTGGAGGTTGTTAGTAGCTAGAAATTAATTTTAATCTGCATATTCATCAGCTACAGGGGCGGCTGCTTGGAAAATTTGATTTGGCTCATGAAATGGTCATTTTGTTTGATTCTTGATTCCTTCTTCATCTCTCAACAAGGAAGCCATCAAGCAATTAGGTTCTTTGTCTTTAGACTTGATAGCATTGCATAAGACAGTAATTTGTAATCTGCTGTAGGTGTGCATTCATAGCAGCCATTAAATAATTCGTAATTGCCAAGAGTCTTGCCTATTGAAAAATCAGCATTGTATTGGAAAGGCATCTCCAATAAAGGAGGAATAAGTAGTTGTTCTAAATCATTGTTAGTTGCAATCATTGTAATCTTGGTATAAGGATACATGACAATTGTATGACAAAATGCTTATAGGCTATAGATGCAATACTTTCACTTAGTTTCTCATTTGAATGCATTCTAAATTGCAAAGAACCATTGTATGTCAATTAGAAGCTTGCATAGTAGTGGTAGAAGTTTGTTTAAGCATTCAGAAACATTTGGCATTTCATCTTGCAAATTGAAACAACATATCAGCCACTCTATATATTGCATACAAAGTGTTTGACGAAATTGCAAAATAGAAAATTGAAGTGTTTTAAGTCAAATTTGAGCAAGGCTCATTACAGTGGTATAAGAGCAGTTTCCTGCCATCCTTTGGGTCAAAAATTGTCTTCATTTATGCAACAAAGTGACAAGACCAAGAGATATATAGCTAGAGAAGAAAGAAAACAAACGCAAGATACTTTATCAGTAGTTGTTGCAGCAAGACACAAAGAGATTGGTGGTCCTATGGAAAAAAGAAGAGAGGGAAGTCCTCCTAGAAATGGAAGAAGAGATGATGATAGAGATGTACTTGATACTTTGAGGGGTCTAAGGGATGGTCAGCAGTAGGTATGTGGGGTACTTCAACGGCTTGAAAACACTCTACAACAGTTGAACTTAGCTAGGAGGCAACCCCAAGATCATGAAGATGACAGGAGTGTAGTGGGATCAAGGAGAGTACAAAGAGCTTCTTCTCGCACTACAGATAGACCTACACGACCCACCTTTTTGAGGGAAGAACGTGCAGTAGAAGAGAATGTTGAAGATGTTGAGGAGCCTACCTTTGCTAATGCATATATGGTTGCTCATGATGAATGGAAACTATTGACACCAGGAGCTCGAGAGCTCATACATTTTGATCATTTTGTTCAAACAAGGATGGACTACTATAGGTCTCAACAGGAGAGGAGACCCCAGAATCAGAATAAGGATCTTAAACAAGCTACTAATAAACTTATTTTGCCCATGTTTGATGGAAGTGGCAAGTCTACTACATAGTCATGGATTCATAAGTTGGATACTTTCTTGGCTCTTCAACCCATGACAGAAGAGGAAGCCATCAAGTATGCCACTTTGCATTTGGAGGGTGCAGTGCACGAATGGTGGTATCATGGGTTAGTTACATTGCAGCATAATCAGATCACATCTTATCAGGAGTTTGTGGATAGATTGGTGGAATGCTTTGACAAAAAAGACCTAGAATCATACTTCAGAGATTTGGCTCAACTCAAGCAAGTTGGGAGTTTGGAGAACTATATTGGGGACTTTTAGAGATTGTCAGTAGTAGTTCCCAACATCTCAGAGAGACGACTAGTGGTGTTATTTATGGAGGGCTTATTGGAGCCTATGAGATGATGGATAAAATCCTTTGATCCTCCTACTCTTTAGGAGGCAATGAAGAAGGTTAGGAGCATGGATTTTGCAGCACCAAAGAGCAAGAGTTTGCATAAGGAAATCCCTTCAACAAGCAAAGAGACTCCTCAACAATCAAACAAGAAAAAGAAATCAGCACCTATGATGGATGAGGAGACATGAGAAGAGTTGAGGAAGAGGAAATTATGCTATTGGTGCAAGGAGCCTTACAACAAGAATCATGATTGCCCTTTGAGGCCTAAGGGCAAGGTGAACTGTTTCATGTGGGCATACTTTGAGGACTCTGATTCTGATGATGCGGATTAGCAGGTTGCTTCAGAACTTGACCAGGATGAGAAGACTCCTACTCCCATGGCATTTCTTGCCAATGTTTATGATGAGACTACATTTAGGTTCAGAGGGACAGTTGATGGATAGTGTTGCATTGCTATGCTTGATACTGGTGCGACACATAACTTTATTAATGGAGATTTTGTAGCTCGGTGCAGACTTCAAGCTAAGGATTTTGATGGATTCAGAGTTTGAGTTGCAGATGGATATACCCTTGCATGCACCAGAAAGGTTGCTAATCTCACCTTGAAATTGAATAGCTATGAGTTACATTCGGATTTTTATGTGGTCAACATAGGAGAAATGGACATAGTTTTGGGAATGAAGTGGCTCCAGGACTTGGGAGTATTTACCCTTGATGTACCTAAGATGGAAATGTCTTTTGAGGTTGATGGTAGGAGGCATGTATTGAGGGGTATTACGGATGGTGGTTTGCATTCTATCAGAGGGTTGGACAGTAAGAGAAAGAAGAAGGTGATTTAGGAGAAACATGAGATCATTCTCAATCCATTGTTCAAGGTGGAAGCTGCTTGGTCATATGACAATCCACTCTATGATGATGATAGCTCTCTTGATTCTAGTCTTGAGATGAGCATTGTTGATAGTATTTGTGATCCTACTAGTGCATCGGGATTGCAAATAGGACTCACAGAGGAGATTTTAGTGGTGTACATGTTGAGGAATGCTTACAGCTTCATTTTTTATTCTCATGTACATAACCTATTGAGGATGCACAATCCAGGAGTGCATGTGATGGATAGTTTGGATGATAGTTCATCTTGTACGAAGTTTGGAGGCAAGGATGATTAGTCTCTTGGCTTGCTTCCACTTGAGGCTTATACTTCTACAACACTTGGTGATAATATTGAGTTGGTACGACAGTTTCAATTTGAGCAAATGTTGCAGGAATTGTTTGGTGATGACAGGGACATTATGCAGTTCTTCTTGTGGGATCCAGGTGGTGAATTTCTTGAGGACAAGCAATTTCAGGAGGGGCGGACTGTAATGTCCCCATTTTTGGAGGTAATTTGATTTAATTAATTTGATTAATTAAGTTGTCCAAAATAATGATTTTTAAGAGGATGACTAATTAGTTACTTTAATTAAATCATTAAGTGGTATTAAGTTAATTAATTATAAGGTTATCAAATAAAATTAAAATTAAAAGGTGACCTTATATTTAATTAATTTAATAAAGTGACTTGATTTTTAAATATATTATAAAGTCACTTAAATAAAAATAAAGAATATTCTAGAAGCTTCTGGAGAAATTGGGGAAAAAGAATAAATAGACATCTTGGGCTTAATTCTGAGCAGGAAGATTTTTTGTTGTTGTTGATTGTTTCATCTTGTGGAGCCTAGGGTTTCTGCAGATTGCTTCGTATCATAGGAAATGAACACTTCCTATTG
>VDFB02193867.1:486709338-486772763 GCA_007258455.2 Sequoia sempervirens | reverse complement strand
TACATGTTATTGTGTTGATTTTTAATTAATTTTATGTGCTCTACATTTGATCATAAAACTAGCATGGTATCAAAGCAAGTTTGAAGAAGATCTTGATCAAATTTAGTCTAGCGGTGATACTCTTATTACTCTTTCTCATCTTTGATCACATCTATCTCTTCATCAAGATGGTGAATGGACTCAAGATTGAGGAAAAACTTGAGGAAGCAACAAATTTCACATCTTGGAGATTCAAAATTATGCTCACCTTGGAGGAAAGTGAATTGGCTGAGTTTGTGGAGAGTAAAGTCCCTGAGCCTACTGATGAGGAAGAGAAGATTCAATGGAAGAAGAAAGATACTAAGGAAAAGAAGATGTTAGTTGATTCCATGAAGGACCATATTGTTCCAATCATCTAAGTTGAAGAGAACAAGAGAGATGCTTAAGACTTTGGAGGAGATGTATGTGATCAACAACATAAGTTGTACACTCGCATTAAGGCAACAACTCCATCATGTTAAGATGGTGTAAGGAGAATCTATCATCGCTTACTTCATGAAGATTTTTGAATTGAGAGATTAGCTCTCTACTATTGGTCATATTGTTGATGACAAGGAGTTGACCATGTTGGCTCTTAACGACCTTCCTTCATCTTGGGAGTCTTACATTCAAGGAATTAGTGCAAGATCGAAACTTCCGAAGTTTGATCATTTGAGGGTGGATTGTATTGAAGAAGAATCTAGATTGGCTACAAGAGGCATTGGTCAAAGCTCTACTAATGAAGATATTCATGTTATTGCCACTCAATCTTCTAAGAAGAAAGGGAAAGATGGAAAGAAAGGATATTTTAAGAGGAACAGAGACAAAGGAGTTGATGGTGCTCCTGCATTCAATAGAAAGAGGGAACTCTCTCGAGTCAAATGTTTTAGATGTGACAAGTATTGTCACTATGCAAAGGATTGTCCAACCAGGCCTAAGCAACTAGCTTCCATTGCTGATGTTGATGAGATCTCTCCGCAGAAGGATTCAAGTGAATTTCTATTTTATTCTGCCTTGTTAAGCAATGTGCCTACCGACACCAACACTTGGTTGATTGATAGTGGTGCCTCTCACCACATCACTAGATTTTGGGAACATCTAAATGACTTGGTGGAGAGAGATTCTAGTGAACAAGTCATTATTGGAGATGATGCTAGTTACTCTGTGAAAGGAGTTGGGACCTCCTCTCTTCACTTGGATTCTGACATTTCCTTGCAATTGAGTGATGTGTTATTTGTTCCAAGCATCAAGTGAAACCTTGTTTCTATTTTAGCCTTGGAGAATAAGGGGTACCAAGTTGCATTTTCAGAAGGAAAAGTTCTTGCATGGACAAAGAACTCAAACATCAAGATGACTCGAGTGATTGGAGTTAGACATGAGAGCCTCTACAAAATATGCACTCGTCCACTTCAAGCTTTATTGCATGATTCTTCGAGTTCATGTGAAATTTGGCATTGAAAATTGGCTCACCTTCACTTTCGAGCACTACCTACCATGGAGAGAATGGTCATGGGCCTTCTAAAAATCAACCAGGAGCATGAAGGTACTTGCATAAGCTGTGCTTTGGGTAAGAATACAAAAGGTTCATTTCATAGTAGTGAAAGTAGATCCAAATGTATTCTAGATCTTGTTCATTCTGATTTATGTCGTCCAATGTATGTTGCTTCTTCGAGTGGTTTCTTGTATTACATTATTTTTATTGATGAATACTCTAGAAAGACTTGGATTTATTTTTATAAATTTAAAGAATCTGAGGAGGTATTAGATAGGTTCGAAGAATTCAAAGCTCAAGTGGATAATTTCTCTAGTAAGAGGATCAAAGTCTTGAGATCTGATAATGGAGGAGAGTACACTTCTGGTAGCTTTCGTAACTTTTGCATTGAAGCTGGGATTAAGAGGGAGTTCAGTGTCCCTTATAATCCTCAACAGAACGGTGTTGCTGAAAGGAAGAACAAATCTATTGTCGAAAAAACCAAAGCCATGATTCATGACCAAGATCTGCAAACCTTCCTTTGTGCTGAAGCATCCAGGACAATTGTTTATGTTTAGAATAGAAGCCCTCACCACATTTTGGAGAACATGACTCCCAAAGAAGCATTCACAAGGGTGAAGCCGAAAGTAAGTCATTTGAGGATCTTTGGTTGTCTTGTATATGTTCATGTACCTAAGGATAAAAGGAAAAAGTTGGAACCTTCTGGCAAGAAGGGGATATTTGTAGGTTACAGTGAGACATCGAAAGCCTACAAAATCTACATTCCAGGTCAGAAGTTGATTGAGATCAGTAGAGATGTTACATTTGAAGAGGATGTTGCATTTAGGAGATCCAAGGGCACTCACATGGAGATAGATAATGAAGAGTCTCCTCAGGATATGGAAGTTGACCATACTCCTGAGATTTAGAGGGAGACTGCTGAACCTAAAGAAGATGATGATCTAGTTGAGCCCTTGGAACCTACTGAATGCTAGGATTTAGGTGCCATCAACCTTGTAAATCATTTAATTTATTATTCTCCTAAATTGTTTTGTACATTTACCCATAAGAGGTGAAACTGTTTGACCAACAGTGGTGAAAGAGACCATGTAAATGCAGTGTTACCATTACCGTTTATCCTTTTGGAAAAGGACAAATTAGCTAGGCGTCCCACCTTGGAATCTTCTAAAATAAGGTTGTTGGGTCAAAATAGGGTGTTGTAAGAGCATCTATGACATGCATGCAAGTTGTCATAAGATGCTATGACAGTATGCCAGATTCACTATGACAGAATATGCTATTTTTAGACCTAGGTGCCCATGCATAAAAGATGCCTTATGACAGCTGTAAGAGCATCTGTAAGAGGATATTTTTGGTATTTTTGACCATTTCAAGGAGGGAGGCGTGGGTTTTTCTAGGTGGTATTGCTTCCTATTGTTTGGTGAAACCATGGTGGTTTTCATCCTCACAAATCTCTATATATTGGGGTCTTGAGCTAGTGTTATGAAGAATTCAGTTTTGCAGGGTAATAGGGTGTTGCTGGATTTACAGGGAATGATAAGAGAAGTCTATTGCTGCATGTAATATTGGAGATTATCAGTAATATACTTGCCTCTCTTTCGGTGGTGGAGTTTTTTTCCCTTCGGGGTTTCTCCACATAAATCTGTTGTTGCATGTGTTATGATTTTTTCTATCTCTCTCTCATTCTTTCTTCACACTAAGGCTAAGGTTAATCTACATATTTCAGATTTGCATTCACACATTTAAGTTCAGATTGCAAGCTTTCTTCACCTTGTTTTTCAACATTTGGTATCAGAGCTAACGGTTCTGTTAAGGAAGGGACGCTTTCCTTTTAGAGTGTTGAAGGTTTTTTTACTGCAGTGGGAGCTTTTGTGTTGTGGGTTTTGCATATTTGTGAAAGATTGCATACCATGGCCTCCACCTCTCATCTAGATATTGAGAAGTTCAATGAAACTGGTTACAAGATGTGGAAGTTGAAAGTGGAGGACCTTCTTGAGGAAAGAGATCAGTGGTTACCAGTTTCAGTTGAAAAGAAGCCATCTACTTCAACCTTGTCAAAATGAAGATTGGAATAAGTTGACAAGAAGGCCTCGAGGGGACTATTCATAGTTCTCCATGTGACTCGGCCTCCGAATGTCTCTCTTCTGCATCACACAAGCTGAGAAGATAGGTGAAATCTACCAAACCAAGTTAAGAGTTTGTCTAACAAGTTGTATCTCAAAAGATGTTTGTATTCATTAAAGATGAAGGATGGTGAATCTATTGCTGAACATTTGAATGCTTTTAATTTGATTATAAGTCAGCTTGCATCTATTGATGTTAAAATAAAAGATGAGGATAAATGCATTTTATTGATTTGCTCTTTGCTAGAATCTTGGGAAAATTTAGTTATTGCTATAACAAGTGGTGGTGCAGAACCTAAGTTGGATACTATTATTCCCATACTTCTTTCAGAGGAGATGAGGAGAAAGACCATGCGTAGTGGCTCCCAAGATGCCTTACATGTGAGAGGTAGGCCCAAGGAGAAAGAGCCTAAAGGGGATAAGAAGAAGGATAAGTCTAAAGGATGATCTAAGACCCCTGGAAAGAGCAGAGTGAAGTGTTGGAATTGTGGTAAATGGGGACATGTGAAGAAGGAATGTAGAAACAAGAAAAAGAATGCAGATTCCTCCATGGAAAAGTCCTCTGATAACGGTGATTCTGATGCTTTTATTATTTCAGCTAACACAGTTTGTAATGATGCTTGGCTTATTGATTCAGGTGCTTCCTTCCATATGACTCCTCATAAGGAGTGGTTTTCTACATACAAAGAATATGATGGAGGAGAGGTCTTCATGGGTGATAATAGCTCACAAAAGGTTATTGGTAAAGGAAAGGTAAAATTGTGTTTCAGTGATGGGAGGGGTAAAACCCTTGATGATGTTTTACATATTCCAGGACTTACAAAAAGTTTAATTTCAGTTTCCAAGTTGAATGATTCTGGGATGCATGTGACATTTGACAAGTCTGGTTGCAGGATGGTAAGGGGAAGTTTGGTGGTTACTAAAGGATCTCGGATAGGGAATTTATTTACGCTACATGCCTCTACTTTTTGTAACTTCTCTTTTGTAACTAGCGCTGAAAATGCATGTATGTTGTGGCACCATAGATTGGGTCACATTGGTGAAAAAGGTCTTAGGACCATACTTGATAAGAAACTAGTAGATGGTATTTCTGATTATTCTGTTGGTAAAAATGATTTATGTGAGGATTGTGTGTTTGGTAAACAAAATAGGTCATCATTTCCTAAAGGAACTAATAAAGCTAATGGATTGTTAGAACTTATTCATTCGGATGTTTGTGGTCCAGTGGATACAGATTCTTTGGGTAGATCTCGTTATTATGTTTCCTTCATTGATGATTACTCAAGATATACTTGGATTTATTTTATGCATTCAAAATATGAAGTTTTCACCAAATTTAAGGAATTTAAGGCATTGGTTGAAAAGCAAACAGATTATAAGATAAAAGTATTGAGATCTAACAATGGGGTGAATATTGTTCTAAGGAATTTGATGAGTTTTGCAAACATGCAAGAATTGTTAGGCAAAAGACTACACCTTACACACCCCAACAAAATGGGGTAGCAGAAAGAATGAACTGTACATTAATGGAAAGAGCTAGGAGCATGTTAAGTAGTGCTAAGTTAGACAAATGCTTTTGGGCAGAGGCTGTTGGTACTACTTGTTATTTAATTAATAGATCTCCTTGTAAAGCTCTTGTTGATAAAACTCCTTATGAAATGTGGTTGGGTAAAAAGCCATCAGTTTCACATTTAAGGGTCTTTGGTTGTGAGGCTTTTGTTCATGTGCCTCAAGAGAAGTGGTCTAAATTGGATCCCAAATCTCAGAAATGCATCTTTGTAGGTTATGGTGAAAATGTTAAAGGTTATAAACTTTGGAATCCACTAACACGAAAGATTATATTTTCTAGAGATGTTATTTTTAGGGAATTTAGAGCTAACTCTGAAGATGTGCAACCAAAGGAAAAGTCAAAGACAATGCATTTTGAAACTAAGCAAGAAGATGCACATGTGGAAGAACAAGAGATGAGAAGATGGAGAAGAAGAAGAGAGTTCGACTTAATCAAGAATGGTATTAGGTTGAAAACAATGAGATGAACATGAGGAGGAACCTTACTCCACCTTTGATGAAGATTCATACACAAGACAATGAAATCCAGTTGACAGGTATAACCCACCTGATTTTCGTTGTAAATTTGCTTTGTTATGTACTGATGATGAACCTAGATCTTTCAGGGAGGCTCTCTCTTCAGAAGAATGTGAGTCTTGGATGCAGGCCATGCATGATGAGATGATGTCTTTGAAAAAATGTGACACCTGGGATCTTGTTAGTTTTCCCAAAGGAAGAAAGGCCATTGGTTGTAAGTGGATATATAAAAAGAAGTTTGGTGCAGACGCAAAGTTGGAACGGTACAAGGCCAGATTAGTGGCCAAGGGCTACTCCCAGAGAGAGGGAGTTGATTTTGGTGAAATATTCTCTCCTGTTGCTAAGTTAACCTCTATTAGATTCATTTTATCCATTGCTGCTGCTTATGATTTAGAAATAGAACAAATGCATGTTAAAACTGCTTTCTTGCATGGGGATCTAGAGGAAGAAATTTATATGCAACAACCTGACGGTTTTGTTGTGAAAGGAAAAGAACACTTGGTTTGCAGGTTAAAAAGGTCTCTATATGGTTTGAAATAGTCACCTAGGATGTGGTACCAGAAGTTTGATGCATTTGCATTTCAAATATGGGTTTCTTTGTTAGAAGGGAGATCACTGTTTATTTTAAAGTTATTGATGATCAAAATACCGATTATTGTTCTATATGTCTACTTTTCGATATGTTGTTCATTGCAATAATAAGGAAATGATAGGAACTTAAAAACTCTCACTTTCTTTCTGAAAATTCTCTGATATGAAATATTTAGGATAAGCAAATATATTTGGATGGAATAGTTAGGATCGGTTCAATAAAAGCTTTGTTGTTTAGTATAAAGTTAACACTATTTTGCAAGGTTTAATATGCAGACTATAAAACCAAAGAAATATTCCATTTCCTATTGGTACTAAGTTGAGTTTAGACATGTGTCCTAAATTGGATGATGATATTGATGAAATGTCTAAAGTTCCTTATGCTAGTGCTGTCGGTAGTTTAATGTATGCAATGGTTTGTACTAGACAAGATATAGCCCAAGCAGTGGGAGTGCTAAGTAGGTTTATGTCTAACCCTGGTAAAGAACATTGGACTTTTGTCAAAAGGGTATTTAGATATTTGCAAGGCACTTCTGATTACTGTTTGGTTTATCATGGTACTGACAATGTTGATAAGTCATTGGACATATAGGGTTTTGTTGATGCAGATTGGGCAGGTGACTTGGATAGTCGAAGGTCCACTAGTGGCTATGTGTTTACTTTGTTTGGAGGAGCAATGGTTGATTGAGTAAAAGACAACCTGCATTGTTTTGTTCACCACCGGGCGAGTATATGTGACAGCACATGCCCTAAGGAGGCATTGGTTACGAGACTATAATGGCATTGGCTTCGATTACAGGATATGAGGATCAGATGTGATAGTCAGAGTGCCATATGTTTGGCTAAAAATCCTATGTATCATGCTCGTACTAAGCATGTTGATGTTCAGTATCACTTTGTGCGAGAAATGGTTGAGAATGGACAAGTCTTGATTGAAAAATTTGACACTTTGGATAATGTTGCAGATTCTCTTACGAAGCCAGTTACCACAGAAAAGTTCTCTTGGTGCAGAAAGGCCATGGGTCTTGATCACTGTACTTAATTCTATGTATTTGTATCTCTATGGGTGTAATTACATAATGTATGATGTCAAGTGGGAGAATGTGAGGATTTAGGTGCCATCAACCTTGTAAATCATTTAATTTATTATTCTCCTAAATTGTTTTGTACATTTACCCATAAGAGGTGAAACTGTTTGACCAACAGTGGTGAAAGAGACTATGTAAATGCAATGTTACCGTTATCGTTTATCCTTTTGTAAAAGGACAAATTAGATAGGCGTCCCACCTTGGAATCTTCTAAAATAAGGTTGTTGGGTCAAAATAGGGTGTTGTAAGAGCATCTATGACATACATGCAAGTTGTCATAATATGCTATGACAGTATGAAAGATTCCCTATGATAGAATATGCTATTTTTAGACCTAGGCGCCCATGCATAAAAGATGCCTTATGACAGCTGTAAGATCATATGTAAGAGGCTATTTTTGGTATTTTTTGACCATTTGAAGGAGGGAGGCATGGGTTTTTCTAGGTGGTATTCTTCCATTGTTTGATGAACCATGGTGGTTTTATCCTCACAACTTATATATTAGCCTTTAGCTAGTTATGAAGAATTCACGCAGGTATCAGTGGTGTCACTGATTTGCTGTGGAATGATAAGAGAAGTCTATTGCTGCATGTAATATTGAAGATTATCAATAATATACTTGCCTCTCTTTCGGTGGTGGAGTTTTTTCCCTTCGGGGTTTCTCCACGTAAATCTGTTGTTGCATGTGTTATATTGTTCTATCTCTCTCTCATTCTTTCTTCACACTAAGGCTAAGGTTAATCTTCATATTTCGATTTTAGACTACACATTTAAGTTCGATTAAAAATTTTCTTCACCTTGTTTTCAAACACCCATGGGCCTATAGATATTGTGATTGAAGAAAGACCTCTTTGCCAGGAAAACAATGCAGGAGGCAGAAAGGTTTGTAGCCCTGAGAGGAACATTCAAAGAAAGCAAGAGACCTCATAAGTTTTTCAGCTATGTTGCATTAATAAGTCAAATCATTGAATTTGATCCTTCCAGTGTTGAGGAAGCTACTAGTTAGCAGGTTTGGAGAGATGCTATGTCTGAAGAGTATCAATCCATTCTCAAGAATGATGTTTGGGACATCGTACCTAGACTAGAAGGAAAATCTATGGTATCTTGTAAATGGATCTTCAAGATCAAGCATGTGACTGATGGGAGCATTGAGAAGTACAAGGCTAGGTTCGTGGCTAGAGGATTCTCACAGAAAGAGGGAGTTGACTATGAGGAAATCTTTGCTCTAGTTGCTCACTATACTTCAGTCAAGACCATCATTGCTACTGTAGTAGCAAAAAGATGGAAGATTCACTAGATGGACGTGAAGACAACATTTCTAAATGGTGTAATCGAGGAAGAAGGATATATTGAGAAAATTGATGGATTTGAGGTACATGTGAAGGAGTATCATGTTTGCAAGCTGAAGAATGCTTTGTATGGCCCAAGCGTGTCTCGATACCAAAGGATTGATCATTTCCGACAGAGTTTGGGCTTCCATAACGATGTCGATTCAAACTCCTACTTTAAGGTAATTGATGGTGAAGCTACTGATCTTGGTTTTATATGTTATTGATTTGATTCTGCATTCTGAGGAGATCACCCTACTATCAAAATGCAAGAAGGAGTTAGTCAAATTTGAAATGAAGGACGGTCTCATGCACCACTTCCTTGGTTTAGAAGTATGCAGTTTATGAGATGATTCTAAGTCAAGGGAAGTATACTATTGAACATGAAGATTTATATGATGGGATTAAAAATCCATGCTCATGCTCTATGGAGAGACCACAACTTGCATAAGTTGAAAGAGGTTGCACCAGTTCAAATCTTAGGTGGATTCTGACAATGTACGTAGTTTATTGATCACGTATTTATCTAGTTAATACTAGACCGATATTTGCTATGCAGTGAGTGCACTTAGTCAGTTCATGTGTGAACCACGGAAAATACATCTAGTTGCAACAAAGCATATCCTGAGATACTTGCGTGGCACAATTGGATATGGCTTGAGATATTCTTCAAGTGTGGACTTGAAGCTGCATGGTTATATTGATTTTGATTGGGAAGGGTGTGTTACTGATCGGAAGAGAACCTTTGGATGTTGTTTTAGTTTGGGGTCTGCGATGATCTCCTGGTGTAGCAGGAACTAGTCTTTAGTGTCACTGAGTACAACTAAGGCCAACTATATTGCAGCTTGTGTGGTAGCTTGAGAAGCAGTGTGGCTTCATAAGCTCCTTGTAGGATTGTTTGGTCAATCAATGGAGCCAACTATCATTCATTGTGATAACTAGAGCTGTGTGAAGCTTTTTCTCAACCCTGTGTTTCATGACATAACTAAACATGTTGAGATCAAATACCACTATATTAGAGACATGGTATTGAGGAAAGTGATCCGGTTGAAGTATATCAACACTGATGAGTAGATGATAGACATTCTCACCAAGCCTCTCTCTAGGATAAAGTTTGTGTACTTTTGAGACAAGCTTGGTATGGTGGAGAATGAAGCCCTATCTAAGAAATAGTCTCAGTATCAGTGATCTTCTTTGATGCATTTCTCTTTGAGAGAGATTTGAGGTGAAAGCCCTTGTTTCCACCCTCTGGGAGAGCCATTGTGGATGTCATGTGTGTGAATCCATGACAACATCACATGAGTGAGTCCATGATGATTTTATTGTACTTGTGTTTTCACCCTCTGGGAGATCCATGGTGAATGCCATGATGAGGTGACAACATCACGTTGAGTGATGGGTACTTGTACATACCATACATGGGTCTAGCCATGATGGTTGATATCATTATGAGGTGATATCTTTCCTTTCCACATATGGGAGTAGCCATTGTGGTTGAAATCACGATGAGGTGATATGTCTTATGTAGTTGGAAGTATCCTCCCTAGTTGAGAGGGAGTGTTGATGTTATCATGCAATGTTAGGTGTCTATTCTAGTCGATCTCCTTTACAATGTTGAATAAATTAAATAATAGCCATTGGCTATTTAATTTATAGAGATAGCGATTTATTATGAAGAGGCATGTCTCTTGTATTAAATGATAACTAATAATGGAGGCTCAAATTCATAAAGAGGCACTATCTTGGTGAGGCCGACATCATGCATATTGGATGCAATTTTTGAAGGGACACATTCCTTTATTGTGGACGTGATTTAATGAAGGGAAACATTCTTCTATCAAGGCTGGAATGATGCTTTGAAGGGTCACATCCTCCACTCCATCTTGCATTTATGATCCATGGTGTTTCATTGTTTGACATTCATTCATATCCATTCATTGTTCATTACAAGTTTGAGTTTCATAAGTGTGAGTTTGTCTCAAGTGCAGATCGACATCTTTGTTGAAGGCTGAGATTATTATCAATAGATTGCATCACCGTGTTACTATATTTGTATTATATTGTGGTGCTTCTTATTGGCCTTCTTATCAACTCTTTGTAAAGGAGATATTTCTTGTGACAATCAATATATAAGTGGTATATTGTTGTTGGGTTTTTATCCCTGAAGTGGAGGGTTGTCCCAAGGTATTTGTTGTGTTATTGTGTTGATTTTGAATTAATTTTTAGTGCTCTACATTTGATCATAAAACTAACACAAACATCCATGCTTCCTTTGAGATTTCATTTAGCAGAAACTCATCTCCTGACCATGTCCACCATGGGGTGAAAGGAAAGGGAATGACCTATGACAACATTCTCCATTGAGGATACAATCCTATCACTAATAGTTTCGGGTATAGAAAAGTCAGTACTCAAAGCAATGATCTCTTCTTCAGAGTGAGGAAAGGGACTCTTAGCATTCTGACTAGAGTTAGTTAGCACATTCTTCCATCCTTTAACTTTTTGGGAGACAAAGAACACCGACACAGTCACACCAGAAAAACTTGAATTCACAGGTTCCCTAGGCTGACTCGGAATCACAAGAGCACTAGAGTCAAACAAACCAAGAGTAGTCCTCGAGGGACACGAGGCCGCATACGTCTGGGTGAGAATCAGTTCAGGGGAGGATGGGGGGAACCATGGGGTGCCCCCAATGTAAAGTCTACCATGCACACAGACAGTTCAAATGCAGGCGGAAGAGAGAGAAGCAGGGAAACAAATACAATTGATAATGTTACCTTAGGCATGAAACCATTTTTGAAGTGATGATGCCATAACTTTCCAAAAAAAGTTGATTGATAATCTATGAATTTACTTATTTTACTACTATTCATATTGGTGTTGAAGCTTCTCCTTAGTTGAGTTTTTCTTAAAAAATATTTATTATCCCTATCTCCTTTAGTTAGCTAAGTAATTTTAGATCTGCAATGCCACACATTTTCCTCTTTGTTATGAAGATTTTATTTGACCATTGTTGCTACTTGTGACCGACGGATTAGTATGGGCTGACTACACTTGATCCATGAGGATATGAAGTATATTCATGCCACTAAATTTCAATCCAATAGAGATCATTCAAACAAACACTAAACTAGGAATTCATTAAAACTAACATGTTAAACTATGAAAGCTTCAAAAAACCTACTCTAATCCATTAAAACTTATCCTATTGGGGGAGTTGTGTCGCGTTGATGTGGAAAAGCGACCCTTTCCCAATCTAGGGGATAAATGAGTTTGTCTCAATTAGTTTTATTGAAGAAAACTGATGAAACCATTGTGAGATGTGTAATGAAACATGATTTAAAGCTAAATGATCTTGATGTAAGCTATTTTAACATGATTTTATGCTAAGATGATCAAGATGTGTTGAGAGAATTATATTGGTGTTGAAGCTTCTCCTTTGTTGAGTTTTTCTTAAAAAATATTTATTATGCCTATCTCCTTTAGTTAGCTAAGTAATTTTAGATCTACAATGCCACACATTTTCCTCTTTGTTATTAAGATTTTATTTGACTAGTGTTGGTACTTGTGTCTGACGGATCAATATGGGTTGACTACACTCTATCCATGAGGATACAAAGTATATTCATGCCACTAAATGTCAATCCAATAGAGATAATTCAAACAAACACAAACTATGAATTCATTAAAACTAACATGCTAAACTATGAAAGCTTCAAAACACCTACTCTAATCCATTGAAACTTATCTTATTAGAGGAGTGGTGTTGCATTGATGTGGAAAGGCGACCCTTTCCCAATCACGAGGATAAATGAGCTTGTTTCAATCAGTTTTATTGAAGAAAACTAATGAAACCATTGTGAGATGTGTAATGAAACGTGATTTAAAGCTAAATGATCATGACGTAAGCTATTTTAACATGATTTTATGCTAAGATGATCAATATTTGTGAATGCAAAGCTAATCTAAATGGATTTTAAGCTAACATATTCAAACCCTAATTAACAAATAAGCTAAATGTATGCATCTATGTTACCGTGGAAGCCATTAATGGAAGCTAAGCTAATTAATGCAAGTAATTAAGCTAAAATGATACTAAATAAATGTTAAATATGAGTGCGAGTGTGAGTGATTTCAACAACATGAGTTTTCTATGAAAAAGATGGATCCATTTGTCTCCAAATAGTGACCTATTTATAGGAGGACAAATGAGAAATAGAGGGTTGAGATAAAAAAGGTTAATCAATGGTCAAGGATGGAGGAAATTGGAGGCATGGATCATGGTTTCTCATCAACTGATGAGAATCAATGATGAGATTTAATCAAGGGTTCACCTTTGTCCAAACAAATACACTTTTAACTTGCATAAGAGGTCACAAGTTAACTTGCACAAGAAGTCAAGTAAGTTTGTTAGAAAAGGAATATTCCCCTTTTTCAAACGAATGAAGAAAGAGAATATTCTCATGGGTGAGGGAAAATAGACATTTAGCAATTAAAAAAAATTTAATTGTGCAAAAGGGGAAGGAATATTCCTTTTAGAGGAATGTGCAAAGGAAGAATATTCCCTTGGAATATTCTCTTGCGAGTTGGGGGGAATTAGATTTATTAGTAATTGATAATTAAAACAAAGGTTTAATTATACAATTAAGGGGAATTAGATGATATTTATTAAATAAAATGATTTAATGAAAGGGGGAAGGTGAAATGATATTTAATTAAATAACTTAGGGTTATTTAATTAAATAAGAAGACTTAGGGATTTAAATTAAATAGTTTGATGTATTTAATTTAATAGGATGAAATGTTAGCGTGAAAGGGGGTGAGTTAACCATATTAGATTAATTAGGTTAATAGATGCAAATGATGCAACTAATTAAATAGCTAGGCAAATTTAATTAATTAAGCAAAAAGAGGATGGGTTTTAGAAGGAAATGATGTTAGTATACCTAGTTTGAGTGGATGATATCATTCAAGACATTTTTAAGTGTTTACATTTTTCCCTTCTTTGAAGTGAGGTACCTGCTACGTTGTTTCAAAGACTGAAGCTCTTTGGATTAAATACTGCTGTCTAAATCAAAAAATAATTTTTTAAATTTTTTTTGATACCACATTGTTGCCGTAGCGGAAAGAATAAGCTAGTTCCCTACCCACTTGAGAAATCGAACATAAAATTTTGAATTTTGGGTTGATTTCTTGACAAGGGTTAAATGCTACCTTAGGGGACCAAAAAGGCTTCGGGATGCAAAAACATGCCAAAAATGCAAAAAGCGATGCAAAATAAGCTTCAGTTTGGGAAAGAATGCTGAAAATGGTGAAAAACCCTAGCTTTATGGTTAAATTAGGGCAAAAAACCCTAATTTGGAGGCATAAATAGGTGAGGAAGGGTCACTTTGAATTCATTTGTGCACTCACACCTTAGAGAATTCTTGCATTATGAGCTCTGACCCTTTGACGAAATGGCGAAACGAGTGCTCCCACGATGCATTTCTGACTAGGTTCATAAGTACCAGAGGCTCTAGGTGTAGGACCACCGATATGTGAATTCAAAACATGACTCACATTTTGACTTTTAAGTACATTTATTGTATTTTAAAATTTGAGTTTAGGTGGCATTGTTATATTGCGATGCTATTTTTAGAATCGACAATGCTATTTTAAATTTTAGTGATGCTACTATGATTAGCAATGTAGTTCATGATTTGAAATTAGGGCTTCAAATTTCAAATCATGACGCATCTGTAAATAGTGATGCAGTCACTCAATTTGAAGTTTAGAATTAGGGTTTACAAATTTCAAATGGTGATGCAAGTGTTATTAGCATTTTGCGATTTACAATTTGAATGCATCCAACGTCATTGTTTGGAATTTGAGTTATAGTGACCCTATCATAAATAGTGATGCTTTTATCATTTTTGGAGATAAAACTCCAAATTTAGCCAAATTTTTGTGAATTTTGACGTCACACTTTGTGGGTGCAAGAGGTTATCCAACCTTTGATGTCCTGCAAGCACTGGTCGAATGTGCTGTCCAAACTTGATGATTTGTTTGAGCTTCGATAGGAGCACTTGGAAGAGATCAGTTTGTGGTATGTTGCCTACATGCCCATTGTGTTGACCCATTTGGTGATGATGACTGTGCTATGTGAGTGATGGCATAGTGAGAACTTGTCATTCTAGTTACCTATTAACAAGACGACAGTGACGCTAGAGGATGTATAGTGGATTTTTCTATTTTCAATACATGGTGAGCGCGTGATCTATGACACTGACATTAGCTATGATGCTTGCCATGAGGTTCTTGACTAGGAGTCCATTGTCCTAGTCAACTCCCAGATTGACCTCGAGATGTACAGAGGTCAGGCTTCGACCTTCAGATTGATCATTACGGTAGTGATCTCAGGTTTGGTTGCTCCAAATCAACGGAGCAGGGGATTCAGTCTGGGATTGGGACTGGCTTGGCACAAGATGCTCTTTCAAAGGACTCAGTATGCATGGGGGCTAGTGATGCTGGCCTCCCTTTATCATGATATGCATGACTTCGTATATTGTGATGGGAGAGCTGTTAGAATTGGCTATGGATGCCAAGATCTATGGACCAAATGGAAAGCACAAAAAAGAGAGAGAAAAGAATATGACAAGAATAGACTGTATTCAATGTCATTGATATGATATGATTCTGATTATTACAATGAGAGATATCCCTTGGTTATATAGCCAAGGTGAGATGCAAGATGTCATAGGATTATGACAAATGTCTTAATCATATGACATAAGACAACTAATCACACTTACCTAGGTTCACATGTAGTAGTTGTCAAAGGATAAGATAACAACTAATGACAACTAACATCTTCTAGAAAGATTATTTCCTGTGACCTAAGTAAACTTAACTAAGATGTAAATAAGTCCCCTAGTAATGAACTGACTAGGTACAAGACTTTATTTACACTAACACCCCTTAAGTGCAACTTAGGAGTAGCAAAATTATGTGACGACACAAAGATGCAAAAGATGGGTCCCTATCACTAGGCTGTTAGGTACCTATGTACACACACACAATGCAATCAATGCAATCTCTCACAAGCGAGGAAAGGGAGAAAACCTCATGGGAAAAACTCCCCCTCAAAAGAGAGATGAAATACAAAATAGAAATGCTCTCAATGAAGAATGAGAAGGTAAAAACCCCATGTGAGGAAAAAGACTCCCCCATAAGAGAGAAGTAGAAGAGAGACAAGGTAGCCCCCCTCAATGTTGAATCTCCTGCAATGATGGTAGAAGCTCGACATTGAATGATGAAGATGATCCAATCTCAACAACATTCTCCCTTTAGGAAGAAACAAAACCAAGGATGTATACAGGATATCAAGATGTATGATGGATGATGATGTTGTCTCTGAATCATGCCCAAGTGTCTCCATGTCGATGCAGAAAGTTGAACCACTCCAATCAGGCGTTCTAGGCCACACTACTGAAGAGTACAATCCAACATCTAGTAGAGAAGAATGTAGAGCACTATCCAAAGACAAAGATATCCCCTCTGAAGACAAAGAAGCCTCCTCCAAATGCTGTCCAAAAGAATCCACACTCACGCCAAACTGAGAAGAATGATCATGTAGAGAATGAACAAGAGGGTCAAGGTGTTCCCTCACAACAACTGAAGAAGGTGCATCTTCATCAAAGAGAAGATGAATGCTATCAATGGTGTCCTCCAAATCTGCAAGATGTGACTCCACAAACAAGTTTGAAATACCTATTAGGAAGTCATCCAAAGTAGCCATATCTGGAAGACAGTCAGAATTCTGCTGCACTGAATCACTAGGAGCCAAAACTGTAGCAACACAAGTATCATCAAGTACAACAGTAGATGGAGGAGATGAAGTGCATGGCTCAAGGACTGGATCTGATGTGAGTATGCCCAAGTTCAAAAAGCCAAATGTCTCCTCAGAATCATGGTGTATGTGATCAACAGTCGAATGAACATTGTCATCATCAGAAGCAAACTGTGCAAAGGAATACAATAGGATGAATGATCAACCACAGTAGCGATGAGCTTCTCTAGTCTCAAGTCGAAGAATGATAAGCTGAGATGGGAATTGAAGACTCCACGATTCCTCCCATCTCCACCGTGTGTAATCTGATATATGGAAAGTAGATTGTTCATCAAATGAGGAACACACAAAACATCCTGAAAAGTGTTTTCCCCAATGCTAATGGATCCCTTCCCTGTTACACTCATGTATGTATTGTTTCCCATCAAGATAGGAGACATTGAACAAGGCTGAAATGAAGAGAAGATAGTCTGCGAAGATGCCATATGATGTGATGCTCCTGAATCTAGAAGCCATCTCCCTGATCCTGGACTTGAATGAGCACAAAGAGCTTGTCCTTTATATCCTAATATATATGTTTGACCTTTATCCTTTTTAGACTGTTTTGAAGTAGAAGGAGAAGAAGATTCAGACATTCTAGAAGGCAAATCAATGTGATTCTTTTTGAGAATATTTTTCAACTCATCCCGCGTCAGCTACTTGCAACAATAATTATTCTTCATGTCCATGCTTCTTGCAATGCACAAAAGATCTCTCTCCTTCTTAGATGTTTCTCCTTTAGATGATAGGGGTCCGGTTATGCTTCATGTGGCTTGTTGCTTTTCTTCTTTGCTTCTTATCAAGATTATGCGATTCTTGATGTACCTTGGAAGCTAATTAGCCACCAATGCTTGTGGCTTGGAAGACTTGATTAGACCCATGTTCATTAACTTAGCTTCTTCTTGGATTAGGAGATTTGCAAAGTCATCAAACTTGGGATCAACATATGATGCTCCCATAGAAAGTCGATGGGTATGAAAGCCAGAAACAAACACTGAATACTCAAGACCAAGCTTGGATAACACATTCAGAATCAATTGTAAATCCTCTTTTTCAATAGTGCATTCTTTCAGCTGTGTTCTTAGTTGCTTGATTTTGGAGATGTAGTCTTGGATGTGGTCAAAACTTTTAGGATCGAGATTCATCAAATCATTCTCAATCTGATAGCCTCTAATCTTATCTGTTTTTCCATACAATTTCTCAAAAGTATCCCATACCTCTTTAGGTGTATTACATGATTAAATATGAAACTGCAAATCAAATGAGACTAATGAACATATGCATCCAAGTGTTTTCTCACGATCAATCTCCCACATTGCCAATTCTTTAGCATCTGTAGGTTTTTGAATTTTGTCCTTTAGATGACCTATTAGACCTTTCATCATGAGATATTTTGTTAATAATTTTATCCATGTAGCATAATTATGTGGATTTAGGTGTTCAATTTGAGATCTCCCCATTGCAAGAACACAAATCAAGCAAAAGAATGCAAACAATCACTGCAAGATTACCCCCCAAATCACTCAATCAAGAAACCCCCCAAGCAATATCTGATTTGGCACTTTATATTTAGTGTGGTTACAGTTGGTAGATGCCAAAAACAACAAGCTAGACTTGATCTTAGTGCTTACAAATGCCAAAATAGGCCACAGTATCAAGAATAATTTTTGGTACAAAATAAGATCAATCTGATTATATCACTGAGAAGTACATAAAAAATCATGCACTTTCAAAAAAAATTTCACTCAAAAATGTTACCGTAGGAGTAAGTTATGAGCTCCCAAAGCACTCAAAATGAGGACGAAGCAGCAACACCTGTGAGAATCTGAAAATTATGGAAAAACCAGGCACCAAAACCAAAAACTGATTGTACCAGTGTGTAGAGAACAAAATTCTAGCCCAAATAAAAAAAAATTGCTCGAAAAAAGGATTGAAAATGAGCAAGTTATGAGCGTTTGAAGTTTGACTGAAAAATCAAAAGGCCCAATGGTGAAGGGGCAGAAATTTTAAATGAGCGCTGACATCACGCTGACGTATTGCTGATATCAGCAATATACGGGCTTAAATTTGACGGTCTCGGGGGCATCGTTGGAAAATTTTCCTGAGCTGAAATATTCTCTCCTCGCTAGAATATGCCAAGGAATCGTTTTGCCGAAGAATTAATGGAATATTCTACGGAATCTCAGCGGAATCTGGAAGATGCGCATAGAATATTCTTTTGCATCTGCCAGAGAGTTTTTGCTGACCCCTGAATTGTTGAACGCTTGTCGGTAGGGGCCTGCGCGGGGTGTTGAACGGGGGCCGTGGTGGCTGTGTAAGTAGCCACGTGGCGGACGATGGAGGACGCGGCAGGGTCGGGTAGACAGTACCCTGCGGGTACTTACAGTACCCTACCTGCGGTACAGTGGAATAATCCGCAGAGTTTGATTTTTTTTGATTTTTTTGGTTTGATTTTTAAAATAAAAACTTGCAAATATTTCAAAAAATATTTGATTGGTACAAATTTTTTTTTTTGAAAATTTTCAGAAAAATTTTAAATAATCGAATAATATATAATTTTTTTTTAAAAATTACCGACGTAATTTACCCTGGGGCCATACGCTCTCTGGCAAAAAATTTTTCCTCAATGACAATCGCCCGCCAATCGAATGATGCCAGTCGATCTTAGGGTTTTTGGCCCTTCTGGACGCGATGGCAGGGTCGGATTTGACCCAAAATGCTCCGAAATAGCAGCTACCTTCTAGATCTGGCATTCACTCTTCAGCTTGAAACCCTCATAGATTTGGCCTCGCAGCTCCAATTTGGACAAAACAAAAGGAAAAATCGACTATCTCAAACCTTCCGGACGCAACGGTGAGCTCAGATTTGCACTAGCAAGCTCAGATGTGAACCTGCAATAAAGTGCCAAGAACGAAACCTCCTCAGATCTAGAATCTCTCTTCAGAAAAAGACTCTCCAATGGCTCCAAACACACTCTGATACCATGTTAGAATTGGCTATGGTAGCCACCCAAGATCTATGGACCAAATGGAAAGCACAAGAAAGAGAGAAATGATATGACAAGAATAAACTGTATTCAATGTCATTAATATGATATGCAATACAATGATTGATTACAAATGAGAGAGACCCCTTGGTTATATAGCCAAGGTGAGAACATAGAAGGGCATAAGATTATGACAAGTGTCATAATCTTATGACATGAGACAACTAGTAAAACTTATCACTCCACCAAAGATGGAGAGATAATCACATGATGTGTCCACAAAAGGTGGAAATGATGAGATAATGACATGTCAAGTCCACCAAAAGTGGAGATTCTCTAACAACCTCCTATGTGGTCCCTAAGTAAACTTAACTAAGGTGTAATTATGACCTAGGACAAGGTACAGGATATTTAATTGCACCAACACCCCCCCTTAAGTGCAACTTAGGGAGTAGTGCACAAATGCAAACAATGCAAGATGGGTCCCGGCTACTAGGCCATGTTAGGTACCCATGTACAAACAATGCAATCTCTCACAAATGAGGAAAGGGGGAAAACCTCATGGGACAAAACTCCATCTCAAAAGAGAGATGAAATACAAAAAGGAAATGCTCTCAATGAAGAATGAGAAGGTAAAAACCCCATGTGAGGAAAAAGACCCCCTCATAAGAGAGAAGTAGAAGAGAAGCAAGGTAGCCCCCCCTCAATGTTGAGTCTCCTGCAAGAATGGTAGAAGCTCGACATTGAATGCTGAAGATGATCCAATCTCGCCGAACAACGTTCCTCCCCTTTGGAAGAAACAAAACAAAGGATGTATGCAGGATATCATGAAGATGGATGATGTATGATGGTGTCTCTGAAGTATGCTCAAGTGTCTCCATGTCGATGCCGGAAGATGAACCACTCCAATCAGGCGTTCTAGGCCACACTGCTGAAGAGGAAAACCCAACATCTAGTAGAGAAGAATGTAGAGCACTATCCAAAGACAAGGATATCCCATCTAAAGACAAAGAAGCCTCCTCCAAATGCTGTCCAAAAGAATCCACACTCACTTGAAACTGAGAAGAATGATCATGTAGAGAATGAACAAGAGGGTCAAGGTGTTCCCTCACAACAACTGAAGAATGTTCATCTTCATCAAAGAGAAGATGTATGTCATCAAGAGTGTCCTCCAAATCAGAAAGATGTGACTCCACAAACAAGTCTGAAATACCTATTAGGAAGTCATCAAAAGTAGCCATATCTGGAAGACTATGTATATCCTGCTGCACTGAATCACTAGGAGCCAAAACTGTAGCAACACAGGTATCATCACCTGCAACAGAAGATGGAGGAGATGAAGTGCATGGCTCAAGTACTGGATCTGATGTGAGTATGCCCAAGTTCAAAAAGCCAAATGGCTCCTCAAAATCATATTTCATATGATCAACAGTCGAAGGAACATCGTCATCATCAGAAGCAAACTGTGCAAAGGAATACAACTGAGATGAATGATCAACCACCCCAGTAGCAATGACATTTCTAGTCTCCAAGTCACGAATGACAACAGAATCAGGAGTGAACTCCACAGTTCTCCCATCTCCACCATGTGTAATCTGATAAATGGAAAGTAGATTGTTTGTCAAATGAGGAACACACAAGACATCCTGAAAAGTGTTCTCCCCAATGCTAATGGATCCCTTCCCTATTACACTCATGTATGTATTGTTTCCCATCAAGATAGGAGACATAGAAAAAGGCTGAAATGTAGAGAAGATAGTTTGTGAAGATTCCATATGATGTGATGCTCCTAAATCTAGAAGCCATCTCCCTGATCCTGGACTTGAATGAGCACAAAGAGCTTGTCCTTTATATCCTGATGTTTGACCTTTGTCCTTTTTAGACTGTTTTGAAGTAGAAGGAGAAGAAGATGATTCAGACATTCTAGAAGGAAAATCAATGTGATTCTTTTTGAGAAGATTTTTCAACTCATCTATGTCCTTCTTATAAAAATAGTGTTCTTCATGTCCATCCTTCTTGCAATATGCACAAAAAGGTCTTTCCTTCTTAGATGTTTCTCCTTTTGATGATGAGGATTCTGATTCTTTATTTGGCTTGTTCTTTTTCTTCTTTTGCTTCTTATCAAGATTATCTGAGTCTTTCTGTACCTTAGACTCATTTTCCATCAATGCTTGTGGTTTGGAAGACTTGATTAGACCTATGTTCATTAACTTAGCTTCCTCTTGGATTAGGAGATTTGCAAAGTCATCAAACTTAGGATCAACATATGATGCTCCCATAGAAAGTCGATGGGTATGAAAGCCAGAAACAAATACTGAATACTCAGGACCAAGCTTGGATAACACATTTAGAATCAACTGTAAATCCTCTTTTTCAATAGTACATTCTTTCAACTGTGTTCTTAGTTGCTTGATTTTGGAGATGTAGTCTTGGATGTGGTCAAAACTTTTAGGATCAAGATTCATCAAATCATTCTCAATCTGATAGCATCTAATCTTATCTGTTTTGCCATACAATTTCTCAAAAGTATCCCATACCTCTTTAGGTGTATTACATGATTAAATATGAAACTGCAAATCAAATGAGACTAATGAACATATGCATCCAAGTGTTTTCTCACGATCAATCTCCCACATTGCCAATTCTTTAGCATCTGTAGGTTTTTGAATTTTGTCCTTTAGATGACCTATTAGACCTTTCATCATGAGATAGTTTGTTACTAATTTTCTCCATGTAGCATAATTATGTGGATTTAGGTGTTCAATTTGAGATCTCCCCATTGCAAGAACACAAATCAAGCAAAAGAATGCAAACAATCACTGCAAGATTACCCCCCAAATCACTCAATCAAGAAACCCCCCAAGCAATATCTGATTTGGCACTTTATATTTAGTGTGGTTACAGTTGGTAGATGCCAAAAACAACAAGCTAGACTTGATCTTAGTGCTTACAAATGCCAAAATAGGCCACAGTATCAAGTATAATTTTTGGTACAAAATAAGATCAATCTGATTATATCACTGAGAAGTACACGAAAAATCATGCACTTTCAAAAAAAATTTCACTCAAAAATGTTACCGTAGGAGTAAGTTATGAGCTCCCAAAGTTCTCAAAATGAGGACGAAGGAGGAACACCTGTGAGAATCTGAAAATTATGGAAAAACCAGGCACCAAAACCAAAAACTGATTGCACCAGTGCGTAGAGCATGAAATTCTAGCCCAAATAAAAAAAATTGCTCGAAAAAAGGACTGAAAATGAGCAAGTTATGAGCGTTTGAAGTTTGACTGAAAAATCAAAAGGCCCAACAGTGAAGGGGGCAGAAATTTTAAATGAGCGCTGACATCACGCTGACGTATTGCTGATGTCAGCAATATACGGGCTTAAATTTGATGGTCTCGGGGGCATTGTCGGAAAATTTGCCTAAGCCGAAATATTCTCTCCTCGCCAGAATATGCCAAGGAATCTTTTTGCCGAAAAATTAATGGAATATTCTACGGAATCTCAGCGGAATTTGGAAGATGCGCATAGAATATTCTTTTGCATCTGCCAGAGAGTTTTTGCTGATGCCTGAATTGTTGAACGCCTGTCGGTAGGGGCCTGCGCGGGGTGTTGAACGGGGGCCGCGGTGGCTGTGTAAGCAGCCATGTGGCAGACGATGGAGGACGCAACGGGGTCGGGTACACAGTACCCTGCGGGTACTGACAGTACCCTCCCTGCGGTACTGTGGAATAATCTGCAGAGTTTGATTTTTTTTTATTTTTTTTGTTTGATTTTTAAAATAAAAACATACAAATATTTCAAAAAATATTTGATTGGTACAAATTTTTTTTTTTGAAAATTTTCAGAAAAATTTTAAACACTGAATAATATATAATTTAAAAAAAATAAAATCGTACCGACGTAATGACGACCTGGGGGGCCATACGGCTCTCTTGGCAAAAAAATTTTGCCTCACCGGACAACTGCTCCGAATCGAACGATTTGATAGTCGATCTTAGGGTTTTTGGCCCTTCTGGACACGATGGCAGGGTCGGATTTGACCCAAAATGCTCAAAAATTGCAGCTACCTTCTGGATCTGGCAACCACTCTTAAGCTTCAAACCCTCATAGATTTGGCCTCGTAGCTCCGATTTGGACAAAACAAAAGGCAAAATCGACTATCTCAAACCTTCCGGACGCAATGGTGAGCTCAGATTTGCACTAGCAAGCTCAGATGTGAACCTGCAATAAAGAGCCAAGAACGAAACCTCCTCAGATCTAGAATCTCTCTTCAGAAAAAGACTCTCCAATGGCTCCAAACACACTCTGATACCATGTTAGAATTGGCTATGGTAGCCACCCAAGATCTATGGACCAAATGGAAAGCACAAGAAAGAGAGAAATGATATGACAAGAATAAACTGTATTCAATGTCATTAATATGATATGCAATACAATGATTGATTACAAATGAGAGACCCCTTGGTTATATAGCCAAGGTGAGAACATAGAAGGGCATAAGATTATGACAAGTGTCAGAATCTTATGACATGAGACAACTAGTAAAACTTATCACTCCACCAAAGATGGAGAGATAATCACATGATGTGTCCACAAAAGGTGGAAATGATGAGATAATGACATGTCAAGTCCACCAAAAGTGGAGATTCTCCAACAACCTCCTATGTGGTCCCTAAGTAAACTTAACTAAGGTGTAATTATGACCTAGGATAAGGTACAAGATATTTATTTACACCAACACCCCCCCTTAAGTGCAACTTAGGGAGTAGTGCACAAATGCAAACAATGCAAGATGGGTCCCGGCTACTAGGCCATGTTAGGTACCCATGTACGAACAATGCAATCTCTCACAAACGAGGAAAGGGGGAAAACCTCATGGGACAAAACTCCCCCTCAAAAGAGACATGAAATACAAAAAGGAAATGCTCTCAATGAAGAATGAGAAGGTAAAAACCCCATGTGAGGAAAAAGACCCCCCATAAGAGAGAAGTAGAAGAGAAGCAAGGTGGCCCCCCCTCAATGTTGAGTCTCCTGCAAGAATGGTAGAAGCTCGACATTGAATGTTGAAGATGATCCAATCTTGCCGAACAACGTTCCTCCCCTTTGGAAGAAATGAAACAAAGGATGTATGTAGGATATCATGAAGATGGATGATGTATGCTGGTGTCTCTGAAGTATGCTCAAGTGTCTCCATGTCGATGCCGAAAGATGAACCACTCCAATCAGGCGTTCTAGGCCACACTGCTGAAGAGGAAAACCCAACATCTAGTAGAGAAGAATGTAGAGCACTATCCAAAGACAAGGATATCCCATCTGAAGACAAAGAAGCCTCCTCCAAATGCTGTCCAAAAGAATCCACACTCACTTCAAACTGAGAAGAATGATCATGTAGAGAATGAACAAGAGGGTCAAGGTGTTCCCTCACAACAACTGAAGAAGGTTCATCTTCATCAAAGAGAAGATGTATGTCATCAAGAGTGTCCTCCAAATCAAAAAGATGTGACTCCACAAACAAGTCTGAAATACCTATTAGGAAGTCATCAAAAGTAGCCATATCTGGAAGACTATGTATATCCTGCTGCACTGAATCACTAGGAGCCAAAACTGTAGCAACACAAGTATCATCAACTGCAACAGAAGATGGAGGAGATGAAGTGCATGGCTCAAGTACTGGATCTGATGTGAGTATGCCCAAGTTCAAAAAGCCAAATGGCTCCTCAGAATCATATTTCATATGATCAACAGTCGAAGGAACATCGTCATCATCAGAAGCAAACTGTGCAAAGGAATACAACTGAGATGAATGATCAACCACCCCAGTAGCAATGACATCTCTAGTCTCCAAGTCACGAATGATAATAGAATCAGGAGTGAACTCCACAGTTCTCCCATCTCCACCATGTGTAATCTGATAAATGGAAAGTAGATTGTTTGTCAAATGAGGAACACACAAGACATCCTGAAAAGTGTTCTCCCCAATGCTAATGGATCCCTTCCCTATTACACTCATGTATGTATTGTTTCCCATCAAGATAGGAGACATAGAACAAGGCTGAAATGTAGAGAAGATAGTTTGTGAAGATTCCATATGATGTGATGCTCCTAAATCTAGAAGCCATCTCCCTGATCCTGGACTTGAATGAGCACAAAGAGCTTGTCCTTTATATCCTGATGTTTGACCTTTGTCCTTTTTAGACTGTTTTGAAGTAGAAGGAGAAGAAGATGATTCAGACATTCTAGAAGGAAAATCAATGTGATTCTTTTTGAGAAGATTTTTCAACTCATCTATGTCCTTCTTATAACAATAGTGTTCTTCATGTCCATCCTTCTTGCAATATGCACAAAAAGGTCTCTCCTTCTTAGATGTTTCTCCTTTTGATGATGAGGATTCTGATTCTTTATGTGGCTTGTTCTTTTTCTTCTTTTGCTTCTTATCAAGATTATCTGATTCTTTCTGTACCTTAGACTCATTTGCCACCAATGCTTGTGGTTTGGAAGACTTGATTAGACCCATGTTCATTAACTTAGCTTCCTCTTGGATTAGGAGATTTGCAAAGTCATCAAACTTAGGATCAACATATGATGCTCCCATAGAAAGTCGATGGGTATGAAAGCCAGAAACAAATACTGAATACTCAGGACCAAGCTTGGATAACACATTTAGAATCAACTGTAAATCCTCTTTTTCAATAGTACATTCTTTCAACTGTGTTCTTAGTTGCTTGATTTTGGAGATGTAGTCTTGGATGTGGTCAAAACTTTTAGGATCAAGATTCATCAAATCATTCTCAATCTGATAGCCTCTAATCTTATCTGTTTTGCCATACAATTTCTCAAAAGTATCCCATACCTCTTTAGGTGTATTACATGATTAAATATGAAACTGCAAATCAAATGAGACTAATGAACATATGCATCCAAGTGTTTTCTCACGATCAATCTCCCACATTGCCAATTCTTTAGCATCTGTAGGTTTTTGAATTTTGTCCTTTAGATGACCTATTAGACCTTTGATCATGAGATAGTTTGTTACTAATTTTCTCCATGTAGCATAATTATGTGGATTTAGGGGTTCAATTTGAGATCTCCCCATTGCAAGAACACAAATCAAGCAAAAGAATGCAAACAATCACTGCAAGATTACCCCCCAAATCACTCAATCAAGAAACCACCCAAGCAATATCTGATTTGGCACTTTATATTTAGTGTGGTTACAGTTGGTAGATGCCAAAAACAACAAGCTAGACTTGATCTTAGTGCTTACAAATGCCAAAATAGGCCATAGTATCAAGTATAATTTTTGGTGCAAAATAAGATTAATCCGATTATATCACTGAGAAGTACACAAAAAATCATGCATTTTCAAAAAAAATTTCACTCAAAAATGTTACCGTAGGAGTAAGTTATGAGCTCCCAAAGTTCTCAAAATGAGGACGAAGGAGCAACACCTGTGAGAATCTGAAAATTATGGAAAAATCAGGCACCAAAACCAAACACTGATTGCACCAGTGTGTAGAGCACGAAATTCTAGCCCAAATAAAAAAAAATTGCTCGAAGAAAGGACTAAAAATGAGCAAGTTATGAGCGTTTGAAGTTTGACTGAAAAATCAAAAGGCCCAACGGTGAAGGGGGCATAAATTTTAAATGAGCGCTGACATCACGCTGATGTATTGCTGACGTCAGCAATAGACGGGCTTAAATTTGACGGTCTCGGGGGCATCGCTGGAAAATTTGCCTGAGCCGAAATATTCTCTCCTCGCCAGAATATGCCAAGGAATCTTTTTGCCGAAAAATTAATGGAATATTCTACAGAATCTCAGTGGAATCTGGAAGATGTGCACAGAATATTCTTTTGCATCTGCCAGAGAGTTTTTGCTGACGCCTGAATTGTTGAACGCCTGTCGGTAGGGGCCTGCGTGGGGTGTTGAACGGGGGCCGCGGTGGCTGTGTAAGCAGCCACGTGGTGGACGATGGAGGACGCGGCGGGGTCGGGTACACAGTACCCTGCGGGTACTGACAGTACCTTCCCTGCGGTACTATGGAATAATCCGCAGAGTTTGATTTTTTTTTATTTTTTTTGTTTGGTTTTTAAAATAAAAACTTACAAATATTTCAAAAAATATTTGATTGGTACAATTTTTTTTTTTGAAAATTTTCAGAAAAATTTTAAACACTGAATAATATATAATTTTAAAAAAAAAAAATCGTACCGACGTAATGACGACCTGGGGGGCCATACGACTCTCTGGGCAAAATTTTTTTGCCTCACCGGACAACTGCTCCGAATCGAACGATTTGACAATCGATCTTAGGGTTTTTGTCCCTTCTGGACACGATGGCAGGGTCGGATTTGACCCAAAATGCTCCAAAATTGCAGCTACCTTCTGGATCTGGCAACCACTCTTCAGCTTCAAACCCTCATAGATTTGGCCTCGTAGCTCCGATTTGGACAAAAAAAAAGGCAAAATCGACTATCTCAAACCTTCCGGACGCAATGGTGAGCTCAGATTTGCACTAGCAAGCTCAGATGTGAACCTGCAATAAAGAACCAAGAATGAAACCTCCTCAGATCTGAAATCTCTCTTCAGAAAAAGACTCTCCAATAGCTCCAAACACACTCTGATACCATGTTAGAATTGGCTATGGTAGCCACCCAAGATCTATGGACCAAATGGAAAGCACAAGAAAGAGAGAAATGATATGACAAGAATAAACTGTATTCAATGTCATTAATATGATATGCAATACAATGATTGATTACAAATGAGAGAGATCCCTTGGTTATATAGCCAAGGTGAGAACATAGAAGGGCATAAGATTATGACAAGTGTCAGAATCTTATGACATGAGACAACTAGTAAAACTTATCACTCCACCAAAAATGGAGAGATAATCACATGATGTGTCCACAAAAGGTGGAAATGATGAGATAATGACATGTCAAGTCCACCAAAAGTGGAGATTCTCCAACAACCTCCTATGTGGTCCCTAAGTAAACTTAACTAAGGTGTAATTATGACCTAGGACAAGGTACAAGATATTTATTTACACCAACAATATGTGTATCTTTTATCTATAATTTAAATATTTTTTTTTTCAAATGTCTCTCAAAATATTAGTTTAAGAATTTATTTGTACATTTCTTAACTTCAGAAAATAAATGCCAAACTTGATGGAGAACAAACTTTAGTAGGAATATTCTTTGATGTTCTCTTGAATATAAAGTTATACTATTGTATACGCTCTATGGGATCCCTTGTTTAATTTGTGATATTTTAAATTAATTTATATTTTTCACCCTTTCCTTGAACGAAGTTCACAAAAAAGTTCCCAACTAATCTTTTCTTATGATACATGTAAGTGTGAAGCTTTTAAACTAGCCTAGTTACTTCCCTTTTGGATATAAATCAAGAAACATTAGAGAAAGATATTCAACAATGTCATTATGAATAGTGCATTATATATCAAATCAAGAAGATATCCTAATTGAAAGTTAATTATCTCAAGTTTTATTTATGAATGGAATACACTAATTACAATTACACATGTCTACTATAATTATAGGTGATAAAGCTTTGACTCCTAGGGTTTGGTATTACATCTTCATATAGATTAAAATACATATAACATATGGGTTAGACATGGTTTCATAGATGGAAAAAAGAGATTTCATAAATAAAAGAGTTTCCAATTAGATGATGCATGTTCCACATAACCAATTTTCCTATAACTTTCAACCAATTTCATAGTATATGGAACAAGATTTATGGGTTAAAAAGTGATTAGAAAGTCCTTGGAATCACATATCACTAAATTGGAAAATAGTTATTGATGTTTAGATTCACCCCTATATGTCACACTAGATATAACTCTAAATGAAAAAAAAAACAACAACAAATTTATCTTTTTTTATCTTTGAAAATTAAAATTTTATTATAATATTTTATTTATTTTTATATATAATTAAACAACAAAAAACTACAATAAACAAATCACAACATTCATTTTTATTTCACTTTTACAGTCGATTGAATCTTGAACGATGAAACAATACTTTAATAGTAAATTTATAAACTTCATCATGATTAAGCTTCAAATTAAACTCTTGAGTGATGAAACAATAATTTAACATTAAATTTATAAACTTCATCATGACTAACCTTCAAATTAAACATTGTGCATCCTATGATACAAGGGTCCATATGTTATCATCCCACTCGTAGTTCTTACTTTCTCTAGGAGTATAGTCATGGGAGTCACTTAAAAGATATGTCTCCAAATCTTGCATCATGTGCAAGATGCTTTCTTCTTCTTCAACCATTTTAGCTGAATCGTCACTGTCACTTAACAAATCTCTCTCCAACTCTTGGAGCTTGTGCCTTTCTATGTCATATAACACTGGAAAATTATGAGTCTTTTGTCTTATGACCCTACACATAGTTTTCCTTTCTATCTCACACAATGACCTCTTGTAGAGCATGTTCGTTGTTTGGAAATGGATATCTGATCTTAGAGAATTAATTTGACACAGATGTGAAGTAGTGCCAACATGTTTTGGTTTCCAGTATTATCCTGTTGAGCTTACTAAGTTCTCTAATGGAGGTGTTTGGTTCATGTTGATTCATCCAACATAAAGAAAGCCTTCACTATCTAAGTTAATAAAAGCTTCCAATGGCTGTAAGATTGACATGGTATCCACCCAGTAGATGCCAAAGACTTTTAATCTCTTGAATTATTGTTTACACTACTTCACTCATTGAGGAGGAGACTATATGTCCATATTCTTGACTGGATATTCTTGCTATTGGTGCTTGGCATTAGGAAATAGTACCATTGATAGAAATATTTTTTGATAACCCTGGTAAAAACAAAAACCAAAAATTTTATCATAAAAACTGAAGTTGACTTGATGTCACACAATGTTTGATGTTACATAAATAATTAATGTTCTATCATATAAAATCTATTTCACATTAGAAATGATTGTTTTCTTCTTATGATTTGCATCCGCTTGCTATCTCACAAGAATAGACTAAATATAAATATTGATTAGCAACATAAAGTTTTATCACAAATGCACAAAGTACCATATTAATGTGGCATGTTGTAGTTACCCTGTTAAGAAAGTGGGCCTGACATTTAGATATGTCAACTAAAACATAAAAACAAAAAAATAGGACTGGGGAACTGCATAGAAAAACTCTAGAGAATGCTCGCGTTCTTTTTTTCCTAAATTTTTACATATTATGTTGCTTTTGACAAAAGAAGCATTGTAGAAATGAAAACTAGCAACTCTAAAGTTTGGTCTACATAGTCTTCTATTGTGAATATCCTTTCAATAAGAATGTCATTAAATATGCTACAGTGTTAGCCTTCACGAGAAAATCAAGACCTACCATTGTCTGACAAACTGTAACTGAGAAGTTACTCACAACCAAGGACAATAAGTTTGTTTCCTTGTCTCCATGTTGATCAAGGACTAGAAATGGTTCATAATGTTATCAGTTGTCACACGGTGTGATAAGCATGAGTAAAGGTTACACAAGCCGTTTTGTTTGTCCGATAGGTGGAGATTGTCAATTACAGGACTGTAGAGGAAAAGAGAGTTAAAAATATAGAAAAAGATTTTGTATGTATTACATGCACAGTTAGACCAACATCAGAATAGAGTAGGTACATGCAAAAACATGTAGTAGCAAAATTTTCTAAACCAACAAACTAAGTGGTAGTTCAAATCAACACATAACAAACCAAATGACCTGGACGTCGAGACAAGGAAATAGTCAAATACCCACATGAAAAAGTGAAAAAATACCTAGGTATGCCCGCTGTAACCAATATTTCATGTGTAATAACATATTGCAGACACAACTATCATGTTTTACAAGCAAAAGGAAAAGTTGAAGAGCAGTCCTAATTTCAATTTTGCATTTATTGACATTTGACTCAGAAATAACGGACAGCTAAGGAGCACCACAATAATCAGTATTCTGTATAAAAATGTATTTCATGAATCAAAGGAGCTTCCATTCCATTACTACTACTGAGTTAATAATAGTAATGCAACTTCATTTTCGGAGAATAAAGATTTTCGATGGCCATGCAGTCAATGATACCATGGTAGAAGCGAGCATTCTTGGCATGGGCTTAACACGTGTGCTTTGTTATAGCCTTGCCTACATTCAACCAAGTTTTCCCACCTTCCACCCCCTTAGTTCCACAATGAAATCAATCAAAGTCACATTGAACATGTAGGAGAGAGGTTGTGTGGGTACTATGCATGAATGAAGAAATATCCAAACATTAATCTAGATTTGACTATTTAAAGATAGGCCCAAAATTGTTTAAATCCTACAAAAGATACAACAAAAAAAAATTCTCACAATTACTAACAAGAAAATTGACCTTTACAATAATAAAAATTTACAACAATAAAAATTGGCACAATACCTCTTCCAAACAAATTAAGATGTCTTTTCTGGTCTTTAAATCTCCAAAATAACACTAAAATAAAATTGAAACAATGATCAAAACAGGAGAATCCCACCCTCCAAAGCTTGCAAATTGAGCTCCAAAATATAGAAACAACATAGGTCACACAGGTAAAAGGTACAAACAAAAGGCTATTGGATCAATGCCCTTTAATGTATGCATTGACTCCCAACAAATAGACAATACATTGTCACCTCCAATGTATAGATCCTCGCCCAATTGTAGCTTTCTATAGAGATCACACTTGCATGGGTTGTTGTTGAGGAATGGAGAAACACAAAGCCACAATGACCACCTCAAAAACCTTTCCTAGGGATCCCAAATTAAAGGCATTGCTAGGAGGGCATAGTTGGGATAGATGCGAGGGGTCTTTTGACATGGTTGTTGGACAAAAAAATGGAGGAGAGCCCAAACTGTTGGAGTCTCCTTCGCAGATAAAAATATTTATTTACAATTCAAAGAGAGACCCCAATACAAACAACAAACCAAATTTAATGGAATTACATTTCCAAGTAAAACACACAAAAATAATGTAATCAACATTCAAATCCATCAATGGTTTAGCGAGGAATTTCTGGCTATGCTAGGCGCAAGAATATGGGAAGGGTTTTGCTAGAATGACTCTAATATCGTGATACGATTTCCAAGATCATAATAAAAAAAATGGAAATAAACTTCCATAAATTACATACATACAATATGCTAAACGATATTGTTAAATGATGATTAGAATGTACATAGTAGCCTTGCATATATAAATAAGGCGGTGAAGGTATGCAAGTTGAACACAATGAGTGACTATGATGGAATATTTGTGAACTCACTTGACCAGTGTGCGAGAAAGTGTCAAATATACAAATAGTAGGTGTTTCAAATGATGAGGACACTTTTCTCAATGCTATTAAGTGAGACAAAAGCATAATAAACCTATGTAAAATTCAGCTATGATTATGAATAGGTCAATCATAAAAAGGTGATATGCTAACAAGATGGATAAAGATACTATTTACACTAAATCATAGATCATGATATTAGTGTGAAAGGTTATAAGATTGCCCTCCCACCCAACTATAATCCACCCACCAGGAACTATTTCAACCCATGGGGCACCTTCTATTAAAATTGATAGTTCACATATTTTTGTATAATAAAATTTTTGATTCTAAGATGTTGAAACCATCTTCTCAAATTTTGGAACTAGAAAAGAATGAGAAGAAATATTTTGCTTAGCTAATCTAAAGCCAAGACATAATCTTCAATGACAAACTTCCAACATTTATTTAACAATTCTTAGCTTTAAAGACTCTACAATTCTTCAGGGCGATGCCCCAAACCCCATATCTTGTTATGAGTGTACAATATTTGCATGATCAGTTGCCATGTACCAACATACAACCTATCAACAATAAACTATATATAACTGGAAGGTTGAAACACATTTTCCCAATAGGTACATGTGTCTAGACCCTTCTCAGATCTACCTACAAACTATATTATTTTAATTTTTGTATATTCGATAATTTTTATTTTACATATTAGGTCTTATTTTTCATTTATTTTAAGTGTTCCAATTCATTACAAATCTTTCCTATTGTTCTAAGGACTGAGACCCAAGTCTGATTGATTCACCATTAAGGTTGGAAGTCAATCTTTACACCTTGTGATCTCTTTCCTAATGAAATACACTTTGGGAAAGAATAATTGAGATCCTTATAGGTTTCAATAGAAACTCTTTTAGGGGATCCCTTAACTTTTATTTTAGCACCATACCTCTTATGGTATTTTAAGCTAATTTTCCTAAACCTCTGGTGGTTTCTAGTTTGAACTTAGCCTATTCATTAGTGCTTAGATTTCTAGTTTATATGTCTAATCTACTAATACCATTATGCTACCAAAATCACTCAAATTAAATGTTGTTGAAACTCTTAGAAATTATCTCTATAAGTGTATTCTTATTGAATAATATATTGAGCTTCTTTGGGGTGTGAAAGTCTTCTCCAAAAAGGATTTTCCCTAGCTACACCTATGTTATGTTATATTGTTTATTTTATGTTTATATGTGTATCTTTTATCTATTATTTAAATATTATGTTTTTTCAAATGACTCTCCTCAAAATATTAGTTTAAGAAAACGATCTTTGTACATTTCTTAATTTCGAAAGAGAAATTCCAAACTTGATGGAAGAAAAAATTTAGTAGGTATCTTCTTCGATGTTCTCTTGAATATAAAGTTGAAATGTTGTATAAGCTCTATGGGATTCCTTCTCTAGTTTGTGATATTTTAAATTAATGTATTTTTTCCACCCTTTCCTTGAACTAAGTTTACAAAAAGGTTCCCAACTAATCTTGTTTTATGATACATGTAAGTTTCAAGCTCTTAAACTAGCCTAGTTACTTCCCCTTTGGATATAAATTAAGAAACCTTAGAGGAACATATTCAACAATGTCATTATGACTAGTGCATAATATATCAAATCAAGAAGATATCTCAATTGAAATTTAATTCTTTCAAGTTTTATTTGTGAATGGAATACACTAATTACAATTACACGTCTACTATAATTATACCTATGATAAAGGTTTGGCTCCTAGGGTTCGGTATTACATTTTCATATAGATTAAAATAAATATAACATATGGGTTAGACATGGTTTCATAGATGGAAAAAAGGGATTTCATAAATAAAAGAGTTTTCAATTGGATGATAGATGTTCCACAAATCCAAATTTTCTATAACTTTCAACCAATTTCATAGTATATGGAACAAGATTTATGGGTTAAAAAATGATTAGAAAGTCCTTGGAATCACATATCACCAAATTTGTAAATAATTATTTATGTTTAGATTCACAACTATATGGCACACTAGAGATAACTCTAAATGACAATAAACTACAATACAATTCAACATTGAAAACTATAAACATCAGTTTTATCTTTTTTTATCTTTGAAAATTAAAATTTTATTATAATATTTTATTTATTTTTATATATAATTTAACAACAAACTACAATAAATAAATCACAACATTCATTTTTATTTCACTTTTACAAACGATTGAATCTTGAACAATGAAACAATACTTTAATATTAAATTTATAAATTTCATCATGACTAAGATTCAAATTAAACTCTCGAATGATGAAACAATAATTTAATATTAAATTAATAAACTCCATCATGACTAAGCTTCAAATTAAACATTGCATCCTATTATGCAAGGGTCCATTTGTTATCATCCCACTCCTGGTTATTACTTTCTTTAGGATTATAGTCATAGGAGTCACTTAAAAGATATGTCTCCAAATCTTGCATCATGTGCAAGATGCTTTCTTCTTCTTCAACCGTTTTAGCTGAATCATCACTGTCACTTAACAACTCTCTCTCGAACTCTTGCAGCTTGTGCCTTTCTATGTCAGATGACAGGCAAATTATGAGTTTTTTGTCTGACGACCCTACACATAGTTTGCCTTTCTATCTCACCCAATGACCTCTTGTAGAGCATGTTTGTTGTTTTGAAGTGGATATCTGATGTTAGAGAATCAATTTGACACGGATGTGAAGCAGTGCCAGCATGTTCTGGTTTCCAGTATAATCCTGTTGAGCTTACTGAGTTCTCTAATGGAGGTGTTCGGTTCGTGTTGCTTCGTCCAACATAAAGAAAGCCTTCACTGTCTAAGTTAATAGAAGCTTCCAATGGATGTAACATTGACATGGTATCCACCCAGTAGATGCCAAAGACTTTTAATCTCTTGAATTTTTGTTTACACTACTTCACTCATTGGTAGAAATATTTTCTGATAACCCTGGTAAAAACAAAAACCAAAAATTAGGTAATCAAAAACTGAAGTTGACTTGATATCACACACTGTTTGATGTTCATAAATCAATGTTCTATCATATAAAATCTATTTCACATTAGAAAAGATTGTTTTCTTCTTATGATTTGCAACCGCCTGCTATCTCACAAGAATACACTAAATATAAATATTGATTAGTGACATAAGAGTTTTATCACAAATGCACAAGTACCATAGAAATGTGGCATGTTGTAGTTCCACTGTTAACAAAGCGGGTAACATCTAGATATGTCCACTGAAACATAGAAACAAACAAATAGGACTGGGGAACTGCATAGAAAAACTCTAGAGAATGCTTGCTTTCAGTTTTTCCTAAAATTTTACATGCTATGCTGCTTTTGACAAAAGAAGCATTGCAGAAATGAAAACCAGTAAATCTAAAGTTTGGTCTACATGGTCTTCTATTGTGAAGATCCTTTCAATAAGAATGTCATCAATCCTGCTACAATGTTAGCCTTCACGAGAAAATCAGGACCTACCATTGTCTGACAAACTGTAACTGAGAAGGTACTCACAACCAAGGACAATAACTCTGTTTTCTTCTCTCCATGCTGATATCGATAGTCACACCATATGATAAGCATTAGTAAGGGATACACAAGCCGTTTTGTTAGTCCGATAGGTGGAGATTGTCAATCACAGGATTGCAGAGGAAAAGAGAGTTAAAAAGATAGAAAAAGATTTTGTATGTATTACATGCAGTTAGACCAACATCAGAACACAGTAGGTACATGCAAAAGCATGCAGTAGCAAAATTTTATAAACCAATAAACTAAGTAGCAGTTCAGATCAGCACATAACAAACTAAACAACCTGGACGTGGAGACAAGGAAATAATAAGATACCCACATGACAGGACGAAAAAAAACCTGGGTTTGCCCGCTGTAACCAATATTTCATGTGTAATAACCTATTGCAGACACAACTATCAGGTTTTACAAGCAGAAGGAAAAGTTGATGAGCAGTCCTAATTTCAATTCTGTATTAATTGACATTTGACTCAGAGAAAACGGACAGCTAAGAAGCACCAGAACAATCAGTATTCTGTATAAAAACTGAGCGTGCATGCTACTGAGTTAATAATAGTAATAAAAACTGCATTTTCAGAAGATATAGATTTTCCCTGTCCATGCATTCAATGTTACCGTGGTAGAAGCGAGCATTCCTGACATGGGCTTAACACGTGTGCTTTTTTATAGCCTTTCCTGCATTCAACCAAGTTTTCCACCCTTCCACCGCCTTAGGCCCACAATGAAATCAATTAAAGTCACATTGAACATGTAGGAGAGAGGTCGCGTGGGTACTCTGCATGAATGAAGAAATATCCAAACATAAATCTAGATTTAACTATTTAAAGAGAGGCCCAAATTTTTTTAAAGCGTACAAAAGATACGACAAAAAAAAATCTCACGACTAACAAGAAAACCGACCTTTGAAACAATAAAAATTGGCAGAATGTCTCTTTCAATTTAATCAAGATTTCTTCGCTGGTCTTTAAATCTCCAAAATAACACTAAAATAAAATTGAAACAATGATCAATACAGGAGAATCGCACCCTCCAAACCTTGTAAACTGCGCTTCAAAATACAGAAACAACATAGGCCACACGGGTAAAAGGTACAAACAAAAGGCTATTGGATCGGTGCCCTTTAATGTATGGATTGACTCCCAACAAATAGACAATATATTGTCACCTTCAATGTGTAGATCGTCATCCAATTGCACCTTTCTATAGAGATCACACTTGCATAGGTTGTTGTTGACGAATGGAGAAACACAAAGCCACAATGACCAGTGAGGCATTGCTAGGAGGGCATGGTTGGGATAGATACGAGGGGTATTTTGTCGTGGTTGTTGGACAACCAAATAGAGGAGAGCCCAAACTGTTGGAGTCTCCTTCGCTGATAAAAATATTTATTTACAACTCAAATAGAGACTCCAATACAAACAACAAACCAAATTTAATGCAATTATATTTCCAAATAAAACACACAAAAATAATAGAATCAACATTCAAATCCATCAATGGTTCAAAAGGAACTTTTGACTAGGTTAGGCACAAGAAAATGTGAAGGGTTTTTGCTAGAATGACTCTAATACCATGATATGATTTCCAAGATCATAAACAAAAATTCAGAAATAAACTTCTGTAAATTACACACATAGAATATGCTAAACAATATTGTTAAATGATGATTAGAATGTACAAAGTAGCCTTGCATATATAAACAAGGTGGTAAAGGTATGCAAGTTGAACACAATGAGTGACTAGCCCTCTAATGACGGAACACTTGTGAACTCACTTGACTAGTGTGTGAGAAAGTGTCAAATATACAAATAGTAGGTGTTTCAAATGATGAGGACACTTCTCTCAATGCTATTAAGTGAGACAAAAGCATAATAAACCTATGTAAACTTAAGCTATGAGTGTGAATAGGTCAATCATAGAAAGGTGATATGCTAACAAGATGGATAAAGATACTATTTACACTAACTCATAGATCATGATATTAGTGTGAAAGGTTATAAGATTTCCCACTCACCCAACTATCATCCAACCACCAAGAACTATTTCAACCCATGGGGCACCTTCTATTAAAATTGATAGTTCACATATTTTTGTATAATAAAAATTTTGATAGTAAAATGTTCAAACCATCTTCTCAAATTTTGGAACTAGAAAAGAATGAGAAGAAATATTTTGTTTACCTAATCTAAAGATTGAGAAAGTTGAAATAGAAACCCTTGAAGGATTTGATAAGGAGGAGAGATCATATAGTTAATGATGTTTCCCAAGAAAATATATTTCCTCCACCTCAATTATCAAGGAGATACACTAGGGATAGATAGTAGCTAGGCAAGTATATTATTTTTTATTGGAGATGTATTTTTTTTATTAATAACACTAATGAGCCTGACACTTTAAATAAGGGTATGGGATGGATAACATAAAGTACTAGAATGGGGCCATGCATGAAGAGATGGATTCTTTGAAGAAAAATGACACATGGGATTTAGTACCTTTGTAATAGCCCAAGATCACCTCATGACAATAATAACTTCCACAAGAGAAAAATGGTAGAAATATTGTTACTGTATACTTAATGCTTGCATATCCATAGGCTGACCTAAGCCTACTTTGATAGTTATTGTGTAGGCTGATATTTTCCTTATGAGCTAGATTGGAGAGGTGTCTATACACCTCAACAACTCATGCTTGGATATTTATCCTATATATCTTGACCTCTGGCTATCTAAATATCAAATTGACATTTTGCAGTCTATGTGATTGTTGTGCTTGCTTCAAATCTTTGTGGTTTCTTTAAGCTTTCATGGTATTAGAGCCAAATAGAATTTGAGCAAGCCATATAGATTGTTAGTTTATTTTTGTTGATTCTCTATTTCATGTGCTTGATTTTACAATTGGTGGAAAACCATTCTCTGCTCTATTTTGTTTTATTTGTATGTGTAGGCTACTGATATAAGACGTTTCAAGTTTGGGAGAGGCATGATTTTCAGCTAGCAATAAGTTTACTGTGGGGAGCAATTTGTTTCCTACCACGAGTGAACACCCCTATTCCTGTGATGAGGTCATGAGCTTTTAGTGGATGAGACTATGCTTATCGAAGGTGTTGGTAATCTACAAATCTACTAGCTCCCCCATGTGAGAGAGGCCACTAAAGCCATTGTCTTCCTTTCCTCTTAGCACAATTTAATCTTAGAGACCCTGTTCCATATTCAAGAGTGGCAAATCCTGTTCCTACTGCGATCTCTGATAGGAGAGGCCAAGTTGAGGAGGCTACAACCGTGACTTATTTGAGACATCTTTTGGTGTTGAAAGGAGGTGTGAATCTATTCTAGGAGGCCTGATATGTGTGCCAAGGTGGAAGTAAGGAGGCAAGAAGGGATGCACTATTTTTAGTTGGATTTTTCAAAAAATCGTTCCAAACTCAATCTTCTTTTACTGATTTTAAAATCATTGTACTATTCATGCTGTTGGTTGTACTATTTGGTGAAAGGAAAGGAGGCATGGTTCAAGAGATTTTTCTTTTTTAAGCCCTTTGATTTGCACCAAATCTCTGCTATGTTGCATTGGCAGGCATCTCCTCTGGAAAATTGCAGAAACTCTCATAGACTAGATTACTCTCTTATAGTGAGTTTTTCTTTTTGTTGTGCAAATTTCTTGGATTCATGACTTTTTTTTCATAAAATATTGTCTTTTCTTTCTAGTATAAAGGAGATCAAAACTTCTAGCCCATGGTCATAATTGGGGGCATAATTTCTCCAAATTTTCCCTTTTCTTATTTATGTTGCAACAAATTATTTTTTAAAATTTTTGAAATTATTGTTGCAAGGAGGATCCATTTGTAAATGGTGGAAAACTCAAATAGTGTCATAATTTTTGCATCATAGCTTGCATATGTTTTTTTTTTCTTTTTCAAAAGTATATATCTATATATCTTTTTTTCACCACGAATCTATGGAGCACAAAATTGCACTCATCTTATAAAGTACTTGTTTGTGTCTTTTTTGGGTTAGTTACAAGCACTCCTAAATGTGCCAAATTGGAAAGAGAAAAAAATAATCAATGGGGGTGTTGTGTGGTTCATTTTCACACTTCCTCAAGAAGTGCTTTTGTTTGCTATTCTCACTTCTGCACACATTTCTAAACTTCTTTTCCACATTTCTAAAAACAACTATCTTAGTCAAAGTAGTATGGAATCTAATATTATTATAGTTCCCTTAACACCTTTCAATTATCACAATTGGAAGATGAAAGTTATTCTTGTACTAAAGAACAAAGGCTTATATAGGGTAATAATGGGAACAAAGAAAGAACCTAATGCAACTAAAGACAAAGAAAAGTTTTTTAATAAGTGTGTTCAAGCATTTAGCTTTCTATGCCTAAATTTATCTCTTGAGTTGTTCCATGTTGAGAATTTGAAAACACCCAACCAATTTTGGGAACGTCTTGAATTCTTTTTTGGGAAAATAGATGAACTTAGAAGCCATGAGTTGGAAAATCAACTCTTAGGTTTTAGTCCTAGGAAATTTTCAACTTTACAAGACTTTTTTACTAAGTTTAAATCATTGAAGTTGCACTTAAAAGATTGTGGAATTGAAAAGAAAGAGGATTAATTAATCCTTTCTTTACTTTCTAAGCTAGGTCAAAAATTTTATGTGTTTGTTCCAACTTTCTACTCCATTGAAAGGGCTCTTAGAGCCTCATGGTCAATGCCCACACTTGATAACTTTATTTCTGACCTCACAAGGGAGCAAGAAAAGTTAATTCAAATGGGTACTTTGAAGTCTATCAAACCTCAATCCCTAGTTGTAGGGAATCAATCACATCAAACTTCAAAAGGGGAGAAGAACACTAAAAGGACAAGGAAGTTAAGAAAGGAAGAAAAATTGACAACTCCGAAAAGGAATCTCAAGGTAAAAAGAGAGTTGCATGCAACTTTTGTAAAAATCTTGGATATGATGAAAATCACTGCATGAAGAAAAAAATTGAAGTTCTACAACAAATTCTCAAAAAGAATAATATAGGGCTACCTAATTCTATCAAAGCATCTTCATCAAATCAAGATAATACTAAGGACAAAGAGAAATCAAACGGAAAAGCCTTGGTTGATAAAGCATCTTTATCTCCATCATGGATTCTAGACTCTAGTGCTTCACACCATATAGGTTCTTCACAGGCTATCTTTTCATCCTTAGAACCATCAAGCATGTCCACAATCACCTTAGGTGATGATACTCCAACATTGGTAAAAGGGAGAGGGTTTGGTGAAGTTGAAGGAGGAATATTTGCAAATTTTCTAAGTGTACCTTCACTCTCAACTAATGTCCTTTCAGTGTATCAAATAACTCATTTAGGGAAGGGCATGAGAGTACACTTCTCTCTAGATTCAATTGAGATAAGAGAATTACAAAGCAACAATTTGGTAGAAATAGGAGAGGAAAATCACCAATCTAGATTATATACCTTCTCCAATTTTTCCATAGAATTTTCTCCAAAAGCACTACTAACTCATTCAAATGAAGTTAGAAAACTATAGGATGAGTAGTTTGGCCATCTTAACTACTGCTATCTTGAACGACTATGTGAACAAAATATGGTTAAGGGAAATTACTTAAGGTTAAATTTTCTAAAGGGATTTGTGTGGGTTGTGCACTTGGTAAGCATCCAAAAGAAAAATTTGACAAAGGTAAATCATGGAGGGCAATACAAGTTTTAGAATTTTTTCATAGTGATGTTCTAGGGGCTTTTCCCCATCCATGTTTTACAAAGGCTAGATATGTTCTCACCTCCATTGATGATTTCTCACGTTTTAAATGGGTCTACTTTCTTAGAAAAAAATGATAAGTGTTTTATTCTTTTCAAGATTTCAAAGCTCTTGTCAAAAAATGATTAGGGAAAGGCATCAAGGTTCTTCAAATAGATAATGGGAGATAATATTTCAACAATAGTTTTGAGCAGTTTTGTATATGAGAGGGGATCGATTTGCAGTGTACAGTTCCTTATACCCCACAAAAAAATGGTGTTTCATAACATAAAAATAGATCTCTAAAAGAGATGGCTAATTGAATGATTTTTTTTAAGGGCCTCACACCATCGTATTCAGCAGAAGCAATCAACTATGCGGGTGTGTGTAGGATCATGATGGGTCAAAAAGTGGCAATATGATGGGTTTTTGTAGGGTATGTGGCTGACGACTTTTTTTAACCCAAAATTGATGAAATGAAAAGGGTTTTTAAAGGAGATTCCCAGGTTTCCACCAATACAAATTATGCTTTACTTTGAATTTAATAAATAATTATTATTTATTTTCTATTTGAATTACAACTAAAGTCCTGATTGATAGGTGATTGAAAAACATCTATAGCTTTCAAATGGTATCACATTTTTGAATGTGAAATATGTGTCACATTCTATGCTTTACATACTATAGGATTTAAAAAGAAATGAATTTCATAAATATTTTACCAAGTTAAGGTGGTTAGAAATACGAGTTTTTTTATTTTTAAAAGTTGTAATAAAAAATCATAATTAATTATTTACTTGGAAAACAATTACAAAAAAATATCCATCACATTGGGACATGATTCCTCTACTTATATCTAAAATCTTATAAAAAATAATTATCATTTTATTTTGGTTAGGGTGGTCGAACAGACACCTACTTCTTATTTTTTCCTGAAAATTGAAGTACTCTGCAGTGAAATTTCAATTTTTCACCAAATAGATTTTTATTTTTAAATAAACCTATTAGTTTAGAAACTACATTCAATTTTATACAAATTCTATTCTTACATATTTTTGAAATAATATAGATAACTTATTCAAATTTTGATGTCAAGTTTCCTAACTCTGATTTTTAAAAAAATTTGGCCACTTAAGGGCCTATTTTTTCCATGATGATCCTACACATACCCATGAATGTTACATACAGAGTAGAGTTCCTCATAAAGAATTAAAGGGTATCACTCCCTTTGAAGCTTGGAAAGGATGGAAACTTACAGTTGATCATTTGAAAGTTTTTGGCTTGCATGTCATGGCACACATTCCAAAAGAGCAATGCAAGGCTATGTATCCTTAATCCAAACCTTGCATCTTTGTGGGATATCTAGATGGTGTCAAAGGCTATTGCCAACTCCACCGTACCACATATGAGTTGTTTAATGGGAGAAGTGTTAAGTTTCAAGAAACATCTCCTGAAACTATACTTGACACTTTTGAACATATTGTGGAATCTTCAGATCCTCATTATAGTACTAATGATTCATACCATTCTCAATAGATTCCTAGTGTAGTATCTTCTTCTTCCAGTTCTCATAGTGATGAGGGTTCATCTTCATCTAGTTTAATTATTGTATTAGAATTTGATATTTGCAATAGACTCACCCACATCTTACACTATACATAGGACAAAAATAGGGGTACAGGATTCAACAAATGATAGACTAATTCAACTATATTTTTAGGGGGGGCACATGCCTTGTTTGCTTTAGTTTCTTATCCACATACATTCAAAGAGGCATCAAGCATACCAGAGTGCGATATTGCTATGGATGAGGAATATGATTCCTTGATTAGAAATCACACTTAGGATTTGACTTCACTTCCTAAGGGAAGGAAGATAATTCAATGTAGGTGGATATATCAAACTAAATTTCTAGTAGATGGGTCAGTTGATAAGTACAAAGCATGATTGGTAGCCAAAGGTTTTTCACAAGTTGCGGGCATTGAATATATAGAAACCTTTGCATGAGTTGCTAAGATGACTTCCATTAGACTCACACTTGCTATAGCCACATCAAATGGATGGAATGCACATCAGATGGATGTGAAGAGTGATTTTATTCATAGAGACCTTTAAGGAGGAAATCTACATGGAACAACCACTTGGTTTTGTTCAGGATTTATCCTTAGTTTATAGAATTGAGAAATATCTCGATGGCCTTAAACAAGCTCCTAGAGCATGGTATGCCAAGATGGACTCCTACCTCTTATCTTCAGGTTTTACTAGATTTCATTTTGATCCTATGTAGAAACCCTAGTTTCCCCTTTTTTCTGTCTCTGACTGAGTTCTGAAGTTTTTGAAGGTTTTTGACGTTTTGTGATTTTTTTGCAAATTTTGGGTTTTTTGACAATAAATGAAAAGTATGATTTTTCTTGAAAATGATAATAAATTCAAATAAAAATCTTCTAATTTTGAAACTACTGAATGGACGACAAATACTGGAGCTTATTCATTATAGAGTCTTCTGAAGACGATTACAAAAATTCCAAGATACATGCAAGATGAAGAAACAATGATTTTATTAAAAACCTAATTTCTGTAGCAACATTAAATGAAGGCTGAGAATGGTACGGCTGCAGCAAAATAAGACTTCTCCTCAGGTCTGATGATGCCAAATGATGCCTGGACTATGGGCGCCTAGATTTGTGAAGACAAAAGTTAGTTATGCAAGGCGATTTGCTCCCTCAAGAAAATACGCCCCTTCCTTGATGGTACGGCCTGTACAGTACAGATTGTACGAATGTGACAACAATTAATGACTTTGTACGGCTTCCCTGTAGCTTCCTAGAATCTCTGAATATGGACGCCAAGATGAATGGAAGGTATGCTGAGTGCAAACACTAAAAGATCTCTGAAGATAATCAACTCTCTAAAGCTCTGTGATTTCCTCTGGATGAGAAAACCTCTGTTGGCAATAGATCAAGTGATATTTCACACTCTCTGAATTGCTTTCCGCTGGAGATGGCTCGTTCCCCAAGGAATTTGAGTTCAAACCCTAAGGTTCTGTGCTCAGATCAATTTGATCAGTTTCTCAAAATCCAATAATCACATAATGGCTCAAAACCCAAGGCAAATCCACTCATGCTGAAAAGTGCGATTTCCTTAAAGATAGGGTTTTATTAAAATATTGACTTTTTTAATTCTTTTATCATTTCAATAGTCTCAGTCAAATATTTTAATATTATTTAATTGTCACTTTTGGCCCCTTCTGATGATGGGCGCACCCCTCAAGGCAAATCACTTAAGTTATAATATAACATTATAACTTTATATTATAAATCATTAAATAATTAATATTTAATCAATGCAATTAAATATTAATATCTTCCTCGATACTCATCCGATGACTGATCCGTCTGATGCTGACAAAATCTGAAGTGATTCTGAATACAGCCACAACCATACTGCTAAAAATAGCAGGGGTCCCACACTGCCTGCCAGGAACTGCTAAAAATAGCAATTCTGCAAAAAGTCTCCGATCGAGCCAAAACAAAAGACTACTGATCAATCTCTGCTAACTGAAGCTGAGCCAAGCTCCGAAGTGACCCTCTATCCAGTCTATCAGCCTACGAGGGTCGTGTGATAGGCCAATCCTGTACTTTGAGAGATGTCACTGAGAAGGGGACATGACAGTTTGCCCCTCCTGAAATTGCTTGTCCTCAAGCAATCTCAATGTCGGATGCTGCAGAATCTCCTCGCTCTCCCATGTCGCATCCTCAACTGGCAAATCTCTCCATTTTACCAGATATTCCCTGATAGTCCTCTGACGCAACTGTCTCTCCCTGTACTCCAGGATGGACTCAGGTACTAAGATCAACTTTCCCTCATCATCTAAGGGAGGTAAGACTGCAGACGGTACCACACGATGACCCAACGCCTTCTTGAGGCGTGATACATGAAACACGTTGTGTACCCTGCTCTCTGCTGGAAGCTCAAGCTCATAAGCCACCTCGCCAACTCTCCTCAGGATCCTGAAAGGACCGTAATAACGTGGCTTGAGCTTCTCTGACCCACTCTTCCTAAGAGTGGACTGACGGTAGGGCTACACCATGAGGTAAACCATGTCACCAACCTCGAAATGCCTCTCCGTCCTCTTCTGATCTACATACTGTTTCTGCTAATTTTTTGCCTTTGTAATATTCTCCTTGAGAGCCCTCATAGTGTCCTGACACTCCTGCAACCAACCTCCTGCACTCGGCACTCTACTGTCACTCAGTAGCAAATCAAGGATACTCGGCGCCTCATACCCGTACAATGCCATGAAGGGTGACATCTGAATGGTCATATGGAATGTTGAGTTATAGCAATACTCACACAAATGTATCCATTTGACCCATGCCTTCTGCTGCCCTGCAATATAATTCCTGAGATATCCTTCCACCCACTTATTCACTATCTCCGTCTGCCCATCTGTCTGTGGATGGTAACTAGTGCTCGGTGTAAGCTTGGTTCCACAAAGCCTGAAGACCTCATGCCAGAAGTTACTCAGGAACCAACTATCTCTGTCACTAACGATGCTCCGAGGCAACCCATGAAGTCTGAATATCTCACGAAAGAACACCTCTGCTACCTGCGTAGCTGTGTAAGTCATGGTGATCGGAAAGAAGTGGGCATACTTCGTAAGCCGATCCACAACTACATAAATGCAATCACACCCTTGGGATTTAGGCAAGCCCGTGATAAAGTCCATCGACAGGCATTCCCACTTCCTGTTAGGAATTGGAAGTGGCTGTAGTAAACCTGCCGGAAACGTGTTCTCCTGCTTGTTCTGCTGACAAACAGGGCACTCACGCACATACTGAAGAACATCTCTCTTGAGTCCTTTCCATGTGAACCTCTCCCGTATCTTTTTGTAAGTTTTAAAGTATCTGGGATGTCCTGCTGTAGGGATGTCATGAAAGGCTCGCATAACCATGTTCTTCACCTCTGAACCGGGAATCAGAAATATCCTGTTCTTGTAAATGATCAAGTCATTCACAAGTGTATACCTGGTGTCAATTACTGATCCCTCAACAATACTGGAGGCCCAACTATCCTTGGCATACTCTGCCACTATCATATGCCTCCAATCCTCCGAAATCTGAACCATAGTGCTCAAGTACGGTCTACGTGAAAGTGCATCCGCCACTACGTTCTGTGTACCTTTGATATATGAAATATCAAAGTCATAAGCCTGCAACTTATTGAACCACTTCTACTGTCTGTCATTGAGATCTCGCTGCCCCAAGAAGTGTCTCAGACTGTTATGATCAGTATTAATGCAAAATTTGCTGCCAATAAGGTATTGTCTAAATTTTGCTAAGGCATGCATAATCGCGAGCATCTCTTTGTCATATATGCTATACAGTCTCTCAGGTCCTCTGAGCTTGCGGCTCTCATACACTATCGGGTGCTTGTCCTGCATCAGTACCGCACCAATGCCCTCACCTGATGCATCACATTGAAGCTCAAACGGCTTCGTAAAGTCGGGTAGTGCCAAAACAGAGCATGTGGTCATCAAATCCTTGAACTTCATAAAACACTCTTGTGCCTCAGAAGTCCAAACAAATGCCCCCTTCTTCATCAAATCTGTCATCGGGGCTGCATGTCGTGAATAACCATTCACGAACCTACGATAAAATCCACACAAACCGAGAAACCCTCTCAACTATGTCAGGTTTGCCGGTGTGGGCCAATCAATAATGGCGCGGATCTTTTCAGGATCCATGCGCACTCCATCCGCACTGATAATATGACCAAGATATAGCAATTCGGTCATTCCCAAGTCACACTTGGATTCCTTGGTGTACAAGGAATCCCTCTCCAAATGCTCAACACTGTCTCCAAATGAGCCAAGTGCTCCTGCCAAGTCCGACTGTATATCAGGATGTCATCGAAAAAGACCAACACAAACCTCCTCAGCAATGCATGAAAAACCCTGTTCATCGTAGACTGAAAGGTGGCTGGCGCGTTAGTGAGCCCAAATGGCATCACTACAAACTCGAAGTTCCCACAATGACATCTGAAGGCTGTCTTCTCTATGTCCTGCTCACGGACTCTGATCTGATGATAACCCGACCGTAAATCAATTTTTGTGAAGTAACAGGCACCATGGAGCTCATCAATAAGCTCATCAATCCTCGATATCGAGTATCGGTTCTTGATTTTCCTCTTGTTCAAGACTTGGTAATCAATGAACATGCGTAACGTTCCATCCTTCTTCTTCACCAATACAACAGAAGAAGCGAACGGTGATTTGCTAGGTCTAATGTGACCCATAGCAAGTAACTCCTTTATAGTCTTCTCGATCTCATCCTTTACTCTTTTAGGATGCCTGTAAGGAGTTATCATAATGGGTTTCGCACCCTCCTCGAGCTCAATGATGTGCTCTATCCCTCTATCTGGAGGTCTACCTGGCAGAATATCACTGAACACCTTGTCATGCTTAATTCTCAACTGCTGAATGTCCGGATGATACTCTATCTTTTGTTGTCCCTCCTGTAAAGGTGCTAAATGACACTCTGCAGCCCACTCTACCATGTCATGATGCATAAGCCGCTCCATTCGGCGAAAAGAAATTGTTTTAAGGTCGCTGTCCCATATTGCCTTTAGTATGTGTGTCTTCCCGTCGACCTCAAAACAGATCTCCATGTCTTTGAGATGAAGTGTAACCTCCTCCAATGAATGTAACCACTTCATTCCCAAGACCAAGTCAATGTCTCCCATATTAACAACATAATAATCTGCCTTGAACTCATAATTGTTCAAGCGTAAGGGGAGATCCTTAATCATGCACTCGCATCTCAAAGTGTACCCATCTGCCACTTTGACTCTGATGCCCTCGAACTCCTCAGTGATGAGTCCTCATTTCTCAACAAACCTAGCATCTATGAAATTATGCGTGGCTCCTGTATCTAATAGGGTAATGACCCTTTGTCCTACTAATACACCACGAAGCCTGAAAGAACCCTCCTGCTGGATGCTAGATAAACGGGCCTCCTGTACCTGAAGCTCGGGCTCTATCTCTGCTCTAGGATCTGGAGCCTCTAACTCTGAGTCATCTGAATGCTCTGGCTGATCAGAATTTTTTGATTCTGAGTCCTCATAATATGCCCACATCACACGATTTGCCTTGCCCTTAGGTCTTAGAGGACAATCGTGACTGGCGTCATATGGTCCCTTGCAGTAGAAGCAAAGCTTCTTCCTACGAAGGTCATTCAGGGCCTCACGATCCAAAGGTTGGAATGCTGATTTACCTTTTGAATCATTTTTATAATCTGATTTGTCTTTGTTATAATCAGATTTTTCCTTGTTTTTATTAAAGCCCTTATTATCTCTGAAAGATGAAGAACCTCTGGAGTTGAATCTACTCGATGGGGCTGCGAACTCCATGTTACGTGCTTTCTTCATCGCCTCCTGTAATGATGGAGGATCAAAGGCTTTGATCCAGCCTCTCAGTGGCTCGGTCAAACCCTCCATAAAGAGTACTACCAATCTCCTCTCTGATATGCTCGGAACCATGACGGATAGCCTCTGAAAATCACTGATATAAGCCTCGAGACTGCCACTCTGCCTCAACTGTGCTAAGTCTCTGAAGTAGGTTTCCGGATCTTTCCTGTCAAACCTCTCCACCAATCTATCCACAAACTCCTGGTAGGTAGTGATCCTGTCGTGCTGTAAAGTCACCATGCCATGGTGCCACCAGTCGTAAGCTACTCCCTCGAGGTGCAGTGTAGCATACCTAATAGCGTCTCTCTCAGCCATCGGACGCAAAGTGAGGAATGTATCAAGCTTGCTAATCCAAGCTTGGGCTGTCATCTTCCCACTACCATCGAACATCACCAAATTCAGCCTGTTTGTTGCATGTTTCAAATCGTTGTTCTGGTATCTGTGTCTCCAATCCTGACGACCTCTATGATGCTCTCGTCTCTGAGTGACAAAACAGTCGAAAGACAGCCTCTGACTGACTGCAGGAGGTATCAACTCCCATTCCTCATTCGCTGCCATAAGCGAATCAGCGAACAACTCCTCTTGATCCTCATCTGGTATAGCCTCATCGGGCTCCTGTCTCGTGAACGTAGGCCTAGTAGGCCTATCTGCTGTCCGTGACACTGTCCTAGGAGCTCTCCGTGACCCTGCCTCACTCCTGTCATCGTCACGATGTGGTGACGGTCTCCTCGGAGTACCCAACCTCTGTAGTGCCACTGTCAACTGCTGCAATACCTCAGTCGACTGTCGCTGACCTGCACATATATCTCTTAGTGCATGCAAGACCTCTGCATCATCCTGATCTCGGTTATTCTGTGGGATCTCTGTCCTAGGTATATCTGTTCTCTCAGCCCTATCATTCCTGTCAGCCATGTTTCCTGACTGGCTGCTCAAACTGTGTTGCCTTTCAATCAAGGCACGTCTGCGAGTATAGTACCTGTATGTATCAAATTCCTTTGGCTGCATGTGATGGCTAAACCCTCAGGATGGCAAGATTTAGCTCTGATACCACTGTAGAAACCCTAGTTTCCCCTTTTTTTCTATCTTTGACTAAGTTCTGAAGTTTTTGAAGGTTTTTGACGTTTTGTGATTTTTTTGCAAATTTTGGGTTTTTTGACAATAAATGAAAAGTACGATTTTTCTTGAAAATGATAATAAATTCAAATAAAAATCTTCTAATTTTGAAACTACTGAATGGATGGCAAATATTGGAGCTTATTCATTATAGAGTCTTCTGAAGACGATTACAAAAATTCCCAGATACATGCAAGATGAAGAAACAATGATTTTATTAAAAACCTGATTTCTGTAGTAGCATTAAATGAAGGCTGAGAATGGTACGGCTGCAGCAAAATAAGACTTCTCCTCAGGTCTGATGATGCCAAATGATGCCTGGACTATGGGCACCTGGATTTGTGAAGACAGAAGTTAGTTATGGAAGGCGATTTGCTCCCTCATGAAAATACGCCCCTTCCTTGATGGTACGGCCTGTACAGTATAGATTGTACGGCTGTGACAGCAATTAATGAATTTGTACGACTTCCCTGTAGCTTCCTAGAATCTCTGAATATGGACGCCAAGATGAATGGAAGGTATGCTGAGTGCAAACACTAAAAGATCTCTGAAGATAATCAACTCTCTAAAGCTCTGTGATTTCCTCTGGATGAGAAAACCTCTGCTGGCAATAGATCAAGTGATATTTCACACTCTCTGAATTGCTTTCCGCTGGAGATGGCTCGTTCCCCAAGGAATTTGAGTTCAAACCCTAAGGTTCTGTGCTCAGATCAATTTGATCAGTTTCTCAAAATCCAATAATCACATAATGGCTCAAAACCCAAGGCAAATCCACTCTTATGCTGAAAAGTGCGATTTCCTTAAAGATAGGGTTTTATTAAAATATTGACTTTTAATTCTTTTATCATTTCAATAGTCTCAGTCAAATATTTTAATATTATTTAATTGTCACTTTTGGCCCCTTCTGATGATGGGCGCACCCCTCAAGGCAAATCACTTAAGTTATAATATAACATTATAACTTTATATTAATATCTTCCTCGATACTCATCTGATGACTAATCCGTTTGATGCTGACGAACTCTGAAGTGATTCCGAATATAGCCACAACCATACTGCTAAAAATAGCAGGGGTCCCACACTGCCTGCCAGGAACTGCTAAAAATAGCAATTCTGCAAAAAGTCTCCGATCGAGCCAAAACGAAAGACTACTGATCAATCTCTGCTAACTGAAGCTGAGCCAAGCTCCGAAGTGACCCTCTATCCAGTCTATCAGCCTACGAGGGTCGTGTGATAGGCCAATCCTGTACTCTGAGAGATGTCACTGAGAAGGGGACATGACATCCTAATATGTATTTGTTGTGACAAGATGATTCACTTTTCATACTGGTTCTATATGTTGATGATCTTTTGATTACTGGGAGTACTTCATCTGCCATTATAGCAGCATGAAGACATCAATTGAAGATAGATTTGACATGATTGACTTGGGTTTATAGCACTACTTCCTTGGAATCAAGATTTCATAGTCAACTTTAGGTATTACTCTTGCACAACTCAAGTATACTCTTGATCTACTTTCACGGTTTCATATGACTAATTGCAAACCATATTTGACTCCCTTTCTTTTTGGAGTCAAGCTTGAGACTTTGTGTACTACACCATTGGTTGATGCTACATTATATCAAAAACTTGTTGGTAGTATTATATAATTAGAGTCATATTAGGCTAGAAATTTCCTATGTAGTAGGCATGGTTTCAAGATTCATGTAAAAACCTCATGATCTACATTGGAAATTAGCGAAAAGGATCCTTCACTATCTTCATGGTGCTCTTGGGTTTGGGATTCACTATAGAGTTGGTTCATCACTTGACTTGGTTGGTTATACAGATTCAAATTGGGTTGGTGACACTGAGCATCATAAGTCCACTTAAGGTTACAAATTTTCACTTGGCTCAGGTCCTATCAGTTGGTCTAGCAAGAAGCAGAATGTTATTGCTATGTCATCCATAGAAGTAAAGTTTAGGTGGGCTGTTAACTCATCTACAAAGGCTATATGGCTTCAATTCATTCTTTTTAAGTTTGGTACTCCTTTCAAGTAGCTTATAGTTGTCTATTATGACAACCAAAGTACTATTCAGATATGTAGGAATCCGATTTAGAATCAATGAACCTAACACATAGAGATTCATATGCATTACATTTGAGAGTTGATTCATGGTCAGATCATTGACTTAGTCTTTTTCTAGTCTTTCGAAAAGGTTGATGACATCTTCACCAAACCCTTCACTCAGAGCAAGTTCATTCATCTATGAGCTCTGCTTGGCACGCAGTCTATATTAGCATCATCATCATCCTTGGGGGGGGATTTCTAGTCTTGTACACTTCTCTCTTTTTTGATGATAGTATTTTTTCCATTTGGTTTTCTATCTTACTCTATTTTTTAGAGAGATTCCCTTGTACATGGGTACCTCACCAGGCTAGTAGCGAGGAACCATTTTATCCATGCCCACCTAAGTTATGCTTAAGGGGGGGTGTTAGTGTATACTTAATGCTTGCATATCCATAGGATGACCTAAGCCTACTTATTCATTTATTGTGAAGGATGATATTTTCCTCATGAGCTAGACTGGAGAGGTGTCTATACACCTCAACACCTCATGTTGGGATATTTATCCTATATATCTTGACCTATGGTTATCTAAATATCAGATCAAGATTTTGCAGTCTATGTGATTGTTGTGCTTGCTTTAAATCTCTTTGGTTTCTTTAATATTTCAAATACCATGCTATGATTATGGATGTAATATTTCCAAAGTGGATTGTTGACAATGTACATATGATTCCTTACTTAGATATAGGAAAGATGTAATGAAGTATCAACATTAAATTATTGTGTCATAATTAAATTATATGAGAAAACATTAAATGAACTAGGACACAATCATTAAATGGATAAAGATAAGATTTGGTGACAAATAACACTAACTAGAAAGATTCTCTCCTAGAATCTAAGTGAAATTAACACACAAATAACACCTAGATAGGAAAAACACCTATTTACACAAACAACCCCTCTTAAGTACAACTTAGGGAGTACCTATGCAAATGACACAAATATGGGTCTTGGATATGAGGCAATGCTAGGTACCCACATATAAATTCAAACACAATATATCAAAAAAGAAAGAAAAGGAGAAAACCCAGTGGGATAAACCTCCTCCCTAAAAGAGAGATCAAATACAAGATTCTCTCAATGATGCATGGGAAGGATAAAACTTCATTCAATGGAAAATTACCCTATAAGACTGAAGAAGAGATACCATGCAACCCCTCAATGTAGCATGTCTCCCACAAATGTGGTAGATGTTCGACAATGAATGTTGAAGACGATCCAAGGATGTCAAATAATGTTCCTCCCCTTGAGGAGAAATAAGATCAAGATAGTATGTAGAATGTCTTCCCATTCTAGAAAGAAAGATGTAGGAAGAAGGGCAATGTGCAATTTCTTTGAAGAATGCTCAAGTGTCTTCATGTCAATGTTGAAAGGTTTCACACTCCAAATAGGAATTCTAGGTCACACTACCAAAGAAGTGAATCCAAAAAATTTGAGAAATGATTGCAGAACATAATCCAAAGATAATCGACACCTCCTCTAAAGAAAATGAAGCATCTTCCAAATTCTTTCCAAGAGAATCCACACTCATGTCAAATTTTAAAGGATGATAATACAAAGAATGAACAAGAGGGTTATAGTGTTACTTCACAACAACTGAAGAAGAATAATCTCCATCAAAGATAAGATGTATGAAATCAATGATGCCTCCCAAATCTAAAATATGAGAATCACAAAAAACCCACAAACATCTATCAATTACTCATCTTAAGTAGCCATCTGTAGAAGATAATGTATGTCTTGTTACATTGAATCACAAGCATCATCAATTACAATAGTAGATGAAGGAGATGAGATCTCAATGCATGAAATTTTACTCCACTTATCATCCCCCATTGTATCCTCAAAATATCATGAATTAAGAATAGTAGATGATCTTTCCAATGTTGGATTACAAGAGTCTTTAGTCTCAAGATGTTGACTCATAGATGAAGAAGGTGAAGCCACTAAAATAGAATTCTTAGTAGGAGGAGAAGGATAATGTTCCATGTTATCAAAACAACCATACCTTTCCCAATGATCAAGCTTAATATTTTTTTATCATCAATTGGTTGAAACTCAAGAAGTGGAACAAGAAAATCCACAATATGATAATTTGAGGATGCAGGTTCATTCGAGTCTCCACACATCTTGCAAAGTCTAGTTATAAGGTCAAAAGGGATTTAATACCATCATTGGCCATTTGAGTGAAAATATCACAACTTCAACTAATTAATCATAGGATATATTTTATTTTTATGTTCCACACAACTCTCTTCCATTAAATGAAGGTTTAGGAACTAGTCCATAGAGATATGGAAAAGGATTAAGGCATCTAAAATGTGTTAGGATTCTATTTCATTAAAAATTAAAGGTCCATTGATTTAAATTGATTATAATAGGAAATTTTTTGATACTTATATTAAAATCCTCAAATTTAGTCACACAATAGACCAATCAAGAGACAAAAGCCAACAAAAGAAAAATATTACCCCCTGGTCCCCCTCCAATTAATCAATCATGAAACCACCCAAGTAATATATGATTTTTGGAACTTTATAGTTAGTGTAGTTACATGTGCCACTTTCCAAAGATAGAAAAGTTGTCTTCTTGATCTTAGTTCTTATAAATTATCAAATTTGACCACAAGAAGAAAGTAATTTTTTTACATAAGATGGGATAGATCTGATCCCACCACTAAAAAGTACACAAAAAATACTTATTAAAAAAAAAAATCACCCAAAAATGTTACAATAGGATAAATAATGAATCCTTAGAAGTTACCAAAATAAGAATGATTCAATAACACCAATGAGAATCTAATATTTTTGAGAAAAGAAAGCACAAAAATAGAAAACGAATTTGCACAATGTGAAGAGCATGAAATTCTACCTCAAATAAAATAAATTTCTCAAGAAAATGAGTTTGTATGACCATGTTATGGGCCTCAAAATTTAGATTGCAAAATGAAACTATCAAGGAAGAGGGGGTCCAAATTTTCAAAGCCTTGTTGACGTCAATGCTATTGCCTTGTTGATGTCAATGCTAGTGCAATGCTAATGCCAATAGATGACAAGATTAAAATTGATAACTTGGTTTTAAAATTGATAGTAGAAAATATTTCATTGTTTCCTTTGCTCTAGGCTAGGATCAGTAATTGTTATCTCTTATCAACATTTTTCTTCAGTCCCTAAATCTTTCTGTCCCTGAGATGTAGATTTTTAGTATTCAACAACTTAATCAGTGTGCCTCTATGTTAACCTTGGGTGTGTTAAATCACTATGAAGAAGTGATGATTTGTTTTGACATTTAAGAAGAGGAGGGTATTAGAATTTTGAAACTTGAATTTTTTTTAGAAGTTTCCAATCATTCTCATCCTTTTAATCTATCCTTTGATAAGGAGTTTGAAAGGTTTGTAGATGAAGCTTTGTCTTCTATAGGTGAATAGTTAATAGAAGATATCACTACAAAAGTTATGGGGGAAGTGAAAGAGCAAGATGGTCCCATAGAATTATCTATTTCTTAGTCTCAGATATCTCCTTCCACAAATAAAAAATCTCCTGCCAAGAGAGGGAGGAAATCTTTAGCAGCCAAGCTGCAAGAGGAAATTGAGGTAGGGATTCAGACTACATTAGATGTTCAAATGGGAGGTGGTGAGAAACAAAAAAGGCCAAGGAGAGTGTGTTTCTCTCCTAGAGTGTCATGAAGCTAATATCGTTGAACGTAAGAGGAATTAATGCCTCTAACAAGAGGGCCCAAGTTAAACATCAGTACATTGGATGCTTCTGGGGAAGATGTAGTAGTTCTTCAAGAAACTAAAATATCAGATGAATCTTATGTAAATTTTTGTAAGAAATGGGCCAAGTGGAAATATTTCATTCTTCATCCCAAGGGGCTTCAAGGGGTCTGATTACACTATGGAATGCTAAGTCAATGTGTATAAGTAATGTTACATGTGAATCTAATTGACAACTAATACAAATTACTCCCTTTGATTTGTCATTCTAGCTAGTCAATGTTTATGGTCCAACTAATATAGTGGGTAAAAAGGTTTTGTGAGATAAATTGAAGTAGATTATGGACTAGTTAGGGCATGACAAATTTATTCTCACTTGGGATTTTAATGCAATATTTTCACTTTCTAAAAAAAGGGTGGTATTTTGCTGCCCAAAAAGGCTAAGGATGATTTTCACTCTTTTATTCAAGATAATGCTCTTGTGGATTTAATTATAGTAAATGAAAACTTTACATGGAAAAATAGAAGGAATATTTTTTTACAAATAGTTGAAAGACTAGGTAGATTTCTAGTATCACCCAATTGTTTGTCTTGTGATCTTAGTTTAACATCTAAAATTTTGTCTTTAACTCCTTCCAATCATTTTTCTATTTTTCTAGATTTAATTCCAAAGTAGTTTAAAATGAAATGGAAATAATATTTTAAGTTTGAAGCCATGTGGTTTCACCACCCACAATTTTAAATCTATTGAGTAAATGTTGTTCAAGTGATCCATTTTGTAAAGGTTCTAGAATGTTTTAGCTTTTTAGGAATTTAGAGAATTTGAAGTAGCATATTAAAACTTGGAATTAGTAGGTCTTTAAGAATATTTTTTGTGCAGAAAGAATTGGTGTACAAAATTCTTTCAAAGGTTAATGAAATTATTATCTCTTAGAGTTTGTGCAATGTGTTATTTCAGGAATAAAGGTAGCTACAAGAGGAATGGAAGGAATTGTTAGAAGTGTTTTGGAGAAAGAAGTCAAGGGAATTGTGGTTAAAAGATGGTGATACAAATACTATTTTTTTTTTCATTTATCATCCCAAATAAAGAGAGCAAAAAACTCTATTTTTTCAATTCATGATAATGTGTCAGGGGTATTATTAACAAAGGAAGAAGATATTCAAAATGAGGGCATCAAATTCTTTTCCAATTTGTTATCGGATAATAGTACTGGTAATGCTAGTTGGTAAGAGAAAAATAAGAAATTCTTCATGTAATTCCAAAGTTGATTACTGAAGAGGATAATTTCAAGTTGCTTTCTCCATTTACATTACAAGAAGTTAAAGATGTTGTTTTATCATTGCCACTTGATAAAGCACCAGGTCGAAATGGTTTTATGGCAATATCTTTTTAGAAATGTTGGGATTTCATCAGTATTGATGTTCTAAGCGAAATGGAAGAGTCAAGAAATATGAGAGTTATGTTAAAGAAATTTAATGTAACTCATATAACAATTATTCCAAAGATATATTATCCTTATAATATTTTTGATATTAGGTCTATTTCTCTTTGCAACACAATATACAAAATTTTTACTAAGGTAATCTATCTTTGTTTGCAACCTCTTCTACCCAAAATAAAATCAGAAGAAAATGGTGGATTTGTGTTAGGAAGAGAGATGGTAGAAGGGGCCATTGTAGCACATGAAGTTATTCACTCCATTGCCACAAACAAGCTTTCATCTATGATCATCAAACTTGATATAATGAAAGCTTATGATAGGGTAGATTGGTCATTTTTAATGAAAGTGTTACAAAAGTTTGGTTTTTCTCACAAGTGGTGTAAATGGATCTTGTCATGCATCTTAGGGGTCAAATTTTTAGTGCTATTATATGGGTTTGAAATTGGCTTCTTTGGTTCAACTCAAGGGGTACATCAAGGTGATCCACTTTTACCTTTTTTGTTCATAATCCTAGCTGAGGTATTGAGTAGATCAATCCAAAAGTCTCATGTTCAGGGTTACATTCAAGGTATTACTATTCCTTATTTAGTCACAACACAACACATTCATTATTTTTTGATCATACATTTTTCTTTGGTAATGTAGTGGTGGCAGAAGTAGAGCATATCAAATTAGTTCAAGATAAATATTTTTTAGCTGAACTAGTTAAAAAATAAATGAAGGTAAATCTAAAGTGTATGCATTCAACAAAAAATCTATAGTTGTGAAGCGAGTAGTAAAAATTTTAGGCTTCCACAAAGCTAAACTACCTTGCAAATATCTTAGTAGACCCTTCTTTGTAGGAAGATGGAAAGCAGAAGTCTCTGAGTGTTAGTGCTCAACCATTGATGCCATCATTGCTAGATGGGTGTGGATCTCTAGCATATGTGTTGTGAAACCCAAACAAAGATCTCCCAAAAAGAAGTTTTCATAATCCCTAAATTGTTCTACTTGCCTCAAACACTAGGTCTGCACTCCAAGGATTGAAGTGGATCATAGTCTCCTACATGAACAAAAATCACAACATCAAAGTTGCTTAAAACCTAGGGATTTCATAGTTCAAATTCCTAAAAAAGCAAGTGTGCCAATTTCTACAAGTGCACGACCATGTCAAAAGTAGCGTGTGTGTGACACTTTTCACTAGTGCATGACTATAAAGAAAATGCATCACTCTTTCCAAGTGCACAACATTGGTCAAATTATCAATTTCTTAACCCTAAAGCATGTGCACCAAAATTTACAAATGTGCAGTGGGATCAAACCCTAGTGTATGACATGATGTTTTGCAAGTGTGTCGCTATCCTACAAGTGTGCTAGGGTTTTCATCTAGTAAGCGACTAAAATATTTCACTAACATTCTAGAAGGTGTGTCAGACTATTGCAAGTGTGTTTTTGGGTGCACAAGTGCACAGCCAATCATAATAAGTGCACCGTTGAAATTGCAGTGCACTTGTTTGACTTAAAAAAATATGCAAAAAACATGTGCAAAGAAAAAGTTTTTAGGGTATGTACTGGGGTCTTGCATTGGCAAGGCACTAGAACTCATAGAATTGATTTGTGAGGTGTTGGGGGAGCTCACAGTTAGCCATGCTATCAAGTACTTAGAGTAAAATCTCTCCAAATATTCAACTCAAAATTTGCAAATGAGTGGGAAATGACCTCCAAACCCATATTTATGCTTGAAAATTAGATATTTTGACCTAATTGAAGAGTGGGAATGTAGATTTGGGTAAGTGCACAAAGTTGAGTCCATGAAACGTGGAAGTTTTTTGCCTTAGATAAAAAATTGAAATCGACATCCAACAAACGGGATCCCAATTTAATAAACGGGATACCGATTTTTAAAAATCGGGATCCCGTTACGGTTCGGGATCCCGAGCCTGAGATCAAACGGGATCCCGCTTTTTAAAAATCAGGATCCCATTTCCCGTCGAACTCTGAACCAATGGACACGGAACAGGATCCTGATTTATAAGAAACGGGATCCCGATTTATAAGAAACGGGATCCCGATTTATAAAATACGGGATCCCGATTTATAAATAACGGGATCCCAAGTTGTATAAATCAGGATCCCATTTTATACTGCTATTTACTTTTTTAAAAAGAACAGTTTTCACTGCTCTGCGAATGGGACCCCGAGTGAGTGTTGGCGACAGCGACCCCACGACCAGCTACAGGTACCCCACCTAAACACCATTTCTTTGCATTTTTTTATTTTGAATTGAAATTTTAAAAGAAATACGTTAATTTAGCATGTATTTTTTTAATTTATGTCACGTTTTAATCATTTTTTAATTGTTATAGTAGAATTCAATAATTGTAAAAATAGACAAAAACTTGCAATGAAACTTAAATGTTTTTTAATAAAAATGAAAAAAAACCTTGAATTGTGTTTTAGAAACAAAATTTAACTTTTAAATCTTAAATTGTTCGATTAAACCCAAAAAAAATTGATTTTGAAAACCCTAATTGAAATAAAACAAAAAAAATTGCATTTCAAAACCCTAGAAATCAAAATGAAATAAAAACATCGCATTTACAAATCCAAATCGAGCTTTTTGAAACCCTGAATTCAAATCAAACAAAAAAATTGAATTTGAAAACCCTAGTTTGAATTGAAAAAAAATTTCATTAAAAACCCTAATTGTTCAAAACTGAAACCCTAAATTGAATTGGAACAAAAAAATTTTAAAACCCTAAATTGGAATCAAACAAAAAATCATTCACATTGCTTAAATGTTTTAAATTTTATTTGCTTTGTATGGAAAAAATGATATATATTAAACTTTAGTTTCAATTTTAAATTATAATTAGATTAGAAATCAATATGTTAAAGAATGGTTAAAATTCATAAAGTTTATCTTGATGTTTGTTTGCAAATTTAGTTAACAAATTCATAAATCTAAACATGTACAATCGATTCCAATTGGCACTAACTTGCAACTCTAAATTATGCCAAGGGCCACCCAAACTTCACCCTAAGTTTGCTAAACCCTAGACCCTAAACTGTAAAATCTAAACCCATAACACTAAATCATTTGAAATTTATGAACCCTAGACCCTAATCTTTCATTGGAAATACCTAAAATTATGTAGGTTCAATGTCAAGAATGGGTCTATTTGGTAGATTTATGAAAACTATTTTGAATATATAGAATGTCATAAAAGTATAATTATAGCAATTCCAATTGGAAACAATTGGGTACACATATATCATATGAAATTTAAATCTAGGAAGGTGTCTATCATATAGGCAAGTTGATAATACATGGAAAGAGGTTTGTATGGAAATATATGTATTAAGAAAAACATAGCACATGACCTCTATAGGATTTTTAAGATGTGATCCTAGATAATAATCCACCCATCCTCAATCATAATGGATTATTTAGCAATTAAGAGAGATTCAATTTAACCATAAAATTACCTAGATTTTGATACTATATAGATTTATGTGGAAGGATAGAAATGCATCAATATGCTTTGTGCCATATTTTATGAATATTAATATTTAAGAAAAATCTAGATAAGATTGACCTAAGTAGATGATTTATGTAAGGGCTTTTTAGTGAACAAGTGACACACCATGGAGATTGGGATGGTATTTAAATTCTTATTTATAAATATAGTGTACCCCCTTTAAATTTGTATTTGGTTTTTATAATGAGTTGAAATTATCAATGTGTTACATAAAAGAAATTTGTGCTTAGATATATTTAAATTAGATAATAAAGATATAGTTATATAAAATAGGGAATCCAACATGAGGAATAAACCTTAATGTGCCATTGTGTGCATCTAATTTATGCCAATGATTTAGTAAGAGTGATCATCTAAGAGGATGAAATAAGCCTTGAAAAATTGTAAGATCTAACACTATTTTAATGTAGTTTTATATGTGTGTACATGTCCACTATATTTTTTGAGTTTATGTTAATGTAAGATAAGGAGGATTGGTGGATATATTTGAAATCTAAAGAAAAAACAAAAATGATGTGAATATATAGATATATATTTTTAAAATGATTCTTTAACTTATCTATATTAAACATTGTATATTATCTCTATATTACTATCATGGCTTGATTTTCATTATGTCTACTAAATGTTGCTATATTTATTCATTGTTGTAATTAAATTATAGGGCTCAATGTGTAATCTATTTTACATCAAATTTTATAGTAGACTTATAATCCTAGAATGTTTGTAAATTTAATAGCTAACAAATAACTTGATAGGTGCAACTAAAAACCAAAAAGTGTGGTTTGATTTATCTCCATTAGGCTGGAAAGCTAAAACATCTACTAGGTTTATCCCTATTAGGTTGAAAACCCAAAAGTGTAGCTTAATAAGTACAAGTGGTGAAAACTCACAAAAGCACTAGAAACTAATCTTTGCAAAACTACCCTTGACATATCAAAAAAAGCCAAAGGTCACCATATGTCATACCTGTATAGGTTGTATAGTTATATTAGATACCTTATAGTATCTCCTATTGGTTAAATATGTTTGAAGATGACATTAGCACACATCCCTACATTTATATGAGATATATTATTAACATGTCGTGTTACACATATGCTAAGATACTCAAATATGGATAAGGAGAACTAGGGAATATATATTAGAAGAGAAAGATATACTAAGCTATCCAATATTATATTTTTGTACTTAGTGTAGAAGAGAAATTCTAGACCAAGAATGCAAGTGCAAACTCAATACTCTACTTCTAATGAAAGGTAAATAAAATAATGAAAGATTAGAGAAGCATAATATGTTCCATAACATTCTTTTATGGCTCTAAATGTATGTGTTGATGTTGCTCTTTGGTTCTCTAATGTGATAACATATACATACAAATTTTATAATATGGAAACATTTGGGGATGTCATTATTTTATAGAGTTGAGGGGAAAGGAATGGAGGACTAGGTTTTTTTGGAATCGAGGACTAGAATCATGAGAGAATTTTTGAATTTGAATTTGAGAGGGAAGAGAATTAAATGTAGGTGGTTGGGTTGATGGAGGGCTTGTGTTGACTTGATTAGGTAGATGGGAATAATTGAATGCTAATTTGAATTTGGATTGAAGGTCTAAGTTGGAAATGAATGGCTATGATTAGTCTAATTGATTTGATGGCTAGGATAGATTATTAATTTCATTTTAGATTTGATGAAGTGGAAGTAAGTTACATTAGTTTGAGTTTGGATTGGTGATTTGGAATTATTTTAATTTTAAGCTATAGATGTGACATGATTATCCCCTTAATGGTTGATTAAAAGTTAGGATTTGGGGATTTTAGCTAATTAAATAATAAACTCTTAAGTCTA
>VDFB02193867.1:486590146-486709238 GCA_007258455.2 Sequoia sempervirens | reverse complement strand
CAAACTTCAAACGCTCATAACTTGCTCATTTTCAGTCCTTTTTTCGAGCAATTTTTTTTATTTGGGCTAGAATTTCATGCTCTACGCACTGGTGCAATCAGTTTTTGGTTTTGGTGCCTGGTTTTTCCATAATTTTCAGATTCTCACAGGTGTTCCTCCTTCGTCCTCATTTTGAGAACTTTGGGAGCTCATAACTTACTCCTACGGTAACATTTTTGAGTGAAATTTTTTTTGAAAGTGCATGATTTTTCGTGTACTTCTCAGTGATATAATCAGATTGATCTTATTTTGTACCAAAAATTATACTTGATACTGTGGCCTATTTTGGCATTTGTAAGCACTAAGATCAAGTCTAGCTTGTTGTTTTTGGCATCTACCAACTGTAACCACACTAAATATAAAGTGCCAAATCAGATATTGCTTGGGGGGTTTCTTGATTGAGTGATTTGGGGGGTAATCTTGCAGTGATTGTTTGCATTCTTTTGCTTGATTTGTGTTCTTGCAATGGGGAGATCTCAAATTGAACACCTAAATCCACATAATTATGCTACATGGAGAAAATTAGTAACAAACTATCTCATGATGAAAGGTCTAATAGGTCATCTAAAGGACAAAATTCAAAAACCTACAGATGCTAAAGAATTGGCAATGTGGGAGATTGATCGTGAGAAAACACTTGGATGCATATGTTCATTAGTCTCATTTGATTTGCAGTTTCATATTTAATCATGTAATACACCTAAAGAGGTATGGGATACTTTTGAGAAATTGTATGGCAAAACAGATAAGATTAGATGCTATCAGATTGAGAATGATTTGATGAATCTTGATCCTAAAAGTTTTGACCACATCCAAGACTACATCTCCAAAATCAAGCAACTAAGAACACAGTTGAAAGAATGTACTATTGAAAAAGAGGATTTACAGTTGATTCTAAATGTGTTATCCAAGCTTGGTCCTGAGTATTCAGTATTTGTTTCTGGCTTTCATACCCATCGACTTTCTATGGGAGCATCATATGTTGATCCTAAGTTTGATGACTTTGCAAATCTCCTAATCCAAGAGGAAGCTAAGTTAATGAACATAGGTCTAATCAAGTCTTCCAAACCACAAGCATTGATGGAAAATGAGTCTAAGGTACAGAAAGACTCAGATAATCTTGATAAGAAGCAAAAGAAGAAAAAGAACAAGCCAAATAAAGAATCAGAATCCTCATCATCAAAAGGAGAAACATCTAAGAAGGAAAGACCTTTTTGTGCATATTGCAAGAAGGATGGACATGAAGAACACTATTTTTATAAGAAGGACATAGATGAGTTGAAAAATCTTCTCAAAAAGAATCACATTGATTTTCCTTCTAGAATGTCTGAATCATCTTCTTCTCCTTCTACTTCAAAACAGTCTAAAAAGGACAAAGGTCAAACATCAGGATATAAAGGACAAGCTCTTTGTGCTCATTCAAGTCCAGGATCAGGGAGATGGCTTCTAGATTTAGGAGCATCACATCATATGGAATCTTCACAAACTATCTTCTCTACATTTCAGCCTTTTTCTATGTCTCCTATCTTGATGGGAAACAATACATACATGAGTGTAATAGGGAAGGGATCCATTAGCATTGGGGAGAACACTTTTCAGGATGTCTTGTGTGTTCCTCATTTGACAAACAATCTACTTTCCATTTATCAGATTACACATGGTGGAGATGGGAGAACTGTGGAGTTCACTCCTGATTCTGTTGTCATTCGTGACTTGGAGACTAGAAATGTCATTGCTACTGGGGTGGTTGATCATTCATCTCAGTTGTATTCCTTTGCACAGTTTGCTTCTGATGATGACGATGTTCCTTCGACTGTTGATCATATGAAATATGATTTTGAGGAGCCATTTGGCTTTTTGAACTTGGGCATACTCACATCAGATCCAGTACTTGAGCCATGCACTTCATCTCCTCCATCTTCTGTTGCAGGTGATGATACCTGTGTTGCTACAGTTTTGGCTCCTAGTGATTCAGTGCAGCAGGATATACATAGTCTTCCAGATATGGCTACTTTTGATGACTTCCTAATAGGTATTTCAGACTTGTTTGTGGAGTCACATCTTTCTGATTTGGAGGACACTCTTGATGACATACATCTTCTCTTTGATGAAGATGAACATTCTTCAGTTGTTGTGAGGGAACACCTTGACCCTCTTGTTCATTCTCTACATGATCATTCTTCTCAGTTTCAAGTGAGTGTGGATTCTTTTGGACAGCATTTGGAGGAGGCTTCTTTGTCTTTAGATGGGATATCCTTGTCTTTGGATAGTGCTCTACATTCTTCTCTACTAGATGTTGGGTTTTCCTCTTCAGCAGTGTGGCCTAGAACGCCTGATTGGAGTGGTTCATCTTCCGGCATCGACATGGAGACACTTGAGCATACTTCAGAGACACCATCATACATCATCCATCTTCATGATATCCTGCATACATCCTTTGTTTTGTTTCTTCCAAAGGGGAGGAACGTTGTTCGGCGAGATTGGATCATCTTCAGCATTCAATGTCGAGCTTCTACCATTCTTGCAGGAGACTCAACATTGAGGGGGGGCTACCTTGCTTCTCTTCTACTTCTCTCTTATGAGGGGGTCTTTTTCCTCACATGGGGTTTTTACCTTCTCATTCTTCATTGAGAGCATTTCCTTTTTGTATTTCATCTCTCTTTTGAGATGGAGTTTTGTCCCATGAGGTTTTCCCCCTTTCCTCATTTGTGAGAGATTGCATTGTTTGTACATGGGTACCTAACATGGCCTAGTAGCCGGGACCCATCTTGCATTGTTTGCATTTGTGCACTACTCCCTAAGTTGCACTTAAGGGGGGGTGTTGGTGCAATTAAATATCCTGTACCTTGTCCTAGGTCATAATTACACCTTAGTTAAGTTTACTTAGGGACCACATAGGAGGTTGTTAGAGAATCTCCACTTTTGGTGGACTTGACATGTCATTATCTCATCATTTCCACCTTTTGTGGACACATCATGTGATTATCTCTCCATCTTTGGTGGAGTGATAAGTTTTACTAGTTGTCTCATGTCATAAGATTATGACACTTGTCATAATCTTATGCCCTTCTATGTTCTCACCTTGGCTATATAACCAAGGGGTCTCTCTCATTTGTAATCAATCATTGTATTGCATATCATATTAATGACATTGAATACAGTTTATTCTTGTCATATCATTTCTCTCTTTCTTGTGCTTTCCATTTGGTCCATAGATCTTGGGTGGCTACCATAGCCAATTCTAACATGGTATCAGAGTGTGTTTGGAGCCATTGGAGAGTCTTTTTCTGAAGAGAGATTCTAGATCTGAGGAGGTTTCGTTCTTGGCACTTTATTGCAGGTTCACATCTGAGCTTGCTAGTGCAAATCTGAGCTCACCGTTGCGTCCGGAAGGTTTGAGATAGTCGATTTTTCCTTTTGTTTTGTCCAAATTGGAGCTGCGAGGCCAAATCTATGAGGGTTTCAAGCTGAAGAGTGAATGCCAGATCTAGAAGGTAGCTGCTATTTCGGAGCATTTTGGGTCAAATCCGACCCTGCCATCGCGTCCAGAAGGGCCAAAAACCCTAAGATCGACTGTCAAATCATTCGATTCGGAGCAGTTGTCCGGTGAGGAAAAAATTTTTTGCCCAGAGAGCCGTATGGCCCCCCAGGTCGTCATTACGTCGGTACGATTTTTTTAAAAAAAAAATTATATATTATTCAGTGTTTAAAATTTTTCTGAAAATTTTCAAAAAAAAAAATTTGTACCAATCAAATATTTTTTGAAATATTTGCAAGTTTTTATTTTAAAAATCAAACCAAAAAAATCAAAAAAAATCAAACTCTGCGGATTATTCCACTGTACCGCAGGTAGGGTACTGTAAGTACCCGCAGGGTACTGTCTACCCGACCCTGCCGCGTCCTCCATCGTCCGCCACGTGGCTACTTACACAGCCACCACGGCCCCCGTTCAACACCCCGCGCAGGCCCCTACCGACAAGCGTTCAACAATTCAGGGGTCAGCAAAAACTCTCTGGCAGATGCAAAAGAATATTCTATGCGCATCTTCCAGATTCCGCTGAGATTCCGTAGAATATTCCATTAATTCTTCGGCAAAACGATTCCTTGGCATATTCTAGCGAGGAGAGAATATTTCAGCTCAGGAAAATTTTCCAACGATGCCCCCGAGACCGTCAAATTTAAGCCCGTATATTGCTGATATCAGCAATACGTCAGCGTGATGTCAGCGCTCATTTAAAATTTCTGCCCCTTCACCATTGGGCCTTTTGATTTTTCAGTCAAACTTCAAACGCTCATAACTTGCTCATTTTCAATCCTTTTTTCGAGCAATTTTTTTTTATTTGGGCTAGAATTTTGTTCTCTACACACTGGTACAATCAGTTTTTGGTTTTGGTGCCTGGTTTTTCCATAATTTTCAGATTCTCACAGGTGTTGCTGCTTCGTCCTCATTTTGAGTGCTTTGGGAGCTCATAACTTACTCCTACGGTAACATTTTTGAGTGAAATTTTTTTTGAAAGTGCATGATTTTTTATGTACTTCTCAGTGATATAATCAGATTGATCTTATTTTGTACCAAAAATTATTCTTGATACTGTGGCCTATTTTGGCATTTGTAAGCACTAAGATCAAGTCTAGCTTGTTGTTTTTGGCATCTACCAACTGTAACCACACTAAATATAAAGTGCCAAATCAGATATTGCTTGGGGGGTTTCTTGATTGAGTGATTTGGGGGGTAATCTTGCAGTGATTGTTTGCATTCTTTTGCTTGATTTGTGTTCTTGCAATGGGGAGATCTCAAATTGAACACCTAAATCCACATAATTATGCTACATGGATAAAATTATTAACAAAATATCTCATGATGAAAGGTCTAATAGGTCATCTAAAGGACAAAATTCAAAAACCTACAGATGCTAAAGAATTGGCAATGTGGGAGATTGATCGTGAGAAAACACTTGGATGCATATGTTCATTAGTCTCATTTGATTTGCAGTTTCATATTTAATCATGTAATACACCTAAAGAGGTATGGGATACTTTTGAGAAATTGTATGGAAAAACAGATAAGATTAGAGGCTATCAGATTGAGAATGATTTGATGAATCTTGATCCTAAAAGTTTTGACCACATCCAAGACTACATCTCCAAAATCAAGCAACTAAGAACACAGTTGAAAGAATGTACTACTGAAAAAGAGGATTTACAGTTGATTGTAAATGTGTTATCCAAGCTTGGTCCTGAGTATTCAGTATTTGTTTCTGGCTTTCATACCCATCGACTTTCTATGGGAGCATCATATGTTGATCCTAAGTTTGATGACTTTGCAAATCTCCTAATCCAAGAGGAAGCTAAGTTAATGAACATGGGTCTAATCAAGTCTTCCAAACCACAAGCATTGGTGGCAAATGAGTCTAAGGTACAGAAAGAATCAGGAATCTTGATAAGAAGCAAAAGAAGAAAAAGAACAAGCCACATAAAGAATCAGAATCCTCATCATCAAAAGGAGAAACATCTAAGAAGGAGAGACCTTTTTGTGCATATTGCAAGAAGGATGGACATGAAGAACACTATTGTTATAAGAAGGACATAGATGAGTTGAAAAATCTTCTCAAAAAGAATCACATTGATTTTCCTTCTAGAATGTCTGAATCATCTTCTTCTCCTTCTACTTCAAAACAGTCTAAAAAGGACAAAGGTCAAACATCAGGATATAAAGGACAAGCTCTTTGTGCTCATTCAAGTCCAGGATCAAGGAGATGGCTTCTAGATTTGGGAGAATCAAATCATATGGAATCTTCACAAACTATCTTCTCTACATTTCAGCCTTGTTCTATGTCTCCTATCTTGATGGGAAACAATACATACATGAGTGTAATAGGGAAGGGATCCATTAGCATTGGGGAGAACACTTTTCAGGATGTCTTGTGTGTTCCTCATTTGACAAACAATCTACTTTCCATTTATCAGATTACACATGGTGGAGATGGGAGAACTGTGGAGTTCACTCCTGATTCTGTTATCATTCGTGACTTGGAGACTAGAGATGTCATTGCTACTGGGGTGGTTGATCTTTCATCTCAGTTGTATTCCTTTGCACATTTTGCTTCTGATGATGACGATGTTCCTTCGACTGTTGATCATATGAAATATGATTCTGAGGAGCCATTTGGCTTTTTGAACTTGGGCATACTCACATCAGATCCAGTACATGAGCCATGCACTTCATCTCCTCCATCTTCTGTTGCAGTTGATGATACTTGTGTTGCTACAGTTTTGACTCCTAGTGATTCAGTGCAGCAGGATATACATAGTCTTCCAGATATGGCTACTTTTGATGACTTCCTAATAGGTATTGCAGACTTGTTTGTGGAGTCACATCTTTCTGATTTGGAAGACACTCTTGATGACATACATCTTCTCTTTGATGAAGATGAACCTTCTTCAGTTGTTGTGAGGGAACACCTTGACCCTCTTGTTCATTCTCTACATGATCATTCTTCTCAGTTTCAAGTGAGTGTGGATTCTTTTGGACAGCATTTGGAGGAGGCTTCTTTGTCTTCAGATGGGATATCCTTGTCTTTGGATAGTGCTCTACATTCTTCTCTACTAGATTTTGGGTTTTCCTCTTCAGCAGTGTGGACTAGAACGCCTGATTGGAGTGGTTCATCTTTCGGCATCGACATGGAGACACTTGAGCATACTTCAGAGACACCATCATACATCATCCATCTTCATGATATCCTGCATACATCCTTTGTTTTGTTTCTTCCAAAGGGGAGGAACGTTGTTCGGCGAGATTGGATCATCTTCAGCATTCAATGTCGAGCTTCTACCATTCTTGCAGGAGACTCAACATTGAGGGGGGGCTACCTTGCTTCTCTTCTACTTCTCTATTATGGGGGGGTCTTTTTCCTCACATGGGGTTTTTACCTTCTCATTCTTCATTGAGAGCATTTCCTTTTTGTATTTCATCTCTCTTTTGAGGGGGAGTTTTGTCCCATGAGGTTTTCCCCCTTTCCTCATTTGTGAGAGATTGCATTGTTTGTACATGGGTACCTAACATGGCCTAGTAACCGGGACCCATCTTGCATTGTTTGCATTTGTGCACTACTCCCTAAGTTGCACTTAAGGGGGGGTGTTGGTGTAAATAAATATCTTGTACCTTGTCCTAGGTCATAATTACACCTTAGTTAAGTTTACTTAGGGACCACATAGGAGGTTGTTAGAGAATCTCCACTTTTGGTGGACTTGACATGTCATTATCTCATCATTTCCACCTTTTGTGGACACATCATGTGATTATCTCTCCATCTTTGGTGGAGTGATAAGTTTTACTAGTTGTCTCATGTCATAAGATTCTGACACTTTTCATAATCTTATTCCCTTCTATGTTCTCACCTTGGCTATATAACCAAGGGGTCTCTCTCATTTGTAATCAATCATTGTATTGCATATCATATTAATGACATTGAATACAGTTTATTCTTGTCATATCATTTCTCTCTTTCTTGTGCTTTCCATTTGGTCCATAGATCTTGGGTGGCTACCATAGCCAATTCTAACATGGTATCAGAGTGTGTTTGGAGCCATTGGAGAGTCTTTTTCTGAAGAGAGATTCCAGATCTGAGGAGGTTTCGTTCTTGGCTCTTTATTGCAGGTTCACATCTGAGCTTGCTAGTGCAAATCTGAGCTCACCATTGCGTCCAGAAGGTTTGTGATAGTCGATTTTGCCTTTTGTTTTGTCCAAATCGGAACTACGAGGCCAAATCTATGAGGGTTTGAAGCTGAAGAGTGGTTGCCATATCCATAAGGTAGCTGCAATTTTGGAGCACTTTGGGTCAAATCCGACCCTGCCATCACGTCCAGAAGGGCCAAAAACCCTAAGATCGACTGTCAAATCGTTCGATTCGGAGCAGTTGTCTGGTGAGGCAAAAAAAATTTGCCCAGAGAGCCGTATGGCCCCCCAGGTCGTCATTACATCGGTACGATTTTATTTTTTTTAAATTATATATTATTCAGTGTTTAAAATTTTTTTGAAAATTTTCAAAAAAAAAAAAATTGTACCAATCAAATATTTTTTGAAATATTTGTAAGTTTTTATTTTAAAAATCAAACAAAAAAAATAAAAAAAAATCAAACTCTGCGGATTATTCCACAGTACCGCAGGGAGGGTACTGTCAGTACCCACAGGGTACTGTGTACCCGACCCCACCGCGTCCTCCATCGTCCACCACGTGGCTGCTTACACAGCCACCGCGGCCCCCGTTCAACACCCCACGCAGGCCCCTACCGACAGGCGTTCAACAATTCAGGCGTCAGCAAAAACTCTCTGGCAGATGCAAAAGAATATTCTGTGCACATCTTCCAGATTCCACTGAGATTCTGTAGAATATTCCATTAATTTTTCGGCAAAAAGATTCCTTGGCATATTCTGGCGAGGAGAGAATATTTCGGCTCAGGCAAATTTTCCAGCGATGCCCCCGAGACCGTCAAATTTAAGCCCGTCTATTGCTGACGTCAGCAATACATCAGCGTGATGTCAGCGCTCATTTAAAATTTATGCCCCCTTCACCGTTGGGCCTTTTGATTTTTCAGTCAAACTTCAAACGCTCATAACTTGCTCATTTTTAGTCCTTTCTTCGAGCAATTTTTTTTTATTTGGGCTAGAATTTCGTGCTCTACACACTGGTGCAATCAGTGTTTGGTTTTGGTGCCTGATTTTTCCATAATTTTCAGATTCTCACAGGTGTTGCTCCTTCGTCCTCATTTTGAGAACTTTGGGAGCTCATAACTTACTCCTACGGTAACATTTTTGAGTGAAATTTTTTTTGAAAATGCATGATTTTTTGTGTACTTCTCAGTGATATAATCGGATTAATCTTATTTTGCACCAAAAATTATACTTGATACTATGGCCTATTTTGGCATTTGTAAGCACTAAGATCAAGTCTAGCTTGTTGTTTTTGGCATCTACCAACTGTAACCACACTAAATATAAAGTGCCAAATCAGATATTGCTTGGGTGGTTTCTTGATTGAGTGATTTGGGGGGTAATCTTGCAGTGATTGTTTGCATTCTTTTGCTTGATTTGTGTTCTTGCAATGGGGAGATCTCAAATTGAACCCCTAAATCCACATAATTATGCTACATGGAGAAAATTAGTAACAAACTATCTCATGATCAAAGGTCTAATAGGTCATCTAAAGGACAAAATTCAAAAACCTACAGATGCTAAAGAATTGGCAATGTGGGAGATTGATCGTGAGAAAACACTTGGATGCATATGTTCATTAGTCTCATTTGATTTGCAGTTTCATATTTAATCATGTAATACACCTAAAGAGGTATGGGATACTTTTGAGAAATTGTATGGAAAAACAGATAAGATTAGAGGCTATCAGATTGAGAATGATTTGATGAATCTTGATCCTAAAAGTTTTGACCACATCCAAGACTACATCTCCAAAATCAAGCAACTAAGAACACAGTTGAAAGAATGTACTACTGAAAAAGAGGATTTACAGTTGATTGTAAATGTGTTATCCAAGCTTGGTCCTGAGTATTCAGTATTTGTTTCTGGCTTTCATACCCATCGACTTTCTATGGGAGCATCATATGTTGATCCTAAGTTTGATGACTTTGCAAATCTCCTAATCCAAGAGGAAGCTAAGTTAATGAACATGGGTCTAATCAAGTCTTCCAAACCACAAGCATTGGTGGCAAATGAGTCTAAGGTACAGAAAGAATCAGATAATCTTGATAAGAAGCAAAAGAAGAAAAAGAACAAGCCACATAAAGAATCAGAATCCTCATCATCAAAAGGAGAAACATCTAAGAAGGAGAGACCTTTTTGTACATATTGCAAGAAGGATGGACATGAAGAATACTATTGTTATAAGGACATAGATGAGTTGAAAAATCTTCTCAAAAAGAATCACATTGATTTTCCTTCTAGAATGTCTGAATCATCTTCTTCTCCTTCTACTTCAAAATAGTCTAAAAAGGACAAAGGTCAAACATCAGGATATAAAGGACAAGCTCTTTCTACTCATTCAAATCCACGATCAGGGAGATGGCTTCTAGATTTAGGAGCATCACATCATATGGAATCTTCACAAACTATCTTCTCTACATTTCAGCCTTGTTCTATGTCTCCTATCTTGATGGGAAACAATACATACATGAGTGTAATAGGGAAGGGATCCATTAGCATTGGGGAGAACACTTTTCAGGATGTCTTGTGTGTTCCTCATTTGACAAACAATCTACTTTCCATTTATCAGATTACACATGGTGGAGATGGGAGAACTGTGGAGTTCACTCCTGATTCTATTATCATTCGTGACTTGGAGACTAGAGATGTCATTGCTACTGGGGTGGTTGATCATTCATCTCAGTTGTATTCCTTTGCACAGTTTGCTTCTGATGATGACGATGTTCCTTCGACTGTTGATCATATGAAATATGATTCTGAGGAGCCATTTGGCTTTTTGAACTTGGGTATACTCACATCAGATCCAGTACTTGAGCCATGCACTTCATCTCCTCCATCTTCTGTTGCAGTTGATGATACTTGTGTTGCTACAGTTTTGGCTCCTAGTGATTCAGTGCAGCAGGATATACATAGTCTTCCAGATATGGCTACTTTTGATGACTTCCTAATAGGTATTGCAGACTTGTTTGTGGAGTCACATCTTTCTGATTTGGAGGACACTCTTGATGACATACATCTTCTCTTTGATGAAGATGAACCTTCTTCAGTTGTTGTGAGGGAACACCTTGACCCTCTTGTTCATTCTCTACATGATCATTCTTCTCAGTTTCAAGTGAGTGTGGATTCTTTTGGACAGCATTTGGAGGAGGCTTCTTTGTCTTCAGATGGGATATCCTTGTCTTTGGATAGTGCTCTACATTCTTCTCTACTAGATTTTGGGTTTTCCTCTTCAGCAGTGTGGCCTAGAACGCCTGATTGGAGTGGTTCATCTTTCGGCATCGACATGGAGACACTTGAGCATACTTCAGAGACACCATCATACATCATCCATCTTCATGATATCCTGCATACATCCTTTGTTTTGTTTCTTCCAAAGGGGAGGAACGTTCTTTCGGCGAGATTGGATCATCTTCAGCATTCAATGTCGAGCTTCTACCATTCTTGCAGGAGACTCAACATTGAAGGGGGGCTACCTTGCTTCTCTTCTACTTCTCTCTTATGGGGGGGTCTTTTTCCTCACATGGGGTTTTTACCTTCTCATTCTTCATTGAGAGCATTTCCTTTTTGTATTTCATCTCTCTTTTGAGGGGGAGTTTTGTCCCATGAGGTTTTCCCCCTTTCCTCGTTTGTGAGAGATTGCATTGTTTGTACATGGGTACCTAACATGGCCTAGTAGCCGGGACCCATCTTGCATTGTTTGCATTTGTGCACTACTCCCTAAGTTGCACTTAAGGGGGGGTGTTGGTGTAATTAAATATCTTGTACCTTGTCTTAGGTCATAATTACACCTTAGTTAAGTTTACTTAGGGACCACATAGGAGGTTGTTGGAGAATCTCCACTTTTGGTGGACTTGACATGTCATTATCTCATCATTTCCACCTTTTGTGGACACATCATGTGATTATCTCTCCATCTTTGGTGGAGTGATAAGTTTTACTAGTTGTCTCATGTCATAAGATTCTGACACTTGTCATAATCTTATGCCCTTCTATGTTCTCACCTTGGCTATATAACCAAGGGGTCTCTCTCATTTGTAATCAATCATTGTATTGCATATCATATTAATGACATTGAATACAGTTTATTCTTGTCATATCATTTCTCTCTTTCTTGTGCTTTCCATTTGGTCCATAGATCTTGGGTGGCTACCATAGCCAATTCTAACATGGTATCAGAGTGTGTTTGGAGCCATTGGAGAGTCTTTTTCTGAAGAGAGATTCCAGATCTGAGGAGGTTTCATTCTTGGCTCTTTATTGTAGGTTCACATCTGAGCTTGCTAGTGCAAATCTGACCTCACCATTGCGTCCGGAAGGGTTGAGATAGTCGATTTTGCCTTTTGTTTTGTCCAAATCGGAGCTACGAGGCCAAATCTATGAGGGTTTGAAGCTGAAGAGTGGTTGCCAGATCCAGAAGGTAGCTGCAATTTTGGAGCACTTTGGGTCAAATCCGACCCTGCCATCAAGTCCAGAAGGGCCAAAAACCCTAAGATCGACTGTCAAATCGTTCGATTCAGAGCAGTTGTCTGGTGAGGCAAAAAAATTTTGCCCAGAGAGCCGTATGGCCCCCCAGGTCGTCATTACATCGGTACGATTTTTTTTTTTTTAAATTATATATTATTCAGTGTTTAAAATTTTTCTGAAAATTTTCAAAAAAAAAAATTGTACCAATCAAATATTTTTTGAAATATTTGTAAGTTTTTATTTTAAAAATCAAACAAAAAAAATAAAAAAAAATCAAACTCTGCGGATTATTCCACAGTACCGCAGGGAGGGTACTGTCAGTACCCGCAGGGTACTATGTACCCGACCCCGCCGCGTCCTCCATCGTCCGCCACGTGGCTGCTTACACAGCCACTGCGGCCCCCGTTCAACACCCCGCGCAGGCCCCTATCGACAGGCGTTCAACAATTCAGGCGTCAGCAAAAACTCTCTGGCAGATGCAAAAGAATATTCTGTGCGCATCTTCTAGATTCCGCTGAGATTCCCTAGAATATTCCATTAATTTTTCGGCAAAAAGATTCCTTGGCATATTCTAGCGAGGAGAGAATATTTCGGCTCAGGCAAATTTTTCGGCGATGCCCCCGAGACCATCAAATTTAAGCCCTATATTGCTGACATCAGCAATACGTCAGCGTGATGTGAGCGCTCATTTAAAATTTCTACCCCCTTCACCATTGGGCCTTTTGATTTTTCAGTCAAACTTCAAACGCTCATAACTTGCTCACTTTGAGTCCTTTTTTCAAGCAATTTCTTTTTATTTGGGCTAGAATTTCGTGCTCTACGCACTGGTACAATCATTTTTTGGTTTTGGTGCCTGGTTTTTCCATAATTTTCAGATTCTCACAGGTGTTGCTGCTTCGTCCTCATTTTGAGAACTTTGGGAGCTCATAACTTACTCCTACGGTAACATTTTTGAGTGAAATTTTTTTTGAAAGTGCATGATTTTTTGTGTACTTCTCAGTGATATAATAAGATTGATCTTATTTTGTACCAAAAATTATACTTGATACTGTGGCCTATTTTGGCATTTGTAAGCACTAAGATCAAGTCTAGCTTGTTGTTTTTGGCATCTACCAACTGTAACCACACTAAATATAAAGTGCCAAATCAGATATTGCTTGGGGGGTTTCTTGATTGAGTGATTTGGGGGATAATCTTGCAGTGATTGTTTGCATTATTTTGCTTGATTTGTGTTCTTGCAATGGGGAGATCTCAAATTGAACCCCTAAATCCACATAATTATGCTACATGGAGAAAATTAGTAACAAACTATCTCATGATCAAAGGTCTAATAGGTCATCTAAAGGACAAAATTCAAAAACCTACAGATGCTAAAGAATTGGCAATGTGGGAGATTGATCGTGAGAAAACACTTGGATGCATATGTTCATTAGTCTCATTTGATTTGAAGTTTCATATTTAATCATGTAATACACATAAAGAGGTATGGGATACTTTTGAGAAATTGTATGGAAAAACAGATAAGATTAGAGGCTATCAGATTGAGAATGATTTGATGAATCTTGATCCTAAAAGTTTTGACCACATCCAAGACTACATCTCCAAAATCAAGCAACTAAGAACACAGTTGAAAGAATGTACTATTGAAAAAAAGGATTTACAGTTGATTCTAAATGTGTTATCCAAGCTTGGTCCTGAGTATTCAGTATTTGTTTCTGGCTTTCATACCCATCGACTTTCTATGGGAGCATCATATGTTGATCCTAAGTTTGATGACTTTGTAAATCCCCTAATCCAAGAGGAAGCTAAGTTAATTAACATGGGTCTAATCAAGTCTTCCAAAGCACAAGCATTGGTGGCAAATGAGTCTAAGGTACAGAAAGAATCAGATAATATTGATAAGAAGCAAAAGAAGAAAAAGAACAAGCCACATAAAGAATCAGAATCCTCATCATCAAAAGGAGAAACATCTAAGAAGGAGAGACCTTTTTGTGCATATTGCAAGAAGGATGGACATGAAGAACACTATTGTTATAAGGACATAGATGAGTTGAAAAATCTTCTCAAAAAGAATCACATTGATTTTCCTTCTAGAATGTCTGAATCATCTTCTTCTCCTTCTACTTCAAAACAGTCTAAAAAGGACAAAGGTCAAACATCAGGATATAAAGGACAAGCTCTTTGTGCTCATTCAAATCCAGGATCAGGGTGATGGCTTCTAGATTTAGGAGCATCACATCATATGGAATCTTCACAAACTATCTTCTCTACATTTCAACCTTGTTCTATGTCTCCTATCTTGATGGGAAACAATACATACATGAGTGTAATAGGGAAGGGATCCATTAGCATTGGGGAGAACACTTTTCAGGATGTCTTGTGTGTTCCTCATTTGACAAACAATCTACTTTCCATTTATCAGATTACACATGGTGGAGATGGGAGAACTGTGGAGTTCACTCCTGATTCTATTATCATTTGTGACTTGGAGACTAGAGATGTCATTGCTACTGGGGTGGTTGATCATTCATCTCAGTTGTATTCCTTTGCATAGTTTGCTTCTGATGATGACGATGTTCCTTCGACTGTTGATCATATGAAATATGATTCTGAGGAGCCATTTGGCTTTTTGAACTTGGGCATACTCACATCATATCCAATACTTGATCCATGCACTTCATCTCCTCCATCTTCTGTTGCAGTTGATGATACTTGTGTTGCTACAGTTTTGGCTCCTAGTGATTCAGTGCAGCAGGATATACATAATCTTCCAGATATGGCTACTTTTGATGACTTCCTAATAGGTATTTCAGACTTGTTTGTGGAGTCACATCTTTCTGATTTGGAGGACACTCTTGATGACATACATCTTCTCTTTGATGAAGATGAACCTTCTTCAGTTGTTGTGAGGGAACACCTTGACCCTCTTGTTCATTCTCTACATGATCATTCTTCTCAGTTTCAAGTGAGTGTGGATTCTTTTGGACAGCATTTGGAGGAGGCTTCTTTGTCTTTAGAGGGGATATCCTTGTCTTTGGATAGTGCTCTACATTCTTCTCTACTAGATGTTGGGTTTTCCTCTTCAGCAGTGTGGCCTAGAACGCCTGATTGGAGTGGTTCATCTTTTGGCATCGACATGGAGACACTTGAGCATACTTCAGAGACACCATCATACATCATCCATCTTCATGATATCCTACATACATCCTTTGTTTTGTTTCTTCCAAAGGGGAGGAACGTTGTTTGGCGAGATTGGATCATCTTCAGCATTCAATGTCGAGCTTCTACCATTCTTGCAGGAGACTCAACATTGAGGGGGGGCTACCTTGCTTCTCTTCTACTTCTCTCTTATGGGGGGTCTTTTTCCTCACATGGGGTTTTTACCTTCTCATTCTTCATTGAGAGCATTTCCTTTTTGTATTTCATCTCTCTTTTGAGGGGGGAGTTTTGTCCCATGAGGTTTTCCCCCTTTGCCTAATTTGTGAGAGATTGCATTGTTTGTACATGGGTACCTAACATGGCCTAGTAGCCAGGACCCATTTTGCATTGTTTGCATTTGTGCACTACTCCCTAAGTTGCACTTAAGGGGGGGTGTTGGTGTAATTAAATATTTTGTACCTTGTCCTTGGTCATAATTACACCTTAGTTAAGTTTACTTAGGGACCACATAGGAAGTTGTTGGAGAATCTCCACTTTTGGTGGACTTGACATGTCATTATCTCATCATTTCCACCTTTTGTGGACACATCATGTGATTATCTCTCCATCTTTGGTGGAGTGATAAGTTTTACTAGTTGTCTCATGTCATAAGATTCTGACACTTGTCATAATCTTATGCCCTTCTATGTTCTCACCTTGGCTATATAAACAAGGGGTCTCTCTCATTTGTAATCAATCATTGTATTGCATATCATATTAATGACATTGAATACAGTTTATTCTTGTCATATCATTTCTCTCTTTCTTGTGCTTTCCATTTGGTCCATAGATCTTGGGTGGCTACCATAGCCAATTCTAACACATATAAACATAAAATAAACAATATACCATAACATAGGTGTACCTAGGGAAAATCCTTTTTGGATAAGACTTTCACACCCCAAAGAAGCTCAATATATTATTCAATAAAAATACACTTATATAGAGAGAATTTAGAAGAGTTTCAACAATATTTAAATTTTTAGTGATTTTGGTAGCATAATGGTATCAAAAAATTAACCATATAAACTACAACTCTAAGCACTAATGAATAGGCCAAGTTCAAACTGGAGACCACAAGAGGTTTAGGAAAAGTAGCTTAAAATACCATAGGAGGTATGGTGCAGAAATAAAAGGTAAGGGATCCCCTAAAAGAGTTTGTGTTAAAACCTATAGGGATCTCAATTATTCTTTCCCAAAGTGTATTTCATTAGGAAAGAGATCACACAATGTAAAGATTGACTTCCAACCTCAATGGAGAGTCAACTATACCTAGATCTCAGACCTTAAGACAATAGAAAAGATTTGGAATTAAATTGGAAAGAATTGGAACACTTAAAATAAATGAACAATAAGACCTAATATGTAAAATGAAAATTCTCAAAGATACAAAAACTGAAATGATATAGTTTGTAGGAAGATCTAAGAAGGGTCTGGACACATGTACCTAGCACCAGAAACTTTTTTTGAGGTATGCTAAAGGATAGATTCACCCTAGGGTGAATGGGTCCTAGTTAGGGCTTCCAAAATAACTTTTGGCAATCCTCTGATGTTGGATCTTGGCTTCTATTTGACACATGACCCACTATCAAAAAGTCAAAAATAAATTCTGCAACTTAGTTTCCATAGCTTGACAACAATGATGACAACTTGTGCAATAATGTAAAATTTCTCCTTTGAGATCTCTTCAATCCTTCTTCAACTTGTAATCTGCACATACACAAAGAGGGAAAAATTGTTTGTTTTGTATGAATGGAGGTTTGTCTTCATCAAAGCCCATGTTTGGTAATTAAACCTAGATAGAAATAAATAATGACAAAGGAGAAGGAAATGATGAATGAACACTTGCATGTTACAACTCGCCAAACTTTCAATGGCTTCCCTTAGAGGACTAAAGTCAAACACATCACTCCAAGGAACTTGATCTTGCTTTTCTTGATGGATTTGGATACTTGAAATGCTTGGATGTTCTAGGATCAACAATTCATATTAGCCTTCACAAGATAACATGAACACATAATCTTGAACATGCTGATAGGATATTGAATGTTGCAATAAATGACTAATATATCTTCTCTTGAATGCTCTTGACAATAATATTTTCTCATAGCAATATTTGATCATGTGTGTTAGGTTTAAATTAATAAAAAGACTATGTATTTATAGGTGTAAATATCTAATTTCTTGAAAATTAGATTCCAAAATCTGACACTTGCGTATTGAATTTGAATCATTAAAAGACCACCAAAAATTATTTTAAAATGGGCACTAAGATAGTTTAAATGGGACCCATAAGTCTAGGACACACATATTCCAAGGTCATTAAAATATTTAATTACATTAATTAAATGTTGGTTCCCCTTTCAAAAAAAAAGAAAAATAAGGCTTTGGAATGCATAATTTGGAAAATTAGAAGCTTAATTAAGTTTGATTAATTAAGGGACCCAAACATAGTATAAGATTATAAAGGTATAAAATTTCCTACACTATATTTAGCCCCCACTTTAGTGAGAGTATGAACTTGCACTCAAAATAAAACTAAAGTAGAAAAATATGCATCAAAAGTGGTCAAAGTCTAAAAATGTCAAAGAGATGGAGTGACAAAGATCAAGGAGGTGGTCAAGCCCCTAGGATCTAAAATCCCATGGCAAACCAACATAAGGACAAAGGGACACACATGAATATAAGATATGTGCAGCAAGACAAGATACACAAGAATACAATGTTAAAGCTAATGCAAAAATGAAAAAGAAAAGAAAAAGTTGATCAAGCCTCAGTTGTTTGTCCAAAAGGGATGGATCAAGCCTCAACTATTTGTCTAAAAAATTTCACAAGTGAAAACCCATTTTCCTCTATGCAAATAAAATACTTATGAGGGCTAGTGAAATCCATTGTTCACTAGGTGAGCCCCAAAGGATGAGAAGCACATGCTAGGTTTACAAAGTGTGTACCCATAAAAACATGCTTCACAAGGCTAGCAAGTTGCATTATGTTAGAAAATCATGAAAAAATTATCAAGATACTATGCTAACGCTACACTAAGTTCAACCTCTATGAACAAAGTGAAGCAAGAAAATGTCAAAATGTCAATGTAAAAATAAAATAATTCCAATGTATGCCCCGACTTTAAAGAAATTGGTAAACACCATACTACGAGTAATTACTTTAAAGTAGAAAATTATAAATTCCAATTGATAAAAGGGCAGTGATAGCTTATTTGGAAAGCCCTATACCAATGACATATTTTCAAATAAAATTGCATCATGAAAATGGAAGTTTCCTCCACATGTAATCCAAAATGATAACACATAAGGGATCCATGAATTTGAGGTTAGTGTATGTCTTTGCAACAACAATATAATAGATCTTGGAACTGTCATCATTCCCCAAATACTTTGTGGAACAACACAAAGGAGGAATGAAACATAGAGAGTGAAAAAATAGAAAATATTTTGGGTAAACATAGAATAGACCTAAATTTTTCAACACCTTGCATCATCCCCAAAAGGAAAACATAATACAAAGGAAATGGCAATTTTTATGATATATAGAAGAATGGAGATACAAATAGAATAATTCCACAATGAATTCGCTTCCTTTGTATCCTTGCACCAGCAGAGTAACAAGGGTCATCCAAAGAAACCTCACAAACATAAAGATATGTCAAGCAACATGATACAAGGGATCACATTACATACATGCAATCACACAAAACATAGAAAGAAGAGAAAGAGCTAGTATGTCACATGTGAGCTAACCTAAAGCAGATCATTAGTATCCCAATCTTGTTCATCATATATGGAAGGATAATAACTAGACAAAGGGGCAATGACAAGTGCCATACTAGGACAATCACTAGGTTGAAAATGTGGTGAGTCACTCTTGTTAGGAGGATCATCATAGTTATGCTCATCTAAATTCATAGAAGTGGAAAATAAAAAAATTCAATTTATTATGCACTTCTTCATCAATCTTAGAAATCTCATCATGATCATCCAAGTTAATTACAATAGGAAGCCTAATGACACTGTCCATTGCATGTTCATATTTTTTTTGTGGTGAAGGTGGAGAATCACCATGCTTTTTTTGAGTTAGATTTTGATCTTGGATTGTTGGTTTGTTCTTCTCTTCTAACTGATGAGTAATAGAATGACATCTACACCTATGCTCCATAGAATTTTGGTTTCCTCTTTCACAATAATTTTTCAAGTTGTGATGGTGTAGGAGACAGTTTATCAACCATTGGTTTCTTTTCTTCCCACAAGGGAGAAACAGAAGGAAGCATCGAGGATTGGGAAACCACTGTCTCTTTAGGTTTATAAAATTGCTTCATCTTAGGAGGCACAAAAGTAATTTTATGGTTATCTCTTTGTCTTTTGTAGGAAATGGGTGGATGAATTGTGGTGTATTTATCTTGCTTACTTGTGTTGGAAGTATGTGTAGTCTATGTGTTGTCATTGATATCAAAGGGCTTATGTTTGTGTTGTCATTGATGTCAACTGGTTCAAACTATTGTTAAGTTTTGGAATTATATGTTGTTGCATTAATGGTTGAGAGGTTATGATGATGCTTTGATTAGTTTCATTATATTTCCATTAGTAATGTCACTAGTTTCAACCTCTAGTGTTGCTTTGATAAGCATATGTATGGTTGAACTTTTGTATTGTAGTTGGTTTTGTGGTGTTGAGGAAATGTTCTAAATCATAAGAATGTGTTTTTGGTACTTGGTTTTCAAGTGCTTTTGATAAATTTTGAATAAAAGAGAAAATAGTTTGTTGGAGAGGTGTTTTGGTATATAGAGTGTTGATAAGTAGGAGGTATTTCCACAGCGTGTCAAATTATGATATTGCTATCAGGATTCAACCATGTAGTTTTTTGAGTCAAACTCATTGACCCATGTTTCATGAGTAGTGGTTCACAAGAACCCATCTCTCATGATAATGAATGGTCCACTTAGCACTCACTGAATCTAGGTGATGCTCATAGGGGTGAAGCATTGGGCCTTCCTGGGAGGTCACCCATCTCAGTACTACTCCAACTCAAGCGCGCTTAACCATGAAGTTTTCGCCAAGGTTAAGCTCGCTTAGCTTGTAACCCCATTTGCAAAACCTTCAACAAGTGTTGTACCTTATGAAATATTCATTATAGAGCCCCTTTAGTTCATCCATTGATAAGTAGGAGGTATTTCCATAGCATGTCAAATTATGATATTGCTATTAGGATTCAATCGTGTAGTTTTTTGAGTCAAACTCATTGACCCATGTTTCATGAGTAGTGATTCACAAGAACCCATCTCTCATGATAATGAATGGTCCACTTAGCACTCATTGCATCTAGGTGATGCTCATATGGATGAAGCATTAGGCCTTCCCGGGAGGTCACCCATCCCAATACTACTGGTTAAGCACGCTTGAGCTGGAGTAGTAAGGATGGGTGACCTCCCGAAGGCCCAAACTTCACCCCTATAAGCATCACAAGAACCCATCTCTCATGATAATGAATGGTCCACTTAGCACTCATTGCATCTAGGTGATGCTCATAGGGGTGAAGCATTGGGCCCAAGAGGTCACCCATCCCAATATTACTGGTTAAGCGCACTTGAGTTGGAGTAGTACTGGGATGGGTGACCTCCCGGGAAGGCCCAATGCTTCACCCCTATGAGCATCACCTAGATACAATCAGTTCTAAGTGGACCATTCATTATCATGAGAGATGGTTTCTTGTGAACCACTACTCATGAAACATGGGTCAATGAGTTTGACTCAAAAAACTACACGGCTGAACCCTGATAGCAATATCATAATTTGACATGTGGAAATACCTCCTACTTATCAATTAATGAACTAAAGGGGCTCTATAATGAATGGTTCATAAGGCACAACACTTGTTGAAGGTTTTACAAATGGGGTTGCAAGCTAAGCGAGCTTTACCTTGGGGAAAACTTCATGGTTAAGTGCGCTTGAGTTGGAGTAGTACCCGGATGGGTGACCTCCTGGGAAGGCCCAGTGTTGCTCCCCTATGAGCATCACCTAGATGCAATGAGTGCTAAGTGGACCATTTTTTATCATGAGAGATGGGTTCTTGTGAACCACTACTCATGAAACATGGGTCAATGAGTTTGACTCAAAAAACTACACAGTTGAATCCTGATAGCAATATCATAATATAGAGTGTTGTTTTGGTTTTGCTACACATTTCTTCTATGTTGAATATCTACTTGTGTGGTTCAGATATGTTGATTAGAGATTTTCAGAGGTGTTATATATCCATATTTTCTTGTTCTATATTATTATGTAGTAAGATTTGTGTTTACTGGTGTGTGAACTTTATATCTAGTGGTATTTGGGAGAAAAGGTTTTTCTCTACATTTCTCTATAATTTATTTTAGATGGTGTTGGAACTCTCAAATTTCCCAAATTTGAAGTTCCCATTTCAAAAAATTTCCTCTACACTCTAAAGAAGTGCACCTAAGAAATTTGCTTGAATGATCTACTTTGGAGGGACATATTTTGGAGCCCGTTGATTTTGGTACAAAACCCATTTGCACACACACTTATGTGTCCTATGTGAGAAATCATATCAATTTTTAGCTTCCTACAATGAGTTTTATTAGGGTTTCGAAAAGCCAAGCTAGAGGGTTTTGGGACTGTTTTATTGTTTGCAAACATTAAGTTTTGCAAACTAGCCTCCCGTTTGAGCTTTCAATTTGTAACTGGTTGATCATCATGCCAAAATTATTGTTTCTCGATATTCTCCATACCAAAATGTGCTCACATGTCAATTTTCAGGGCCTCATGATTTGATTTGCTATTTTTAATAGATCAAAACCTAATGCAATTTCTCTTGTTTTGCATCTGCCAGGTGATTCCAAAAGGCAAGTAATTTGATTGGCCAGGTGATTCCAAAAAGCATCGATGTCATGAAGCACAAGTTGAAGGGAATGGTACCACTCACCATGAGAAAAGGTCACTACACCTTTTAATCTTGCTAGGTTCTTTGAATAACTACAAGTACTGAAAAGTCCAATCTTCTTCATAGCAATATGGTTAAAATTTATCACACTGTAATGATAATACATGAGTTATGGGACATTTTTAAAATGATTAAGGAGTGGCCAAGGCAAGCCCATGTTGGCACTAAAAGAGGATCATTTGAATTTATTGAAGGGATGTGGTGCCTAAAACAGGAAATGTTTATCATAAAAAAGGGAAGCATGAAAGGGGCCAACCACATTACAGGGCAACCTCTCCGCAGTTTGAATGCATCCTGAAGGGGTGATTCAAGGTTGTAAAGCCTGGGCATAGTGATAAGGAAATGTTGCTATAACTAGAGTACCATTGATAGCATACGCACAAAATAGAGTTTTAAAAAACACTTTAGAAACTCCAGCATATGGAATTGGCACGATAAAGCTCGAGCAGGTTGAAAGGAGTCAAGAACAGGGGGCGACTAGCATTCAATAAGAAAAGATCCTACACCAATAAAGATGGAATGCCATCAAAGATTGGAGGCAACGCAAGGACATAACACATTTTTTGAAAATTCCTCTAATAACTTTCAAGCAAGTGGTGGCAAGAGGAGAGCAACCCTATTGAAATGATTTTCAAAACTTTCAGGCAATGCAGCTTGAAAGAACCCACGCCAAGATGAGAAGAAAGAGGTGTGGAGATCAATCAAAACATGAAATGCCATGAAGGAAAGATGGATGTTGTGAAAAAGTCTTTAGTGACTCAAACGAATGTAAATCTCATGGAACACCCTCATTGTTGTACGCATAAACCAGACCCTTTGAAAATACCTCAGAAGCTTCTAAACAAGCACAATGAATGAAGTAGGCATGAGTTTGTTTGAAAAAATTCCTTTATAAATACATCAGAACCATCTGAGGATGTGGTTACCCATCAAAACATGGAGATGGTGTTGGAGAAGATGGAGAACGCTATAGTTGAATGCATAAAGAGTGGATAATGGGACACCCTAGAGTGGCGTTTGCACAAAGTAAATATGTTGGTAGAGGCTCAACCCATCTAAGGATGTGGATATCCATCAAAGTACTTTGGAATAAATGGGACACCAGTCAACAAACCTAGTTACAAGGAGAAGCAGTTTCAAAGAATGGTTGCCATGAATGCACAAGTTGCAAAGTAAAAAAGAGAAAGAGTACCGAGGAAAAGAATTAGGGAAACACAAACAGAGGCTAAGTGAAGATCAATGGCTAGGAGATGAAGATCAGATGCAGCATAATCTAAGCCCTTCCCCACCTGCTCGAGAGTTGAAGGCGCTCACTTGTTAATTCCAACAAATTGGCGAAATGATGCCACATGGCAAGCGTGGGCCCGGATGAAGCCTTTGATGCACGAGATTTTTAAAGAGGCTGATAGTTTTATTTGCTTTTAAAACAGTGCAAAACATTTAGAATTAAATTTTTATGAGGGGGAAATTGTGTGGTGGGCCCCTAAAATATTAAAGGCACAATATTCAAAAAGGCTAAGAGATAAGGGATTATATTATGGGTTTTTTTAAAAAAAAAACACGTGACAAATGGAGAATGGATGAATGTTTTAAATGAAACATTTGAAGAATTATGAGAACATGGGTAAAGTGAATTGCCCGAGGAATTTCTTTTGAGAAGAATGTTTTTGAAGATAAATGAGAGATATGGGGTAAAATATTTTGCCTGATAAATTGTGGCAAGTAAAACAGGTACATTGTATAAGGTGAATTTGTTCACTTTGTAAATGAGAGTTATTTGTTGGAATAAACATAAAGTGAATTTATTCACTTTGAAGATAGAGACTATGTGATGGGCACATAAATGAGAATAATTTTAATAAAGAAAATAAAAGTGTTGGAAGCAGAAAATAAAATATTTTCATGGGAAAAAATAGAATTTTCATGAGATGAGAAATTATTTCTCAGCTATTGGGTAAATTTGGATGGAAATTTCCTCACATGGTCAAAGTTTTAGTTGTTGGGAAACTTGGTGCAAAGACAATTTTCGAGGAAAATTCAGTTTTTTGTAGAGAGAGGAGATATTCTTTTACTTTTTTTGATGAACAGTAGAAGAGGTTGTCATGTGTCTACAATAGATTGATCTTTTGGCTTCTTCTATTTCCTTTTATTCTCATTCTTCTCTCATTATAAAGGGTTCTAATTCTAGGTTCCAATTTTTTTAAAGCTCTTCAAGGCAGGAAAAAGCTCTGGGTAGATTGTAAAGCTAGGATGATTGTAACTGAGTCATTAATCTCAAAGTGTTTGTGTTTTGAATTGTGCTTTCATGTTAATTTTAGCTGATAATTGTCTCCATAGCTGAACTGTAATACTCTTTTGGATTCAATAATAAAATTTTCTGAGTCTTTTCATGCACATTTGCTACATTTGAGTTATATCTATTGTTGCCTTCTATTCTATGAATGATGTAATTGCTTTAATGAAGCACAAGCTATATTTATTATTTCCTATTGTTCAAGGGATAGTGTGGTTGCTTCAACAAATGTGACATGAGTGTTGTGTTCCAGGTGGATTTATAAGAAGAGTTATCAGATAAAGCTTCAATGGTCTGGTTGTCACAATGTGATAACATTTACAAAGACCTTCAAATCATATTTAACACTATAGGATGAATGTTGGTTATATGACTCCATAGCCCATTTCATGGCATTGGTTCATTATCGTGCTTCTATTGTTTTCAGTTGGGTCCCAATTCTTTAAATCATAAATCACCTTAATTTTGTTTTGTGAGTACTTGTATATGCCATGTTCTCCATGTTGATTGATGGAATTCATTTAATATATTGCCAATGTTGAGTGATATTTTAGGTTTCTCAACATAATTTTGTGAGAGCATTATCTGCTAAGCAATATCTTGTTAATTATGTGTTAGAATCTTTAGGTATTGCTAAAGGGTCACCCCCCTTAGGTCTTACAGAGCTTGAAGTGCAGGGGAAATGAGTATTAATTCCATTTCCTATCAATTGGCCAAATCCCCCATTGAATTTGATCATTAGAAAGTGGCTAGTCTATAGGATTCATTGGTCTAGTTCGATTTGGAGCACCAACAGAATGGCAACTCTGCTAGGGAGAATTTGAGAAAATTCTCATTGAAGAATCTAGAAACATAGTCATATCGTTTGCATTGAGTCATATTATTTTTCATTCTTAATTTGGTTCAAATATTGAAGTTCTTGGACCTAGAGAAGATTTATTGCAGCAAAGATCAAAGGATATGAGTGTGACTCCACTATTGGAGAAGACCCAGAACAAGATTTACTCTTGAAAATTATTCCTTTGTGAAAGGAGGTGGCAACTCTGTCTAAAGAACCAGTTGAATTGTGTAGACAATTTCTAGATTTGCAAAATTTGCAATTAGGAAGAAGGATTAACAACTGCTACAAAGTTTCCAAGTATTCGCATAAATCTAAAGCAAATATTATTCTCTTTAAAAGAAGCTTATGAGAACTTTTCAAGACTTGAGGTCATAAATTGGTTCCCTATTAGATGAATTAGCATTAAGAAAGGAAATAGTAGTAGTTCTTTTCATGCTTCTAAAATATAATGTGTAATATGATTTGAGAAGTATGTTTATTTTGAATTATGCCTCTGAGAAAACTTAAGGCATAAGGATTCAATCAATGTTTTAGAATCATGGTTGAATTAGTAAATGGTGAAATTGACAACCATGTATGAAGTTTATAATGATTGAATTTGTATACAAGAGGGTTTCCCTATGAAATGGCAAGTAAAAGTATGCAGGGAAAACAAGTTTCACCAAGCCCTCAAAGGGAGTTTGTTATTGAAAGGTATATGCCATTGGTTTTCAGTGGTATTAAAGGTTTCCCAAACCTGATCCCTAAAAATGTTAGGAAGTATTTGCCCAAATTCACAGGGAAAAGTCCAAAATCAGCCTCTAAACATTACAAATATTCATGGATGTGATGGGGGATTATGAGGTAAATCATGAGGACGTTGTTATGAAACTGTTTGTTCAATCCTTGAAGGATGATGCTAGAGATTGGTTCTCATATTTACCATCATGTTCTATGGCTTCATGGAGTCAGTTTATGATAGCCTTTGTTGAGCAATTTGGTGAAAGGGTAAATCTAAGTATGGTGAGGAAAAACTTTATGGAAATCCATATAAGTGAAGATGAGTTGGTCTCTACATTCAATCTTTGACTTACAAAGGCAATAAGAGATATCCCTGAATACATAAGACTGAATGATGCAAAATGTTTGGTTGTGTATTTAGGAGCATTTTATAGTAAGATGGGTTTCTTATTGAGAGATAAAGAGCCTGCAACATTACTTCAGGCATATCAGACTACCATGGATATTGAGAACAATGTGAAATACTCTATGATGAAAGGGTATCTAGCTGCAAGTGTTGGTTATCCCAACACATCTCATTCCAATAGAATTCAAGGATCAAATAATGGAAATTCTTGTCAAGATGACAATGCTTCTGCTATTATGATTTCTTCATCATCACAGTATGAAGATCAAAATGAGCTTCAAGTTGAACATCAACAAAATTTGAGCAATGTTGATCAATAATCTTTTGTACAAGAATTGTATGAAATGAAGAGACAAGAGGGAGAATCACCATGTAAGCTATTTTTAATATTTTTGGATGCTTTAATAGAGGTCCCCAAAGATTTCAGACCTGAGGATTTTGTTTGCATTGATTTATTTTGTGAGATTTATGAATCTAGGCTGAGTACTTTTCTAGAGGAATTGAAGCCCCATAGCTTTGACCAAGTACCTGATTGGATAAAGATTGTAGAATCATCCAAGTGTGGTTATGCACAAAATGTGGATTCTCAAAATGGAGACAGTAGTTTTCCTCTTGAGGAAAACCAGATGACAATGCAAATAAGTGAAAATAATATGTCAGAAGATGAAGATTGTAATCATCTTATAATCAGCACATGTGCATATCCTTGTAGCAATAAGGAAGATGAAGATACATGGGATGAAAAAAAAAGTAAATATGTTAGAATGCTTCTCAAGGATTGTGATATCTCACATGATGGAGATGAAAATGAGATACAAAATGCTACTTCATGTCATGTTGTGATAAGTGATTACAACATAGTTGTTGTTGATATCTCACTACAAACCAATGATTATGATCTTGAAAGTGCAACCTCAAGCATTCATTCTAAAGAGTTTGAACATGGCTTGTGTAGTGATGAATTTTCTTGTGATGAAAACCATGATGAGGTTGATAGTTCTGATTTCTTCTCTAAAGAGTGTGACTTCTTTTCTAGGGATGATATGGAAACAAGTTTTTCACATGAAGAATGCAATGATATAGATGCTCATGATGACACTAGCCCACAAGTGAAGGAACAAATTGCACATGGTGAATACCTAGAATGTAATTTGGGTATGCTATAAATGAAGCATGTTCATTGCACAAGTGATGCAAAATTTGAAGATAAGGAAGTGTGTGTTCAATATGCTAATTTAGAACATTATGCTAAATATGATGAACATGTTGATAAATATGCTCATGCGCCTGCTGCTCATGATTGTTCATATGAAGTAGAGATGGGGATGTTTGTGATACATGAAGAGGATGATGATGTACATGGTGATGAAATAGGAGTTTCAATTTGGGTTGATCAAGTAGCACATTGTGAGAAATATATGGATTTTAAGTCAACACTATTACCCATTGATAATATTGAAGAGCTTGTTGATGACAGTAAAGTTTCAGATTGTGTTGACACTGCAAAAATTCTTGATCCATGTGCAGAGCAGCCAAGAAATAAGAATAATGATGAATTTCATGTTGATGAGTGTGAAGTTGAATACAATTGCTTCCTATTCGATGTTCCTGATCTGCATAGTATGCACACAAACATGTTTCCATCCCATGTAAAGGAATTTATGTGAAAGAAAATGAGGATTCTAGTTCTATTGTTAATGAGGAGTTTTCAATTAGCAATGAGTCTTTCATTTTTGGATCAGCACACATATCAACTAATATTGCACATAAAGATACCAATGCACTTGGTTGTCTTTGTATTGTCCCTATTAATGTTGAATTGTTTGAGCCTACACTTGAGGTATTTTTCTTTGAGCTTGATGATGATGTGAAGAATGAATCAGAACATATTGTTGAACTAGAGATGGGTGCATTTACTCATTTCTTGGATATTAATGATGCACATGATTTTCATTTCTGTGATAGCAAGGTGTGTTCTGATGTACCTAAACCGAGATGTCAAAAGATGTGCCTATGTTGCAGTGATCAGTACAAGGATGCTCCTAAATATGCATCTTTTGTCTACGATATTTGAAGATATTTGCATGGCACACAACAAGTTGTTTACGAGAGCTTTCAATTTGATGTTTAAACTAATTTTGATGTCAAAGTTTGTGATGTCGAAGATCAAATGGATTATGAATGCTTCTACTTCTCAATCCAAGTTAGGGAGCATTCAGTGGAACATGACAATGAGCTTCCCAAGGTAAAATGTCACAATGATTATGATTTTCAATTAACGTCTAATTGCATGCTGTAGATTGACAGAATTGTAAGTGGCATTGGAAAGTATAGTGATATAGTGGAGCATGTCAATAACAAGGCCAATTTGTGGGTAGTCTATGATAATGTTCTCAAATTTGGCCTATGGAAGACATCACAGAACCGAGTGTTTGACAAGGGTAAATAATGACTTCACATTTTTATTTGGTGGCCTTGGTGTCACCAAGTGAAGTTAAAAAATGAAGAATGAATATAGGAGCAGTTTCAAAACACCTAATGGACTCAGTACTTGGTCTACTCCTAAGAGATCTGGAATCTTGCTATGCCCATAGGGGGCATACATCCCCAGTCGGAGCCACTGTTGGCACTCTCAAATTTTCCAAATTTGAAGTTCCCATTTCAAAATTTTGCCTCTGCACTCTCAAGAAGTGTACCTGAGAAATCTACTTGAATGGCCTACTTTGGAGGGTCATATTTTGGAGCCTATTGATTTTGGTGAAAAACCCATTTGTACACACACTTATGTCTCCTATGTGAGCAAGCATGTCAATTTTCAGCTTGCTACGATGAGCTTTTTCAGGGTTTCAAAAAGTGAAGCTGGAGGGTTTTGGGACTGTTTTGCTATTTGCAAACGTTCAATTTTGCAAAGTAGCCTCCCATTTGAGCTTGCATTTTGCAACTGGTTGATCGTCATGCCAAAAATATTGTTTCTTTGTATTCTCCATACCAAAATTTACGCACATGTTAGTTTTTAGGGCCTCATGATTTAATTTGCTATTTTTAACAGATCAAAACTAAATGCAATTTATCCTATTTTGCATTTGCATTTCTAACAGCATTTCAAAAAGGTCAACTTTGACCATCAATATCTTTTGATGGGAGATGATTCAAGAGAATTCCTTTTGCACATGTGTTCACTACACCAAAATGAACTATTGTGTCCAATGGAAGCTTGCTAGGAGTTGATTTGATATTTTTGCAACGAGGTGATCTCTTGAGTTTTAACTAGTTCAGAACAATTGATTGTTGCAGAAAGTTCAACTAAGCAACTCTTAGGTTTAATATCTTCCACCTTGTGACTCATTTTTTGAAGCCATTTGTTGCACTCAATTATTGGGACTGAGGTCTACATGCATGCAAGTTCTCATGGCTCCAGGAGGTCATTTGACCAGTTTTCAAAGCCAATTCTAGAGCCAACTTATCTAGTTTTCACTATTTCTGCAAAAGTGCTTGAAAGTAAGTTTTGATGAAAACCCAGTTTGTCTTTTTACTCCTAAAGCATTCTGAAGTTGTCTCGGGACAATGTGAGCATGAAACTTGTTTGAAAACAAAAAAAAAATAGTCAGGCCCACAAGGGACCCAACTTATGCTCATAGCAATAATGGTAAGAATGATAAAATTGATGTTGTTGATCTCACTTATCAGAGATATATGCATATATGATCCAAATAATGATGCAACATTTGCAACTAAAAGAAACATCTTTCAAACTGAGATTAGTTCTCAAATACTCGGGTTATGTGGTATGTATTCCTGAAACTTACATCTGTGAAATTTCAAATGCACTATATACCAAATTGTTACAAATGCATCAAGTGAATCCTTATTAAAGAATTTTTAACATGGAAGGATTGATGTAGTAATTGAAAGTGCTTTGCAAGTGAATGGTGGAAACATACAAAAGGCAGGTAATTTGATCGGCCAAGTGATTCCAAAAAGCATCAATGTCATGAAGCACAAGTAGAAGGGAATGGTGCCACTCACCATGAGAAAAGGTCACAACACCTTTTAATCTTGCTAGGTTCTTTGAATAACTACAAGTACTAAAAAGTCCAATCTTCTTCATAGCAATATGGTTAATATTTTATCACACTGTAATGATAATACATGAGTTTATGGGACACTTTCAAAATGATTAAGGAGTGGCCAAGGCAAGCCCATGTTAGCATTGAAACAAGATCAAATCTATTTGAAGGGAGGTGGCGCCTAAAATAGGAAATGTTTATCATAAAAAATGGAAGCATGAAAGGGGTCGATCCACATTACAAGGAAACCTCTCCACAGTTTGAACGCATCCTGAAGGGGTGTTTCAAGGTTGTAAAGCTTGGGCATAGTGATAAGGAAATGTTGTTGTAAATAGAGTGCCATCGATAGCATACACACAAAATAGAGTTGTAAAAAACACTTTAGAAAATCCAGCATATGTTACTAGCATGGTAAATCTCGAGCAAGCTGAAAGGAGTCAAAAATAAGGCGCAGCTAGCATTCAACAAGAAAAGAGCCCACACCAATAAAGAGGGAACGCCATCAAAGATTGGAGGAAGTGCAAGGATAGAACACATTTGTTGAAAATGCCTCTGATAACTTTCAAGCAAGTGCATGGCAAGAGGAGAGCAACCCTATTGAAATGATTTTAGAAACTTTTAGGAAATGCAGTTTGAAAGAACCCACACCAAGATGAGAGGAAAAGCAAAGGTGTGGAGATCTATCAAAACACAAAGGAGTATGCACAAGATACATTTTTTGAAAACACCTTAGAAATTCTATAGCAAACGCAACGCAGCAAAGAGCCATGGAATATCGTAGTCTCTTTGATAGAATATCCCTGTTATATGAAGTCACATGAAATTTTTATTCCAAACAAATGTGGTAGCATGAAATACCATCAAGGCAAGATGGATGTTGTGGAAAAGTCTTTAGTGACTCTCAAATGAATGTAAATCTCATGGAACACCCTCACTGTTGTACGCATAAACCAGACCCTTTGAAAACACCTCAAAAGCTTCTAAACAAGCATAATGAATGAAGTAGGCATGGTTTTGTCTGACATAATTCCTTTATAAATGCATACAAACCATCTAAGGATGTGGGTACCCATCAAAACATGGAGATGGCACTGGAGAAGATGGAGAATGCTTCAGCTAAATGCATAAAGAGTGGAAAACAGGATGCCCTGGAGTGGCGTTTGCACAAAGTAAATATGTTGGTAGAGGCTCAACCCATCTGAGGATGTGGATATCCATCAATGTACTTGGTAATAAATGGGACGCTAGTCAACAAACCTGGCTGCAAGGAGAAGCAATTTCAAAGAATGGCTACCATGAACACACAAGTTGCAGAGTAAACAAGAGAAAGAGTACCAAGGAAAAGAATTAGGGAAACACAAATAGAAGCTAAGTGAAGATCAATGGTTAGGAGATAAAGATCAAATGCAGCATAATATAAGCCCTTGCCTGCCAGCTCGTGGGTTGAAGGTGCTCACTTGTTAATTCTATAGAATTGGTGAAATGATGCCATGTGGCAAGTGTGGGCCCAGATGAATCCTTCGGTGCACGGGATTTTTAAAGAGGTCGATAGTTTTATTTTCTTTTAAAAAGGTACAAAACATTTATGATTAAATGTTTATGAGGGGGAAATTGTGTGGTGGTCCCCTCAAATGTTAAGGGCACCATATTCAAAAAGGCTAAGTGAGATAAGGGATTATATTATGGGTTTTATTTTTTCTGAAAACCATGTGACAAATGGAGAATGGGCGAATGTTTTAAATAAAACATTTGAAGCATTATGAAAACATGGGTAAAGTGAATTGCCCGAGGCATTTCTTTTGAGAAGAATGTTTTTGAAGAGTAAATGAGAGATATGGGGTAAAATGTTTTGCCTGATAAAATGTGGCAAGTAAAATGGGGACATTGTATAAGGTGAATTTGTTCACTTTGTAAATGAGAGTTATTTGTTGGAATAAACATAAAGTGAATATATTCACTTTGAACACAGAGACTATGTGTTGGGCACATAAATGAGAATAATTTTAATACAGCAAATAAAAGTGCAGCAAGCAGAAAATAAAATATTTTCATAGGCAGAAATAGAATTTTCACAAGATGAGAAATTGTTTCTCAATTGTTGGGTAAATTTGGATGGAAATTTCCTCACATGGTCAAATTTTCAGTTGTTGGGCAACTTTGTGCAAAGACAATTTTGGAGGAAAATTTGGTTTGTTGCAGAGAGGAGATATTCTTTTACTTGTTGTTGATGAACGGTGGAAGAGGCTACCATGTTTCTACAATAGATTGATCTTCTAGCTTCTTCTATTTCCTTTTATTATCATTCTTCTCTCATTGTAGAGGGTTCTAATTCTAGGTTCCAATTTTCTAAAAGCTTTGCAAGGCAAGCAGAAGCTCTAGGTAGATTGTAAAGCTAGGATGATTCTAACTAAATCATTAATCTGAAAGTGTTTGTGTTTAGAATTGTGCTTTCATGTTAATTTTAGTTGATAATTGTCTCCATAGCTAAACTATAATACTCTTTTTGATTCAATAACAAAATAATTTGAGTCTTTTCATGCACATTTGCTGCATTTGAGTTATATCTATTGTTTCCTTATGTTTTGTGAGTGATTTAATTGCTTTAATGAAGCACAAGTTGCATTTATTATTTCCTATTGTTCAAGGGATAGTGTAATTGTTTCAACAAATGTGACAGAAGTGTTGTGTTTCGGGTGGATTTATAAGAAGAGTTATCAGATAAAGCTTTAGTGGTTTGGTTGTCACAATGTGATAACATTTACAAAGACCTTCAAATCATATTTAACATTGTAGGATGAATGTTGGTTATATGACTCCATAGCCCATTTCATGGCACTGGTCCATTATCATGCTTTTGTTGTTTTCAGTTGGGTCCCAATTCTTTAAATCATAAACCATCTTAATTTTATTTTGTGAGTACTTGTATCTTCCATGTTCTCCATGTTGATTGATGAAATTCATTTAATACCTTGCCAATGTTGAGTTCAATATTTTAGGTTTCTCAGCATAATTTTGTGAGAGCATTATTTGCTAAGCAATATCCTATTAGTTGTGTGTCAAAATCTTTAGGTATTGCTAAAGGGTCACCCCCCTTAGGTCTTACAAAGCTTGAACTATAGGGGAAATGAGTGTCAATTCTATTTCTTGTCAGATGGCCAAATCCCCCATTGAATCTAATCATTAGAAAGTGTCTAGTCTATAGGATTCATTGGTCTGGTTCGATTTGGAGCACCAACAGATGGTCTTGTGGTTCTAGAAGTGTGCTGATATTTCTTATATCTATCATCAGTTTCAGTTGTTAATGTTTTGGTTCTCCACAATTAGGTTTCATCAGTTACAGTATGCAAAAGGGTTGATGCAAGAAGTTGGGTACACCAAAACCTCAAAAAGTGGAAGTTTTTTTGCTATTTTTCAGAATTTGTCACACTTAGACTAAAAATTTGAGGCACTGACACAATGAATCTTAAAAAAAGTCACTAAGATGAAATTTAGCATTTTGAATCTAGTTTCCAAATATGCAAATTATTCAAATACCCAGATTATAGAAATTAAATTTTGATAGGGATCTATAAAAACCACTTTTAAAAGTCCCTATTTTTTTACCATACCAAGCACGTGTACAGACACCACTTTTGACCCAAATAAAATTATTTTACTAATTCCTTTTGGGAAAAGAGAGCTAACAACATGAAGATTTATGTGGAATTTTTTTTGTAATTTTTTGTTGATTTTTTTTTTATTGAATTTTTATTGACCTTAATTGTTGTTTTTAAAAATCAATATGTATAGACAGCATAATTGGACCTAAACTAAAAAAAAAAAAGAATCTTTTTTTTTCATTGTGTAGAGAATTGTCTGAAGTTTGATGCCATATAAATTTTTTTACAAGAAACTTAACCAAAAAAAAGTTATTAAAAAATAGAAAAAGCCTAATATTTCAAGTTTAAGGACTAGTTTGCTTAAAAATTAATTAAAAAATAAAAACACAATCCAATCTTAATAAAAATTCTATATTTGGAAAGTATACATCATGTTGTCTAATGGGTTTTAATTTTATAGATTGATTCAAAAAACAAAAAGTCCATCAGCCATATTGCCAAAATTGGACATTCTTCTTCAATTTGCCTTAGCTTTTTAGTTGTAGGTCAAAGGCTAAGGCTCGTATTGCCAAGCCTAAAACCAAGGTTGAATGTGGGTTGGGAATTCAATTTCTAAATAACGTGTATGTGTTACTAAAATGTGTACATGTTATTTAAATGAATCTCATACGCGTTTCATAACGCATACGCATTATCTATTTACCCATTGGGTAAAGGTAACATGTATGCGTTATGTAACACATACGTGTTCCTAGAACAGAACATGTATGTGTTTCATAACACGTACGCATTTTTGATATAACCATTTTTTCCTAATTTGGTAAATACTGATAAAACACGTTTTTTCTACAACATTCCTTTTCTACAGTACGGACCGAAAGCACCATTTTCTGCATTTTTTATTGCAAATTTTTCTTGTGCAGGGCATATTTTATTCAAATTGTTGGAAGAGACAAAGTGCAGGTTGAATTTTCTAAAGTGTAATCAAGTGCAAGAACTTTTTACAAGAATATTTGGAAAAAGAGAATTTTTGGATGCATCCATGATGTTTTTGTACTTCAAAGTTTAAAGGAAAAAGGATCTTCATACTACATAGTTTTATTTGAATATTTGAAGGAGATGGCAATTTGAAAATAGGTTGTATTTGAATCAATTTTTTTGTCATAAAAGAGGGTTTGGTAACCATGGGTGATAAGCAAAGACAAAGAAAAAGATGTAGAAATTTAATGACACCCAGAGAAATTCAAGCAAATAGAGATATGGAGGAAAAAAGACAAAGGGATAGAAGAGAAAGGATTCATCAAATGAAAAAATTGCAAGCATCTAGTTCCAAGAATGTTGAAGAGGAAGCCATCAATGATGAAATGAATGTAGATGATGCAAATGTGAAGTTGGTGAATATGGAAGAAAATGCAATTATGGAGGCAAACCCAACTATGCCTTCAACTTCAACTTTGAATGATATGGAAATAGTACCTATGCAAGCAAATTTGGGTATGTCTTCAAATCCACCTCCCAATGATATGGAAAATGCATCTATTTGTACAATCTATCCAAGTATGTGTTCAAACCCAAGTTTTGATAATATCAAAATATTTATTGTTTAGATGAAATTGGATACACCATTGATGATATCAATAATTCTAAGGTTGAAACAATGCAAAAACAAAAAAGTGATGAAATTATATCTTATGAGAATGCAAATGAGAATAAAATCCCTCATATTGATGAAAATGTGAATGAAATCCCTTTTACATTTGAAAATGAAAATGAAACCCCTTGTATGGATGAACCTGAAAATGGTTTTTTTACAATTGAAAGAGATGTGCTAGCTGATAAACTTCGTGGTAAAGTTTCTTGGAGACAAATTAGAACTTATGGAAATAGAATATATAAAATGTTTTTTATAGAAAGAAATTAGGATTCCAATGTCAACTCATGGTGCAATTGATGATAATGTCAAAAATGAGAATAGTGATGAAAAAATTAGGTGTTTTTGTAAAACCAAAAAAGAAAGATGATTTCGTAGAACAATTCATATCTAGTGTTGCTAATGCTATTGATTTTATAGGTAAGAAAAGTTGATCAAAAGATAAGAATGTGGCTTGTGGTGCAATAACAACTGCTCTAGTTGATAAAGCAGCTTCAAATAAAAGAATGTTAAGTAAGATTAGTAAATGTATAAAAGTAAATCCTAGAAATTTGATAAGAGCTACTTAAAGAAGAGAAAGTATTGAAAAGGATCCAATTAATCAATGTTGGAGTTTTAGTGGTAGACTCCCAAGATCAGACATGAAATTAACTAATGAAATTAAATCTTTAATCAAAAAAATTTGGCATGATAATACAAAAGTATCACCTAACATTAGAGATGTCTTAAAATTAAGGGTGGGTTCCAAAATTTGTGAACCTCATCCAAAACATCTCTTAGATATGACTCAAACTAAATTATATTAAAAAAAAAATAGATGCTTCAATCTTACCATTGAATATTAACATAAGTCAAAGATCATTCAAAAAGTGTAAACCTTGGTATGTTAGAATTAATAAACAATGAATCTCTTGTTGTTGTAAGATCCAAGTACAATTTTGTTATTATTATGATAGTTTTCAATATATATGATGCACTTTGCATGCTAACTAAATTATTTAGGACATTTGTGGTATTAATATGCCACCTGAAAGAATCAAAGATTTTATAGCAAGTTTGTTTTGTGAACCCTTTAATGGAAACTTATTTTATTTAAATACATGTATTTCTGGAGAATGTGATAGATGTGGTGACTTTTCATTATTAGGAGAATGTATGCATGAAAGCAATTTAGATGAATTTGGACAACAATTAGTGGATGTAAAAAAATTTAAAAATGTTGAGTATTCTTTAAAAGATGGAAAAGCTGGAAAATGTTGTGAGCTAGTTGTGGAAAAATTTAGTGTGCATGCATTTATTAATGAATTTAAATATAATACTATACCTAAATATGTTTAACACTCTTAGTATGCTTTTTGGCTTGATAATCAATTTTGTTTATGTAAAAACACATGAATCCCAATTGGACTATATTGTTAGTTGTTGATTTTGCTGAAAATTATACTCTTGCTCCACAAGAAGAAATTCAATCATAGTATTATAATTCAGTGCAAGTATCTATATTTGTTCACATTGTTTATAGACATGTAGATGATAGTACAAAAGATAATAGAAAAATTTTGAGTGTCATTTTTATGTAGGTGATAATTGATTACATTCATCTGAGTTTGTTCAATATTGTTTTGATATATTTTATTAAAATTTAAAAGAGAGGAATTCAAATGCTAGAACATCTCATATGGTCGGATAATTGCATGGGTCAATTCAAAAATGCTAGAATGTTGTATTGGTTATGTAGACTTCATAAGGAAAATAATATCCAGCACATATGGATTTTTTTTTAAGCTAGTCATGGTAAGGGAGAACATGATGGAGAAGGTGCATGTGTGAAAAGAGCTCTTGCTAGAGAGCAACTAAAATTTGAGGATGTTGCAAAATTTAGAGATGTGCGTGCAATTGTAGATTTGTGCAATACCAAATTATCTACAAGAACAAGTGAGAGCTCAATAATTTGATGCTTCTTTTGGTTAGTTGAAGAAAATGATATTTTTTCTTGATGAGATTGTGAAACAATTAATGGATCTGCAAAATGGAATTCGTTTAAGAGTTTGAATGCAAACACATGGACAATATGGACAAGGGATTTGGCATTCTTTTGTCAATTTTGTATTGTAGGTGATTGGGAGGCATGTGAAAATATGGAATGGGTCGAACAATGGCAACAAAGAGCCTTAACGCCTACATCGACACATGTTCAACATGGAACGACAATTGAAGATAATCAATTGTTTGCATCAGATGATTATGGTCATGTTTTAGATCTTGTACAAGAAGGTACATTATTTATTGAGTTTAATTTTATATGTATCCATGTTTAATAAATGTGATTTAAATATAATTCACTCTTTATTGAATTTTTTATTTATTTTTGCAGGACATGTGTATGTTGTTGCACCTAAGGGTAATGAAGAGGAGATGAAGTACTGGTTGGCTAGATGTGTTGAGAGAAAATAGAAGTTGGAACATCCTAGAGTGGATGATGACAACTTTGAGTATCCAACTAGTTTAGTGGTTTTTTTTGGCACCTGGCTTCCAAAATATTTGATGAGAAAGAATGGCTTGCCTGCATTTGAAGATTATGAAAGACACAAGAAGATTATACATTATTCACATTTGATTTTGGTAGCCAATATAAAACTAGTTAGATATCAAGGGAGGCCTACTAATAAATTTTTGTGGACACTTTCAATGGATGATCATGAGACAATCATAGATGCATTACAAAAAATAGAGGATGCAGATGGTACAACAGAGTAAATAAATATTGGTAAGTATATAGTTGTATATATATTTAATTGATATATATATTTTCCTTTAATAGTCATTTCCTAATTAAAGTTTTATATCATTTTTTGTTTCAGGTCTCCCAAAATTAGATGCTTTACAAAAAAGAGAGGAGATACATATATTACAATGGAATTTGAATCTAGAGACAGGAAACTATATATAGTTCTAGATACATTTAATTGATAGTATAAATATAAAACTAAATTTAATTCATTGTCATTTTATAAAAAAGTTAATAATTGATTTCATATCCCCTTAAGTCATTCTCTTAAAACCCCTTAATCCATCCTCTTATGTACCATTAATCCATCCTCTTGCATCCCCTTAAGTCTCTATATTAATTCCCCTTAAGCCATTCTATTAGGACCACTTAATCCATATCCTCGTATATCTACCCTTAATACATCCACTTGCATCCCCTTAAGTCACTCTCTCAACACCCCTTAAGCTATCATCTTAGGACCTCTTAATCCATATCCTCATATATCTATCCTTAATTCATCCACTTGCATCCCCTTAAGTCACTCTCTCAACACCCCTTAAGTTATCCTCTTAGGACCCCTTAATCCATATCCTCGTATATCTATCCTTAATCCATCTACCTGCATCCCCTTAAGTCACTCTCTCAACACCCCTTAAGCTATCCTCTTAGGACCCCTTAATCTATATCCTCTCATATCTACCCTTAATCCATCCACTTTCATCCCCTTAAGTAACTCTCTCAACACCCCTTAAGCTATCCTCTTAGGACCCCTTAATCCATATCCTTGTATACCTACCCTTAACCCATCCACTTGCATCATCTTAAGTCTCTCTCTCAACACCCCTTAAGCCATCCTCTTAGGACCTATTTAATCCTTATCCTTGTATATCTACCCTTAATCCACCCACTTGCATCCCCTTAAGTCACTTTCTCAACACCCCTCAAGTTATCCTCTTAGGACCCCTTAATCCATATCCTTGTATATCTACCCTTAATCCATCCACTTGTATCCCCTTAAGTCACTCTCTCAACACCCCTTAAGTTATCCTCTTATGACCCCTTAATCCATACCCTCGTATATCTACCCTTAATCCATCCACTTGCATCCCCTTAAGTCTCTCTAGGGTTCATGAGATGCTTAGAATAACAAATATATATGGGTTAATGGTTTAGGGTTCATCTCCTAGTCTCTAGGTAATATGGTTTAGGTTTTAGGGTTTCTATGGTTCATGAGATGCTTAGAATAACAAATCTATATGGGTTTTAAGGGTTTAGGGTTCATCTCCTAGGATTTAGGTCATATGGTTTAGGGTTTAGGGTTTAAAGTCATTCTCTCAACTCTCCTTAATCCACAATCTTGCATCCCTTAAGTCACTCTCATAATTCCCCTTAAGCCATCCTCTTAGGGCATATTAAGCCATTTCATAAGGTTCATGACATGTAACCCCTTAATCCACTATCTTACATCCCTTTAAGTCATTCTATCAACTACCCTTAATCCACCCTCTTACATCCCTTCAAGTCATTCTATCAACTCCCCTTAATCCACCCTCTTGCATCCCCTTAATCCACTCTCTTACATCCCTTTAATTCATTCTATCAACTCCCCTTAATCCACCCTCTTACATCCCTTCAAGGCATTCTATCATCTCCCCTTAATCCACCCTCTTGCATCCCCTTAATCCACTCTCTTACATCCCTTTAAGTCATTCTATCAATTCCCCTTAATCCACCCTCTTACATCCCTTCAATTCATTCTATCAACTCCCCTTAATCCATCCTCTTGCATCCCCTTAATCCATCCTCTTGCATCCCCTTAATCCTTTCTCTTACATCCCTTTAATTCATTCTATCAACTCCCATTAATCCACCCTCTTACATCCCTTCATTCTATCAACTCCCCTTAATCCACCCTCTTGCATCACCTTAAGCCATCCTCTTAAAAGACCCTTAAGTCATATCCTCTTACATACCCTTAATCCACAATATTTCATCCCTTAAGTCACTCTCATAATTCCCCTTAAGCCATCCTCTTAGGACCCGTTAAGCCATATCCTAGGGTTCATGACATGCATCTTCTTAACTTGCCATCCTCTTAACTCCACTTAAGGAATTCTCTTAAGACCCCCCTTAAGCTATATATCCTCTTAGGTCCCCTTAATCCATCCTATGGAAAACATCATTTGAATTTGAATGGAATTTACTATATATTATTCTTTTCTCACATGAATTTTTTACTTAAATGACTCATAAAAATTATAGTTACTTTACGTACATTAATTATTTTTGCAAGTTCTCATCAAGTCAATCTACCATGTGATTGTCATTGAAAAAATTATTTTATCAAGAGAATAAATATCAATTTTTGGTCTTCACCTAAAATTTGATAAGCTTTAATTGTATCTACATGCACATATATGTTTCATAATGTTATATAGTTGTATTAAACATCAATATACATTATATATGTTTGTTCGATGTATGAACTTCAATGAGATTATTAGTCACTTTTTAAATATCTTGTTCCAATTTTATAGATTATACAATTCATGTCTTGTATTTACCACATTATATATAATTGTGCAATTGTATAGATTATACATTTAATACATACAAGGAGATGATTTTTGTTTATTGATTCAAATATTTTCTAGAATTGGAAAATAGTTAAAATTACCTGCCCTTAATTTATTATGTATATTATCTAAACTATTTAAGGAATGTTTTAATTTGTCACCTAACCATGTGATAAATTATATATATGAAATTTGATTCTAGATAAAAATTTATCTAGTGCATGTATTACTTGAAAATTAGATAATTTATATCTATACATACATGAGTGCATGTAATCATCAAAATGAGCATAACACAATCATAATTGACTGTGTATATAATCATCATGTATTAAAGTCAACTGATATAAATAAACACAAATATGATAATTTAACATGTTCAAAATAAAACTAGAGATAGATAGTCCATAAAATTTATATGTCAAGATGTATATGTCAAGTCCAACACATATATTTAAATAAAACTCTAGAGATCTATAGTCCATAAAATTTAAAACCATCTAACTATCAGGTTGATCGGTCATATCAAGTCTCCTCTTTGTTCCATGTTGACTAGATGTACCTATGTCATGTTGTAAAAGAGTACAAGAAACTTGAAATTAGATTTAAAGTTATTTAGAAACTTTGATATAATTAAACATATTTAAACTTGAAAATATAAACTTTTAGATAAAAATAAATTTAATTAAATATCTAGTAAATACAATAAAATGGATTTTTAGTATGCATAAATTACCATATGATCATGTGAATCTGTTGGCACATTTTTTTCAACAGGTAGCATAATTGTCAATTGAGAAGATCCAAATTCTTGATCTACTATATCCTGCATATTCATATAAAGCAAACAATATGTTAAAACCTTGAGCAAATATATATATATAAAAGTTTCGTAAAAATTGAATATGATATTTAGTAAAGTTTACAACCTTGAATGATATGACCTCATGATCACGCACCTGAGATTTCCCATGCATAAATTTTGATGACGTCTCAAGTGTGTCCACCATGAATATCTCATGAAATCCCTGCATGTATAGATGTACAACAGTTTGTATAGATTATTCACACATGTGTATGTAAATAAACAAATTAAATTAGAACTATGATGTGTATTTAATTTAAACTTAACAAAATTTTGAAAGCACACACCTAAGTTGATGACATCTCAGGAGCACTCACCACAACTTGTGGTTGGTCAATACTAGGTATCGCATGACCTCCCTACATCTAGATATAATATTATATTATCAATTCACACGTGTACAAATTCAAATTAAATATTAGATATATCCACACAAATTATTTAATATATATTGGTTCAAGTACCTGTCCAAAAGGTGAGCCCATATATATAGCACTTGACATATAGACACAATGATCATATTGAGTTTCAAGCATCGTGTGATCATGCATCTACACCAAGCACTTATTGAATTAATAAATTATATTATATATATAATTTTATGTTATTATTTACATGATTTTTTCACATTTCAAACTTGAATTAAATTTAAGTTCAAAAAATGAACATACTTGTGTAGGATGATCCTTAGAATATAGTAAATTCATGTATGACTATGTCCTAGATGCATGTGGGTCACCTGAAGTGGATGCCTAAGTATTCCTATAGCCCAAGCCTCGATGCTTTCTATTGGCCACTTCAGTCATCATGTGTGCAGTCTAATGAGTGAGATGTCCTAAAAGCAAACTCAATGCTCCTAATGTCAATAACATGGTTTGTTGTTGAAATTCAGTGGGAACACCAAGAGAAGGAGGAACAATAGGAACAATTAGAGCACATCGTTGAGGATCGACATGTGCTCCTAGTCTATGTTGGGGCATGCCATGCCCAACTCCCTGAAATGACCTCATATCAAAATAGTTGAGTTTTTTACCCAACTAAAACTCAACCCATAACTTTCTCAAAAATTATATGGGCACCACACAGTTGTCATGTGGTGGATTATCAAACGCCATCCACCATCTATCCCAAAAATGTGCAGCTATCTGTGGGTGTCTACACCATAAAATTGAAATTCATTTTTTGGTGGGTGGAATTGGTTGATTTGTTTGGGGGTTAATAAAATATTGGCACATGGCTTGTTTGGTAATTTTAAGGTCATTGATTTCTTTATAGGACAATCCATCTACATAGAATTGTCTCCTCTCTTCTCTCCATTGATGGAACCTATTTAGGTCTGCATCAATGGATTGAATAAAATCAATAAAATTTTGCATCATAGATGCAAACCATGCGGGATGGGGAGGGATTCTAGGCTCATTTTTTATCAAATATATATTTCCTTGAATCAAAATAATGTTTGCTCAGATGCTCTCTCTTAATTGATCCTGATCTACTATAGGGGGTGGGGGGTTAGGTGGTGGAGAGTGTGGAGGTGTGGGGTTTTGTTCTGGTGGTGGATCTGGATGAATTTGTGGATCAGGCATAAAATATTCTATATTAAATTATGGATCCATGTGAGCAATTAAGTGGCAACTGCATGTTAAATAATTAAAAAATATATATCAACAAACTAATTAAATAATGCACACAATTTGAAATTTATTTAAAAATTGAACATTGAATGTGCACAAATTTAAAATACATTCCATTTAAATACCATTCGATTTGTAACATTAAAAAATCCATAACATTAGAAATCCATAGCATGTACACACATTAAATTGAGTCTAGTGTGTGGTTGTTAATATGAAGGGTAGAAATGAAATTAGAGGGTTTTATTAGAACCCTATTCAAATGCATGCACTATGTCATTGGTTTATTAAGTGAATCCCCTAAAAGAAGGCCCCATAAACTTAATTTTAGCTAGATATCACTTGATAATTAAACTAAAGCCAAATTTGATGATCTATACATTAATTGATTTATTTAAAAATAAATAAAACCACATGGATTAACGTAAAGAATTAAGATTTATTTAAATAAATCACCATCAAGGTAAAGGCTTAAGATTAAGGTAAAGGACTAAAGAATGAAAAATAAGACACATGTAGATATATAACTTTGATTTGTCAAAGTAGGTGTTAAAATAGGAGGTTCAGGGTTGTTTAGAGTGTCTTGTATTACATATATAAAGGTGGAAAAAGGGAAGGAAAGGTCCCCAAGCTAATTTAGGTTATGAACAACTCAAGACTGAGTATCAAAATGGGTAAATGATGAAAACCATGTAGTTTAATTCAAGTAAAAATTATACTAGATTATATTTATATTAGGATTATTGTTAGACAAGGGTGCTCAATGGAGCTCATAAATATCAAGCCTATCATTAATTAACTAATTCATCAATAAGTAATTTATTCTTCTAAGTTTTTATGGGTCTAGAGCTCTATCTTTTGGGGCAAGGGGAAGTTTACTCATAGTTGTGGTTTTTTCCCAACAAGATCATATCTATATAGCTAAGGTATATCGAACAAGAATACATGTATAAATCAAGTATGACATAGAATTTAATTTAAAAATCCGATGACATAAATTTATTTATCTAAATTTTCAAATTTCATGATAAGAGACACAAGTTCTCTATAGTGAGACAAAGTAGTTAAGAAGAAATTATAAGTTTAACACTAACATTAAAATTTATAACCTCATTCATTATTTTCAAAGAATACTAAAGAGAAGAATAAAAAATTAATAGAATACATGTTCAAAGGGACACATAGATATATGATAGTGACCTAATTGCAATGTACAAAATAAACAAAGATGAGCTTGAGCTCTATCCACCAAATTTTGAGAACTTGTTTGATCCCCTTAAGAAATGTCATATTAGGACCCCTTAAGACATCGATTTATGATTTAGGGTGATAGGATGGCTTAAGGGGATATATGTGTAGTAAGGTCCTAGGAAAAAATGGTCCATGGCTTAAGGGAATAAAATTGGGTGGAGTTGCCTAAGGCAACCAAAATTTATTTTAAGGTCCTACGACAAAATGAATGCTTTAGGGCTTAGGGTTTAGGGAACTTAGGGTTAAGTTTGGGTGGCCCTTGGAATAATGGACTTGCAAGTTAGTGAGCAACATTTTCTTGTGGAATAGTTCATTGAGATAGCTCTTTTTCCCAACAAGAGTATATCTATAGAGCTAAGGTATATCAATTGTGAATACATGTATTAATCAAGTATGACATAGAATTTAATTAAATCTGAGGACATAAATTGATTTATCTAAATTTCAAATTTCATGATAAGAGACACAAGTTCTCTATAGTGGGACAAGTAGTTAAGAAGAAATTATAAGTTTAACAAGTTAACATTAATTCATAATCTCATTCATTGTTTTCAAAGAATACTAAAGATAAGGATGAAAAATTAATAGAATACATGTTCAAAGGGACACATAGATATATGCTAGTGACCTAATTGAAATATACAAAATAAACAAAGATGAGCTTGATCTCTATTCACTAAATTTTGATAACTTGTTTGATCCCCTTAAGAAATGTCATAGTAGGACCCCTTAAGACATTGATTTACAATTTAGGGTGATAGGAAGGCTTAAGGGGATCTATGTCTAGTAAGGTCCTAGGAAAAAATGGTCCATGGCTTAAGGGAATAAAATTTGGTGGAGTTGCCTAAGGTAACCAAATTTCATTTTAAGGTCCTACAACAAAATGAATGCTTTAGGGTTTAGGGTTTAGATTTAGAGATTTGATGACATGATTTCAACATATCTATGTAAAATAAAAAATGTAAGAAACCTCCAAGGATCCCTAATTTATGACACTACACAATGTGACAAGGATGTTTTATAAATTGGTCATTGAAGTGTAGCAATAACTGAGAAATCCTAATGTGAATTATTCATAGCCTCAATCTCAATCTCAATCTCAATGAAAACTGCCCCGAATCTAGGTAACATTCCCTAGATACTTCTAAAATTATGTGAACTATTAAGGTTTTAGGTTTACATTTAGGGTAAATAGGGTTTTAGGTTTGCGTTTTAGGGTTAAGGTCCAAGGATTAACCTGGGTAAATTATTTTTTAGGGACCTATGATTTTTGGAACCTAGGGTTTCTAGGGTTTTGACTTCTAAGTTAAATGTGTCCAATTTAGATTTAGTTTTTATGGTTTTCGATTTACAATTTAATGTTCTTTGTTTTGTTGATGTTTTTGGTTTTTTAAATGCAATTTAAAAAATATAAAATATTGAACAAAAAAGAACTAAACAAACAAAATCTAAATACCAATTACAAAACAAAAACGCAAGATATAAAGAAAAAAAAAGGTAGAATTCAACCAACTTGGAGGTTGTTGAGGTTGGTTATGTTGACGGGAGGAGGTGGCAGTGAAAATTTTCTTCAATCAGGGCCTTTGAAACACATACGCGATCTTGTGTCCTCTTCTCTAGCGTGGCTAAAACTGCAAGTTAAAGTGAAAACATAATTACTAATTTAAAAAAATAAATACCTTTAAGTAATGTGGATGTGTTTTTGGCTCACGTACCCGAAGCGAAATGCATATGCATTCATATTTAGGCTTAGGTACCCGATTTGTAACGCGTATGCGTTTTTTGAAAACGTGTATGCGTTTTGTGTGAATATTTTTGTTTTGGACGAAACTTCCTCTCTCCATGTACCCAACTTCTTTCTTTTACCCAAAAGGTTAACTGGTTTTATAGGATGAGTATGTTCTTCAAGTGAAATTTGTTGCAAAGAAATCTTTTGGATTTCAATGTGTTTGTGGAATATCCCATAATGTTTTCAAGTGATTTTTTTTTTCATGATTTTTCTTTGGATCAAAGGAAGTGTGTACTTTAATTTTTAATGGTATTTACATGAGTTTGGTCAACCTTGGGTGTTTACACTAATTGCAAATTTGCTTCAATATTTGTTGAAGTGTGGTGTGGCATGTATGAGTGGATTTAGGTCCAAGTTAAGGTGTGTTGTGGTCTGCCTCCATTCCTTTCCACCATGGGAATGTATTGGTGCTAACCTAATTTGAATTTGCATAGTTGAGGTGCATAGCTGACCTTCTAGAATGTTTTCAAGGTTGAAGAAGGTATAAATAAGTGTTGTGTTGATAGAGGATGACTGTGAAAGAAGTATGATTCGAGTCTACACTTAAATCATGTTTTATGTCATTCCTTTTATGTTTTTAATTTGTGCTTAATTTTTTCTATCTTATGGTGATCCTATGCATTATTTATTTCTTTAATAATTTCACATATGGTAGCATTGATAAACATGATATGTTGGCTAATTTTTAGCTTCATAAAGAAGATGTATCTAATCATGGTAATTTCATATTAAGGTAACTTAATTTCATATTTTTATATAAGTTTCAGATTTTTTATATTGTAGTATTCCAAGCCTTGTATCTCATTCTTGAATTCATAAATTGATTATTTGGATAGAGATTGAAACTTCCCAACATTTGGTATCAGATCTTATATATTTTTCAACATAATTTACTCCAATCCTTATTCTTTGAAATTTTGGGTGGAAGAATGAAATAGGGAGCTTAAACCAATGGTTCCAAGTTCCCCCAAATAGTTATACCATTATATTTTCCTTCATACCACTTATCGTGTCAAGGTTTAGGCCCAAGGAGGAACCTATTGGAGGCTCACTAGGAACTAAGAACCAATGAGGTTCCTAGTACCCAAGAAACCAATGATAGAATTTTAAAAATAGGTTCCAAATGGACTAGGAACCTTTGAAAAAGGAGTTCCTAATTTCCCTAAGATACCCCACCACCTCCCTGATTTAGCTTCTTTTTTTAATTTTGAATTGAAGAAATGACTAAAAGATGAGGAGGGGAACTACAACCATCACAAGAACATTTTTAAATGGTGAACTTGTGCATAACTCTCTTAGATTAATTATAAGTAGTGGAGGAAAGTAAAGGGGGGGAATGACAACATAGCCCTTTTAAATATCCATCACCTCTAGAATACTAGGTAATAACTATAAATTAAAGTATGAAAAACTCACTAGGTTCTTGTTATTTCAAGCAAAATGACTAAAAAAACTACTAAGGAGTTAGAGAAGTTCTCTAAAACCATGAAGTATATTTTGAAAGGAGTCCCAAGGGTCTCCAAGATCACTTCCTTGGTCCAATATATTATTGAAACAAACTTTGGACACATTGACCTCAATGATTTTAGAAAGAGGAACTTTAGAGATGAAACTATTTCAAGATATAGGATAATAGCAAACTCTAGATTGGTTGACATTGTGGGATTCCCGAGTTCTCTCAAATTCCTATAACTAATCCTTTATTGAATCACCCATTATGAATGAAACACAAGGACATCTAGGGATCCAGATGGGAAGATGGTGTTGAACATCAATGTAGACTTCATAGCACATGTATTTTCCTACCATTCAAGGTAATTTTGAATACTTTAATGGAAGAGAAAGCACAAGTTTCCTTTTACATAAATGAAGAACACAATATTAGACATATCAACACTTCTCCGCTTGTAAATCCATGAAAAGATATAGCCAGTATTCACAACAATTTGACCAAAGTAGATTTCCAAGTTTAGATTATTGATATTAGCACCTTATTGAATAGGGTTATGGGAGGAATCATGAATATAGAACCTATCATACCTAGATGTACAATTTTATCTACATAATTCTTAAATATGTTGAATACACTAATTAGACATAGTTGGTCAATGACAACTTGCATCACCAAATAGGATATGTATAGGAAACCAAGAAGTTCTATATGACTTAATATGTCATTTATCTACATGCAAGGAAAGCTACCTTCCCAAGACACAAAAAAAGGAATATTGGGTGAAGGGAATGTAGAACAAAGAGTTAGGGAACACTATACCCAACTCAATAGTAAAAAGATAAATTCATATAAAAGCATAATTTTGGGGTATGGTTTCCTTTTGTTTAAGTTATTCTGCTTGTTCCTATACTATATGTGCCAAGTATTCAAAAGAAGAGATATCATTCGTAAACCTAAATATATACAATACACAAGCTAATATGACTCATATGGTAGGGAAATTAATTTTTTAATCCACAATTTATACACAAAGAAACAATATAAGAATTTTGAGAAAATTTTCATAATGTTGACAAAGAAATTCCAAATAAACTAACAAATGATAGAAACTTGTTAAATCCCACATGTGATTTGTAGAATATAGATGTCATTCCTTTACCATCAGTCAACTAGGAAATAGGAAAATATCATGACTTGAAGATGATTAAAAGGTGGAAAACTAAAATTTTGGATAGTTGTGATTTCAAAAATATCATATGGGGAAAGATAAGGAAAAGAAGACAAAATAGAAAAGTTAGCCTCCTCCCATATACAAGACTAGAACTAAGAAAATATAAAATCTTCAAGAAAAATTATAGAAATATTTTAACAAACCTCAAAAGAAAAAAGAAGCTACTGAGACAAGTATAATGGGACTATTTAGAGTAGTCCTTTATAGAAATCTAATTCTGACCAACAAAAGGATGTCCTTCCATCCTCTTCATTGCATAAGGTGGGTTAAATTCAATTCATCTCCCTCTTTTGAAATGAATCCTTCTCCTCCTCCTATAGGGTCACCAACAAATAAATATACTTTTGCATCCCTATTGACATCAAAGGTTCATAATGATGATAGATTTGAGGATAAAACTATTGAGGTATTAAACAAATTGGAAGAGTGATTGAAGATCTAAGAGAAGGAATTTTGCAAGATCCTCAATCTCCTCCAAGTAGTACTAATTCTCAACATGATGTTATCGCACAAAAGGAACAAGAATCTCATTCCCCCCAAAGTCCTCATCAAGATATGGAACAACCTCCTCTTCAAAGTCCTCAAAAGAAAAAACCACCAATATATATTCATCTTCCTTCTCCTCCTTGACAACAAGAAACAAAACATCATCCAAGCTAACCACCATAGAAACAACATTCTACAACTATGGAAAATGTGCCTACTAGCCCAACTTACCTTAAGTTATATTTTTTTCTAGGAGGATGAATGTATAGGTACAACCTTTGGACCTAACAGCTATAATTGATATGGTAAATAAAGAAAAATTGCACAGGAAGCCCATGGTTCTCTCAAAATTCCAAATGAATCATAACAAATCTAAAGGACCACTAAAATAGCAACTACTATTATTGGAAAGGATGCTCTAGAAATGACTTCTTAGGATTACCAAGTAATCCACAATAATTTGGGTAGACAAAAATGGAAGAGGAGATGGCCTCTTTAGAAATAGTTGTAGAGTCTTTAAAGCTAAGAATTGTTAAATACATGTTGGAAACCTGAAGAGGTTGTTGGCAGTTTGTCACTGAAGATTATGTGATGGAAACATGATTTGAATGGAGATATTGATGAGCATATGAAGCTGGATGGTGTTTTCATTGATGGAGACCCATTATGGATGGCAATTTATGGCATAGATGTATAATTTTTGGTCTAGTGAAGATCAAATGATTGGATAATTACCTAAGTCTGGAATGCAGTCCATTTTTTAGAGAACCAACCTTCTAATCTACATTACTTTGCTATGAAGAATTTGGTTATGCAGTTTTGAGGTAAAAATGATGTATGTTGGAAAACGACTCTAAATTCAAAGTTTCATGATCTAATGTCTTTTTTAGTCAAAGATAATAGTGATAAAGTATCGCTTTGGATATGCCAGTGTAACTGTTATAGAGTACATGTTTGGAATGCTTTTCATTCCACTGTGGATGAATAGTTTGGTATGTGGGGTTGTAGAAATGTTTGAGGATTCTTCTAGTATGTTTTCTCCAAGTGGCAAGTGTTTTGGTTGTCTACATGTCAAGTTGTGAATAAACAATATTGTTACTTCACCTATGAAGTAGACCTAAGTATTTTGGGTTGCATGGAGTTGAGTAAAGTATAGAGTGGAATTATGGGAGTAATTATAGTTTAGGCTGACCTGCCTTAATGTGTTATACACTTTGGTTCCTCTTTCAAGGAGTGTATGCTTGAGTGTTGAGCCAACAAGATGATGTGTTGCATGGTACATGTTTGGGCTAACCTAATTGATGTTTTGGTTGGTTGTGATATATACAAGGTTGATTATGTTGGGAAAATGTGTCTCAACCTTGTAATTACAAAAGTTATCGTCAATACATAATTTACTTTTCATACAATGACAACGGGGTTTCCCCCTCCCTGCAAGGTGTCTAGAGGGATCATCCCCCCGACTGAGGGTCAGGGGGTAGTGTCCCCGAAAGGAAAAGCTTATTTATATTTTATTATTGTAAATATGGATCATTCATCATTAGGCCTTAGATCTAATGGTCAATATTTTATTAGCTTGACTTTTCCTAGAAGGCAACCCTATTTTATGAGGGCATTGTATTACGATTGTGTATTGTGATGTGTTATGAGAGTCTATTAGTAGTCATGTTGCCTTTGGATCTTTGGTTGGTGATACTTCTTTGAGAATCTTGCTTTGCAAGTATATTGTAATCTTTGTGATTTATGAATAATATATTGGGTGACTTTTAGAGTTGGGTTTTTTCTCTTAAAATGGTTTTCCCCATGTAAATCATGGTGTTGTGGTATGCATGAGATTTATGTTTATTTGTATTTAATTTTTTGTAACTGTTAAAGATCTATAAAACTTTTTCATTATTCTCCTCTCAAGATTAGTATAGGAATTTTTTCAACTACCTTAGCTTCATTACAAATTTCTTGTGTGATATGTGTAGAGATGTGAGATAAATAAGTGTGTGCAAGTTTTAGAGAAGAGAGGTGTGAATTAGGTTTGAGGAGAAGAATGAAGCGCATTAAGTCAGTACTCTGAGCTTCAGTGGAATTGTATCTTCAGCATAGGTCAAATGCATTATTAGTAGTTCAAAATTAGCTGTGAGCCACCCTTTCTTCTATCTCTTTCTATTATGGGCAGTGAGCCCTTTGGAAGTGATCCTTTCTTCTTTTGGACAATGAGTCCACCAATTGTATCAAATTTTGTAACTAGTTACAATATCTATATTATGAGCTAATCCTCACCATGGTTTTTCCCTTTTTGAGTTTTCCATGTAAATCCAGTGTTCTTGTGTTCTTTGATGTGATGCATGCTCTCTATGTTCCTTTCCATTACTACAAGTTTAATGTGATGCATTGAATGAATGTTTAATTAAATAAGAATATTGATCCACCCCCTCTTAGTATTTTGGGTGTTCAACAATACATCCATTTATGTCCTATTTTTGATGTCCAAAATTGGATTTGATAGCTTGTATTCGATAAAAAAAGAAGGAAAATTATTTATATAGTTTGATAGATAATATGTTATATAAATCTTGAAAATAAGTATAATTTAATTGTAAGTATCATGACCAAGTTACTCAATTAGATTAGATCATGCAAATTTTCCTAGACCTAGTAACAATAGAAGATGAAATGTATGAGCATGAATTGGTCGTACTTCTAGAGAAATAGGAAAGATGCCTTTTTAAGTTATTAACTTTGATAAAAATATTTTTCCACCATATGATAAGGAATTTTGTGAGAAGCCGCTTAAGGCTATATATCTTTCAAAAAGGATTTGTTGATATGATATATGTAGAAGGTCCTATAAGAAAGAGAATAACTTTATAGATTTAGGATATTTTTGAAGATTTTGTGTGTCAAGTGATTAACCAAGATTCAGTAGATATGGAAAAACATACTATAAGTGCAACATAGGAGATCTAGTATGAAATAAAGAAAAAATTAGAATATATGCAAGCAAGGGTGGATGAAAATATAATAAATCGATTGAAACAATTCTAGTTAGAATATAGAATTTTGGATAAATGTCTACATGATATGAGAAACCATATTGATTTTTTTGAGAAAATGTATGAATATTCTAAGTTATGAGTAGATATTTTGAAGGGTCTTGATAATGAAAAGTTGACTAAGTGTTTGAATGACTACTTGGAATATAAGCGAAAAACCCTATAGTGAATTTTGAATAAATTTTGGAGCCAAGACAAACTTCCAGTTCTTGTTATTATTCAAAGAATTATTATTTTATTCATTATTTTACTTATAGTGTAATAAATAATTTCTTAAAATTGGTCCCCATCTAATAAATAAGATGGTCTATATTTTTAAACTGTTAATTGGTATATTAACTTTCAATTCTAAGGGACATGAAAAACTTATGGAAATGATGCATATGTTACTTATGAAAATTTGTAGTTACTTTACTATTTATAGATGAACTCTACAGTTAGGAATATTTGCATGGAATTTATATAATTATTGGTTAGTTTTAGTTGGATATTTTTTAACATCAAGGAGGGGTAAAAAATTTATTTAATCAAGAAAACATTACAAAGCAAGGGCATTAAATGGCCCTATCAAGTTCAACCAATTGATCAAGTTGAAGAGATAGATCCATAGGAAGTTGACCCCAATCCACCACCTTCATATCATGAGTATGATCAGAAGCCCATTTAGCCAAGCAATCAGCAACACCATTCCATTCCCGAGGAATATGAGTGAAAGTAATATAGTCTAGAGAAGCACAAAGAGTGAGAATTTTTTTAACAATCAAAGCCAGCTCACAGCTCACAGCATCTAAATACTACCTTTTTAGTAAGTTCACCATGACTTGAGAGTCAAACTCACATATGATCCTTTTCCAACCCAAAAGACTAGCCCGCTCCATAGCCAATAAAATGGCCTGAGCCTCCATAAGATTATTAGTATTGAAGACCCTTATACACAGAGAAGATAAACTGAACATCCCCAAAGCTATCCTGACCAATACCCCCAATGCCAGCATGACCCGTATTACCACAAGAAGAGCCATCCGAGTTGATTTTTGGGACACCCTGAGGAGGGGGAGTCCATCTTCCCTCCCTTTTCACCTTCAGGGTAGGATTTCTACATCTGTTGTGCATTAGCTGTCATTGCGGAGGTGGAAGATGAAGACGATTACAACAACCAACATCATGAGGATCCACCAACACAGACATATCACACTTAGCCGTAATAGTTTCCCCTAAAGAGTGAAGAATTTTCCACCACATATGAGGGGCCAGCAACAACGAATCCTGAAAAATCTGCCTATTCCTCTCCAACCACAGGTTCCAGATAATGAAGGGAGGCCCAAGATCCCAAGCAACCTGAAGAAAGGAGGTAGAGATAGGGGCCCTGCCCCATCGTTCCCCAAACTCCACCAAAGAGGAAGCATGCTAGCAGGTCATATTCCACACCCCCCACCAAAAATGCCAAATCTCTCGAGCATAGGAGCATTAGAAGAAGAGATGGGAGACACTCTCTTTAGCACCATGACACAGAACACACATAGAGGGACCATGGAAACCATGCTTACATAAATTATCCCAAGTAAGACACCGGTTTTGAGCCACTAACCACATAAAGAAGTTGTACTTGGGCCATGATAGCTTGTGCCAAAATTGCTTCCACCAAGGGACCTCAATGTCCCCAAACAACTATCTACCTAACTGCTTATAACCCGCCACCATAGAGTACTTTCCAAACAACTCCAAACCATCCCAAGCCAATACATTAGGTCCCCTCAAAGAATTACAAGCACGGGAAGCCAAGAGTAGGGAAAGCTCATGCCTATCCTCCTAAGAGCCGCCAGGTGGCCACTCAGAGGGATGCTTCCAGTGAAAACTTAAACTATCATGCTGCTCCACCTTATAATGCTCCATAGTATCCCAACCGACCATAATAAAAACATCACAAAGGGGCTAGAGGTGAGGAAAAGAAGAGAGAATGGGAGGGTAACCATCCCACGAATCAGACCAAAATAGAGCTTGTGACCCCGAATGATAGATCCAAAAAAGTGAACTCTTGATCAGTTGAGCCCCCACTTTCAAATATGCAAGATCATAGAGCCACTCCCTTCCAAAGGATAGCGAGGAACCTCAAAAGAAGCAGCACCTTAAAGATATTTATGGTTGAGAACACGAGCCCATAACTGATGTTGATTGGTACACCAATGCCAATAAAGCTTGGCAACAAGAGTTTTCCCATTCAAAATAGCAGAGTGTAAACCAAGACCACCCTCCAACTTTGGTCTACACACAGAATCCCACTTAACAAGGCTTCACTTTGAAGACAACAAATTACCGTTCCAAAGAAATTGACAAGAAAGAGCATCAAATTCCTTAAGGAAATACATAGGAGCCACCTAAACAAAGCCCCTATAGATGGGAAGGGCCTGGATAACAGGATTAAGAAGAGTTACTCTCACAGCAGTAGACAACCAACGATGGGTCTAGTGAGTAACCTTCCGCCTAAGCTTATCAAGAAAAATCTGCTAAGAGGATCTGGGTTAGCAACCAACAGCAAGAGGAATGCCCAAGTAGACAAAGGGAAGCCACGGAATAGAAACAATCCTTCGTTGGATTGCATTAGGAGTATTAAAAAAGAATATAGAGGACTTCTTCTCATTGACTTTCTAGCCCGAAGCTGCAAGGTAGATGTCCAAAGCTGCCCTGAAGGATTCAGCCTCCCTAATACGAGCCATACCCATAAGAGAGGTGTCATCCACAAGTTGGAGATGAGAAAGTGTAGGCAAGCCCATCCCCCACTACCAACCATGAATCAATCCATGAGAAACCTAACACTTAAGAAGCCGACCCAGCCCCTCCACCATAATAATAAAAAAATAAGGAGAGAGCATATCCCCCTGGAGAAGGCCTCTAGAAGCCCCAAAAATCTCAAAAGGTTCCTCGTTCACAATAATTGAAAAGGAGGAAGAGGTCACACAACTCAAGATCCAACTCACCCAATCAAAGGAAAAGCCAAAGGCCAAAAGAATCTTTTGAAGAAAAATCCATTTAACTCTATCATAAGCTTTGGCCATATCTAGCTTGATAAACATAGACCTATCCTGAGAGGTTTCCATGGAATGAATAACTTCAGATGCAACCACCACCCCATCTAGAATTTGACGACCAGCCACAAAGCCACCTTGCTCCTCAGAAATGATCACGGGCAAACAAGATTTAAGCCTCTCAGCAATCAACTTCGTAATAATCTTGTACACCACATTACAGAGCGCAATAGGTCTGAAGAGGTCAAGCCTGTCAACAACTTCCTTCTTAGGAATGAGAACTAGAAAAGTATCATTCAGGGCACGAAGCATCTGCTTACTATGAAGAGACCCACGAACCACCTCCAATAAATCCAGCTTCACAATATCCCAAAACTCCTAGAAAAACTCAACTGGGAAACCATCATGGCCAGGAGCTTTCCCCTTATTCATCCCAAACACCACCTCCTCCACTTCCAACAAAGTCACCTAGCGAGTAAGAGAAGCATTCAACTCATTATAAATTAAGGAGGGAATGCAATCAAGGACCATATTCTCATCCACCTCAGCAGGAAGTGAATCCTCAGTGAATAGATCAGAGTAGAACTGACAAGCCTCCCAAGACAAAGCCTGAAGCGAAGAAATCGAAAGACCCTTTTAGTTAACAAGAGAAGAAATAAAACACTTATTCCAATGAGCTTGTACCCAATGATGAAAAAAAGCAGTATTCCTATCACCTTCTTGAAGCCAATCAATCCTAGCCTTTTGTTTCTAGAAAATATCCTCACAAAGCTCCCACTCCTCCACCAACTTTATAGCTTGGCCCTCAGCATGCCCAAGAGCCTCTGAGAAACCCAAATCTTGAATCTAGCAAGTAATAACAACAAGGCGAGCCTGCGCTTCTCTTTTCCTGGCCCAAAAATTACCAAAACATGACCTATTCCATCGCTTAAGATTATACTTGACATATTGTAACTTCTTAACCAGAGGATACATAGTAGTACCATACTCAGGGGTGCCATCCAGCCACCACTAAGCAACAAGATCCCCCAAAGATAGATCGTGCAACCACATAAGCTAAAATTTGAAAGGAGGGTTCTTTGGATTTGGGAAAGCAGAAGTCGACAGCTTAATTGTCCAATGATTAGAGCCACACCAGTCAAGAATCTCAGAACAAATGACCAAGCTACCTCTAACCCAAGAGCAAGAGACCAGGAAATGATCAAGCCGCTAGGAAATTGCTTTAGGCCCACTCTATCTATTATTCCAAGTGAATATTCCATTAGAGGGTTTAACATCCACCAGAGCAAGAGAGTTCACATTACTCTGAAACATATCTGAAGTAGGACCAAGCCTAGCTATCCCACCCCTTTTCTCCTCCAAACTCAACATAGCATTGAAATCACTAGCTAAGATCCAAGGCAAAAAGGGGGCACAAGACCTCACATACTTGATATGAGCCCAAAGTTGGAGTTTACCACGAATGTCAATCAGAGCATAAAAATTACTAACCAAAATTGTCTCACCAGATTCCAAAATCGAAGCCACCACCGAAATAGTAGACTGGCTGGAAATCCACAAATGAGGAACCACCTTATGACGATTCCAGAAAAGAGCCAAACCCCCAGAGGTTCCCCTAGACCCAATACACTAACACTGGCTAGAAGACCAAATATGAGGAGCATGTTGAAGCATAAGATCCACCTGAAGCTTAGTTTCCTAAACACAAAAGATATCCAGAGAATGAACAACAATCAAATCTTGAATAGACTTTTGACGGGAGGTGCTATTCAACCCCCTTGCATTCCATGAGAGAATAATCATGAGGAAGGTTGAGAGAAGTGAGCCTCCAGGGTCTTAACAGAACCAGATTCCACCAACAAATCCCCAGTAGACTTAATCTTGTCTACATCCTTCTTACGACCAACCTTCAAAGAATTTTCAAAGTGCCCCTTCTTGAGAGGGCATTGCAACACCCCCAAAGCAGGAGACAATCCATGACCTTTACCTGAAGAAAACACTACCTTAGCTAAATCTGCTAAAACAATATCGTCTTGCACATCTATAGAGGCTCCAAGAGGCACAGAAATCCCCAGCCCCAATGTTAGAGAAGTATTTTGAACAACAACCACCTATACTAGCCTTGAATCCAAACCAACATCCATACCAGTGGCCCTAGAGGGAAAATCAACATGAATCCCTTCCTCCAACGCCTAATTATCTAGGGCCTCAAACCAATTGAAACCCTGATCACTCTGTCTATCCTTATAGGCTTGCTTTTGACCCCTCCCTTTATTTCTCTACTTAACAGGAATAAATCCATCCTTATCATGCCCACCCTCGACCACAGATTCCTTTCCTTTATCCCCCTTCTCCATTGAAGGCCCAGAAGAAGGAGAAGAAGAAGCCCCTGCCATTTTGGGTGCATGAAAACACTGGCATTGAAGGTGTCCATACTTGTGACAAAAGTGACAACGAAAAGGAAGGGACTCATAATCAAGCGATTGAATCCACGAGGTAGTACCAATAAAAATTTCCAAAGAATCTGACAAAGGGTTATTTAAATCAATTTCAACACAAATGCGAGCATAGGAGAATACCTTCTTATCCAACGTATTCTGAGCAATGGCAGCCGGCTTTCCCAACAAAGCAGCAATCGGGTGCAGAATATCCTCCCTCCAAAACTCCAATGGTAGCCATGGAAGACGGACCCAAATAGGAACTCGTGTAGGAAGATCCTCAGTTGCATTAAAACCTCCATGCCAAGGCTTAATGAACAAGCCAACATGATTGTAAAAATACAGCCCTCCCTCGAAAACACAATTGTGATCCGAGATACATGAAAAATCAACCATGAAATAGCCATTCACAGCCACCAGAAGATCAAAATCACCTTCAACTTGCCAGGTCCGATGGATCCAAGACTCAAGCACTAAGAGAGGAATGCGAATACCCATAAACTTACAAATCAAAACATGTTGGCTCCAATAAGTAAAGTCCTCCTGCACCGATTCAGGAGAAATAACCAAAATAGGGTGATCTTGGCTTCATGGCAAGCACCCATTCACTTTCTTAAGCTTAGAGCTTTCACCCACAAAATACAAATCCATTTTTTGTGCATGCATGGCAGCTGAAAAGGGCTAAGATGGCTTTGACCCAGCAAGCACCAGGCTGTTAGTAGCCACAGCCATACCCCAACCTCGAGCAACCACCCCAACTCCACCAAACCCACACCGCTTCCCCCACCCACAACTCGCACAGCCTTCTTCCCACCACACCAAACAAACTCCCACCCCTTCACCACCCAACACGCAGGGGAGAGACCATAGGTCCCGGCCTATTATTGGCCGCAGGCACCCAAGAGGAGGTCCGCGCAATCAAGGGATGCACGGGAGCTCAGACCAAGCGCATCTCCATCAAATCTTGTCCTCTCTTTATTTTCCCTTTAATAATTTGAATTTCTTGCAAAATATCTTATTAATAAAATTAGGAAAGTGAGTCCCACTCGTGTTAGTTGGATATTTAGACTATCTCATTTTTTTCTATTACAATGGTGCATCATAGATTGTATGGTGGTTGCCTCTTTTGATATTTTCTTTAGTGAGATAGTGACTAAGAATTTTTTCAATAGTTAGAGAAAGAACTTTGGAAGGAGAAGATTAAGATTTTTGTGTAGTATATCCTTGTTGAAGTTAATAAATATCTAGCTTATTCAATTGTTTCTTGCCTCTAAAATGGTAGATTGCAATTCATTATTTATATTTAAATTATGTGGAAAATTAATAATATTTAAATTGAAAATCCATGTTAACGAGTTATTAGGATTATCATTGAACCTGCATGTGTACTATGATATTTTAATGAGCACTTATTCCAATTAACTCTAAAATTCCTTTGGAGATTGCATGAAGATTTTATGTAATATTAGGAAATTATTCATCTTAATAAATTGTTGATCTTAATAAAATGAGTTTAAAATCAATTGCCTCATATTTTATGATATAAAGATCAAAATTATTAATATTAAATCATTCATCATTTTGTTTACTTCTTGTTAACCCTATCTCTTTTGTATGCTCTTTAAAATATAGTACAATAGATTAAAATATAAATTAAAAAAATTGAAAATAAAAATAGATTAAAATTTTGGGAAATAGTCCCACTACCAAGTTTAAAAGAATTGCAAAGGACCCTTGAACATACTTTCAACAATCACACTAAGTTATCCAACACTATTGAGATCCAACTATAGAGACCTTGGAGATAATAAATCCTAGATTTGTCGTCTTTTCAAGAGAGATAAAAAGTCTTATTTTACCTGTGTTGTATAATGTCATTTGGACCATCAACAAAATTGGAACTAGGAGGGACCCCTTTTAGATAATATGAAAAACATAGGTTCTTTTTCTCTTGAGAGATATATAATAATCCTCATATATATGCCTAATAAAGAATATACCTCTTAGAACTCTCAACATAGAAAATAACAAAGTGATAAGAGAAAGAACAAAGTTGAATCATCAATCTCTATGGAATCTCCACAAAATACTCAAATCATAACCAACCCTACTCCTATTGTATGAACTTCAGTAGTGACTATTTTTCTTTTAGTTAGATAAATCTCCCCTTGGCTAGATTTTGGGTGGCCTACACAACCTCCCTAGCAATGCTCATAAATTATTTCCTAACTTTATCTATGGAGAGTTAAAAATAATTAAGAGTGCTTTAAAGCATTCAAATATGCTTGCATTAGCTCAATGTTGCATGCAAAAATTTCCCCTGTTCATTGAGAGACTTTTCTTATAGATGGTATTTTAGCTTACAACACAATCCATTACTAGTTGGAAGAATATTGAAGATAAATTCCTTAACTAATTTAAGATTTACGTGGACCCTTCCTTACTATATCAATAGTTTATTAAAGCTTCAAGAAAGAACCTACTAAACCCATTAGCATGTTTAATTAAGGTTTTAAATAATAAATAGAAAGTTGGTTAACCCCTTCTTAGCCAATGAAAATGTGATCATGTAGATATATTTAAGGTCTCTCAACCCTTTATCTGATTTAGTATTAAGAAAAAATCAGGAAAAATATAATAATTTATCCACTTCTTATCACACTACAATCAAAATCTAGAGAGAAATTGATCCTTCTTTTGGAGCAATTAATGAGTCTTTACTAAGAATGAATTACATAGGAATACCCAACCATGTACCAAAATTCAATCAAGAATTAACAAATAATACCCCCTTGTTAAACCCTATTCCTATAATCACCAACCACATAATCATGCCACAAACTACAAACCAGGCTTTCCCCACACCCTTATTGACATGATTTGGGAAAACATCTAGTACTTCTACTATTCTCATTAGACTAATTACTAATAAATTTTTTGAACAAGTGACTATTAATTATGATCCAACAATAAATATCCAAATAAATAATCAGATAGGATAGTCTAGTAGTCCAAATTCAATTAAAAATCAAAGTACTCAACTTACATAAAAAATTTAAGCCGTAAATAATAAATTATCACAGATTATTAAATAATTTATTAGGCTTAAATTGAATCCATCTAAGGGATAGAATTAAAAAATAAATCAAATTATAGAGGTTTTATAAACACTGGGTCATTTAATCAACAATGGAATATTAGGCTGAATAATGGAGGAGTGACTAACTCCTCTAAAAGTACAAATATGATAAATATAGCATATTTAAATCTCATGAACAATTAGCGTATCTACTACATGCAACTATTGGACACTCTAAACTTTATTGCCCTCAAATGGAAAACATGATGGCCAAAATTATCTAGGTTGATTCACAATGGGTTAGTTGTTCTAGGACAAGTGACAATTGTGACATTGAGACTGACATGATTTTACATATGTTAATATTTTCATTTGAGAAAGAGAATAAGCATGTTTAAGGCACTTACGATGTACAAAATGTTCAACAAGGTCCATAAGCACTTAATTTTTGAAGAATAAAAATAAGTCTCCTTTAACTACTTTGATTGCTCCCAACCATGCTCCCACTCCACTCGGCCTAATACAAGTAGTAATCCTACACCTCTTAAAGGGGAATAAAATGGGTTGAATACTAAACATTCCTTAGCTCCCCCAAACTTATTTTTTTTATAGAAGGTTATGACTTGATAGAGGATTTGAAGAAAACCCAATAAAGTATGACATTGTTTAATATTCTATAGAATTATCCATCCCAAAGAGAAGCCTTGATAAAATAATTAGAAAAATCACATGGAAATCATGACACCTCTAAAACTGAGAAAGGAGTGGTGTTTTACAAAGGAAAGTTAGAATCCCACCATTTGTCCTCAACCTCCGATTCTTTGGAAAAAAATTAAATAACTCCCTAGTTGAATCTAGAGCTTCAAGAAATGTCATTTCTTATTTTATTCTGTATGTAAAAAATTAGGACTCACACCCATGAAGATGTTGAAAAAATTTATACAAATGGATAAGATGGAAGTAAAGGTGATTAGTGAGTTGAAAAATGTACACATACAACTTACCTTAGATCCAAGGATGCAATAACACATAACATTCAAGTAGCCAACATTTAAAAAGTTTATGGAATATTCCTTAGTGGAGTCTCGCCAAAAATCTTGAATGGGTACTTTTCTACTGAATTCTTACACATTTGGTTACCATGAAGGGTAAATCAAAAGAATATTAGAGTCGATAGTGAGCCAAGACTTAAATACATGATCACTGAATACAAATGAAGTAACATACACCAATGTAGAACTAGGAGTGTATATATTTGACGAGATCCTCACTTTCCACATTGCAAGTAATACTAACCTAGACCATACTCATCACATTTCTACTTTGGATGATGATCTTATGATGATCTTGCAGAAGCTAGATTTGTAGAAGATTATAACAACTCTGTAGAAATTAAATAAATTAAGGAAGAAAATCATGATACTTCTAAAATATTTATAGAAAATGAACAATATCCTATATAACTGAAACATCAGATACTAAGATTCAAGTTTGCAGCACGGACTAGTGAAATATTGGATGTGATTGAATCTAAGAAGAAGTCTGAATAAATCCTTCAATTCAAATAAATACAATATTTGGGTCCTCTAATATGTAATGGATCTAAATCTAAGCAAGGAAGTGGAGTAGGAATAGAATTCATTAATCCTAAATGGAAAAAATTTATAGCATCATAAAGGTTACAATTTTATTATAATAACAATGTGGTTGAAAATGAACCACTAATACATAGACTTCATTTAGCACTTCAAATAAAATTTAATTACCAATAGGTGTAGGGAGATTTTAAATTGGTAATAAAACAAGTACAGAGTTAACATTTATGCCATGACAAATAATTAGTTGTCTATCGTAATTGGGTTTGGAATTTGATTGAATACTTTGATGCTTTTGATATAAATAAAAGTTATTCGTAGATGACGTAATTGCATTTTGGATGCATTATTTTTTGTGGCTAGTAGTCTTGAGCCTATTAACCAATCAAAATTATATAGGTTTTCAATAGAATTAGTTTCAATTATTGCAATGTTCAATAATGTCACAATTTTTTAAGTTTTTAAAGATGATAAACATATTCTTGAATTTATTAAAAGCTCTGGAGTCTTTGAAAATATGGTTATTGATGAATCTAATCATGGTCTTATGGATTTTAAGGAAGGATATATAATTAACTTGAAGATGAATAATATCTCAAAAGTGATGGTAGCTCTAGAGATGATATTTGTTTCTAACTCTAAAGTTAAATAAAGAGTTTCTCAAGATTGTTAGAGTCACTCAAAGGATTCAAGTGTGTAGGATCACTTGCAAAAACAAAAAAAAACAACCTTCTACAAGAGGGAAAATCAAGAACATGAAATTGAAATAATGGATGCAAGATACAATATTTAATACTCAAGATTGTAGTGATATATTGGACTAACTCAATTGAACTAAATTGTCTTAAGATGTACATATCATTCCTTATTTATAAAGGAAAAATATGAGATAGGATTAGACAATATCTTGACATGTGTCTTAATCATGTATAATGAGATAACTACCCCAACAAATATTAAATGACTTAGGACACAAACATTAAATGCTAAGAGGTAATTTAAGATCTAGTCACAACTAACATTAACTAGAAAGATTCCCTCCTAGGACCTAAGTGGACTTAACATTTAAATAGGACCTATATAGGTAAAACACCTATTTATACTCACACCCCCCTTAAGTACAACTTAGGGAGTTGATTATTATGCAAAGATGCAAATGTGGGTCCTGAATACAAGGCCATGTTAGGTACCCATGTACAAATACAAATACAATATCTCGCAAATGGAGCAAAGTAGAAAATCTAGTGAGAGGGACTCCTCCCCAAAAGAGATGAAATATAAAATTCTCTTAATGATGCATGGGAGGGATGAAACCCCATTCAAGGAAAAATACGCCCTCATAATAAAGAAGAGAGACCATGTAGCCCCCCCTTAATGGTGACTCTCTTGCAATGGTAGAAGCTCAACATTCAATGTTGAAGATGATTCAATCTTGTCAAACAACATTCCTCCCCTTAGGAAGAAACAAAACTAGAAAGATATGTGGGATGTCTTCCCATTCCTAAAAAGAATACGTGGGAAGAAGTATGATGCGTGATGTCTCTAAAAAACACTCAAGTGTCTCCATGTCGATGTCAAAACTTAGACAACTCTAAACATGCATTCTAGGCCACACAACTGAAGATATCAATCCAAAATCTCCTAAAGATGAATGTAGAACACACCCCAAAGACAAAGATGCCTCCACTAAAGAAAAAGAAGCCTTCTCCAAATGTTGTCCAAAAGTATCCACACTCAAATCAAACTATGAAGAATGATCATGTAGATAATGAACAAGAGGGTCAACGTATTCCCTCACAACAACTAAAGAAGGATCATCTCCATCAAAGAGAAGATGTATGCAATAAATGGTGTCTCCCAAATCTAAAATGTGGGACTTAACAAACAAACTAGAAATGTCTATCAAGTATGCATCCCAAGTAGATATAGTTGGAAGAAGATGTAGATCCCACTACACTAAATCACAAGAGGCCAAAACTATGCCAACATGAGCATCATAAAATGCAACAAAAAATGGAGGAGATGAAAAGCTAGGCTCAAGAATGGGATCTAATGTGAGAACTCCCAAGTTCAAAAAGCCAAATGTCTCCTTTGAATCATGGTTCACACTAGAAGTGTGATCAATATCCAAAGGAACAATGTCATCATTAGAAGAAAAATTTACAAAGGTGTACAACCGAGATGAATGATCAACCATCCCAATAGAAAGAATCTCTCTACTCTCCAAGTCTCTAATGATAACTACATCAAGAGTGAATTCCATAGTCCTCCCATATCCACCATGTGTAAACTAATATATAGAAATAATATTGTTCGCCAAATGAGGTACACACAAAATGTCATTGAAATTTCCATCCCCAAAATCAATAAACCCCTTCCCAAGTACACTCATGTATGTATCCTTTTCCATAAAAATAGGAGACATAGAATAAAGCTCAAAAGAAGATAATATAGACTGCATAGATATCATATGATGAGATGCTCTTGAATCTAGAAGTCATCTCCCTAATCCATGACCTAAAAAAAGAACAAAGGGTTGTTCCCTTATTTCTTTATGTAGTGATGTAGGAGCATCCAGGGCAAAGAGAAATCTTGCATCATAAAATTTTGTGTTTGTTTGTTTCAATAAGGGCTGAGTCGGATGGAAATTTGCTAAGTATGGAAAACTGTAGAAGTTCGGGCATAAGAGGAACTAATTTCATCATTCAATGTTGGTCAACATACTCATCAGCGAGACATAGAGAATTCATTGGGACCTTGTTTCAACTCCCATCGACATACGGATGGTGGGGCAGTAGTGAAAGGATATGATGGAGTTACATCGGTGTGAGACTAACATTTCGGCAGGATGACATTTGATGTCCCCTCGACATCCCGACGAACAATAGAGCATCAATAAGAAGCATCAAGGTGACTCTAGGTTATCGATGGGAGGTGTTGGCGAGTCTCTTCAAAGGGGCAATATGAGGTATCAAGCTAATAGTGACACTTCAGGCAGACAAGGATCTATGTCCTTTTGATGGCCTGAAAAAGTGGTGACGTCTGCACTCAATGTGGAGAGACTTTCATTTTGGCGAGACTCAACGATGAGTCCCTTTGATACAATGATAAGGAGGCAATGACAGGGGATTGACTGAATGGTGATTTGACAGAACAGATGAACCTAGTGGTGACACATGGCACAATATTATTCATCAATTTTCATTATTGTTGCTAATTGACTAGGTTAAACAAATTTACAAGCATGCAGCGAATGATTGGAAAATGACTTACTGGGGAACGAATGAGAACACAGTCATGGAAGTTTATGTAACTTCTTGGAGAATATACATGGATACTATGACATCTTCAAGAAAGGAGGACAGATAGTAGAATGAGAGGGGAATGTCCTAAAGAGTGCAAAGAACAGAGGAAGTACCGAATGAACGCTGAAGTTTCGACGTCTCAGAAACTCAAATCTGCACTTAGCAGATGAATCTAATAAGCTACCCATGAGATGGCATGTAACTTTGTAATGTCATTCCAATAAGAAAGGAAATTTTTTCTTTGCATACTTGGTTGTGCATGAACATTGTTTCTAGTTGCAAGGGAATTTACCTTCACTAAGTGGTATCTGAGTAGGTGTTCTTGAGTCTGTAATAGAGCATCAAACATGAGGTAGTTATAGTAGGACCTATGAGTTTGAGATAAGAACAGAATGCCTCCTAGAATGGCCCAACATGGTAGAGATAGAGGTAGAGGTTTTGGAGGAAGAGATCCTCCTAAAGATGAACTTACATCCCTTAGAAGGAAATTGGAGAACATATGGGATGAGGTTCGAAGAAGAGGTATACATCAAGAGAGAGAAGACAGTAAAGATGAGATTGAAGATGAAATAAAAGAGGAAGAACGAGATCATATGGATCTTGGGGAAATGAGGCTGCTAAGAGCAATATCCAGCATGGGAAAAAGACCTAAGATGGAGGATTCAACTTTCAATGGGAGTCTAAATCCTAAAGAATTGATCGATTCGATCAATGTCATGGAGGAATTTTTTTGAGTTTGAGGAGATTGGAGATCCACACAGGGTGAAGTTTGCAAAGACTAAATTGAAAGGTCATGCAAGTATATCGTGGAAATAGATCCAACTAGAAAGAGATAGAAAAGGGAAAGATAAAATCTCCAAATGGGATTGAATGGTGGAAAAATTGAAGATGCAATTCATCCTAGTTGACTACAAATTGGAGCTTCTAAAAAACATGCAGATTCTGAGACAAGGAACAAGGATAGTGAAAGAATACATAGAGGAATTTAACAAGGTTTGAATTCGAATAGGACACTCTAAGGTGAATAAGGTGAAGGTTGCTCAATATATCAATGGGTTGAAGCCTAGTATATAGGAAGAATTGGCACTAGTAAGAATGACTACTATCAAAGACACTTATCATTTCTAGTTAAAATTTGAAGAACGACTAAACAAGAGGTTTGAAAGTAAATAGAGAGGCGGAGGTCATGGTGGAAGGACTAGTAGATGGCCATATGGAGGCTGAGCTGGAAACCAAGGGAATGGTGAATGAACCAATACCAGTCACAAGCAGAAACATGAAGATTCATATCAGCCTCGTGATCAGAATTGTGGAGATTGATGGGGTAGAGGATGGACTAGACATGGATCAAGAAGAGGAGGGTTTAGAGGAAAATGTTTCCAATGCAAAGAAGAAGGACATAGGGCTTATGAATTCCCTCAACATCAAGGAAATTCAAACAAGAGGTTTGACAGTAATGCTCAAGTTTCCCATATAGATGAAGAGGCGTAGTGCTCACATTCTGAAGATGTTGAATAGAGTGAGACCCTTGTCGTTAGGAGAGCATTGTTGAATGAGGAGAAGGAACTGGATCAAAGCAAGAATCTATTTTGTACTCATTTCAAGTGCAAAGGTAAGGTTTGCAATTTTATCATTGATGGGGGTAGCACAAATAATTTAGTGTCAGAAGAAATGGTCAGTAAATTACAGTTGGAAAGGAAAAGGCATCCAAATCCATACAAAATTATGTGGTTGCAGAAGGATCAAAGAGAATTTGTCAATGAGAAATGTTTGAAAAAATTCAAAATTGGTAATTACCATGATGAGGTTTTGTGTGATTTCATACCTATGCACATCTGTCACATGTTGTTAGGCAGATCCTAGCAATTTGATCAATGAGCAGTGCATGATGGACATGCTAACACTTATTCATTGACAAAGGATGGTGTTCAGCATAAGTTGAAGCCTCTAAAAGATGTGGTAGAAAAGGTGTGCAACAATACAAGGATTTGTTTGATCAATGGAGGAAAATTCTTGGAAGGTATAAAACATGAGCACACGTGTTTTGCATTAATTCAAATAACTAAAAAGGAAGTTAGCAGTGAAGTTCCTGTAGAAGTGTGTGGTTTGTTGGATGAATTCCAGAGTATTATTTTTTATAATGTTCCTAGCAGATTACCACTAGTATGGAATATTAGTCATCAGATGAATCTAATTCCTAGAGCCAGTTTGTCAAATAAGGCAGCCCATTGAATGACTCCAATAGAGAATGAGGAGTTGAATAGACAAGTGCAAGAGTTGTTGCAAAGGGGATTGATTAGAGAGAGTTTGATTCCTTGTGCAATATTTGTAGTACTAGCACCTAAGAAGGATGGAGAATGTTGAATGTGTACTAATTCAAGAGCCATTAATAATATTACCATCAAGTACCAGCTTCCCTTGCCAAGGATGGATGACATTATGGATTGCCTGAGTGGAGCTGAGTATTTTACAAAGATTGATCTGAAGAGTGGTTACCACCAGATTTGAATCAGAGAAGGAGATGAATGGAAGATAGCTTTCAAGACCAAAGAAGGCCTGTATGAGTGGTTAGTCATTCCTTTTGGCTGACCAATGCACCCAGCACATTTATGAGGCTCATGAATGAGCTATTGAAAGAATTTTTGGGTAAGTTTTTCATTGTTTACTTGGATGACAATTTGATTTTCAATAAGACATTGGAGGAGCACTTAATGCATATCAGAGAAGTTTTTGAGAAGCTAAGAGAGGAGAATTTGTTGATCAACATGAAGAAATGTATTTTTGTGAAACGTGAATTGGTGTACCTAGGATTTGTTATCTCAGTAGAGGGTGTGAAAATGGATCTAGAAAAGGTGAAAGCCATTGTGGAGTGGCCAATGCCAAGAAGTGCTACTAAGGTAAGATCTTTCCATGGTTTAGCAAGTTTTCACTGAAATGTCATTAAAGGATTTAGTAGTATTTGTGCACCCCTAACTGAAACAATGAGAGGGGATAGAAAAGAATTCAAATGGAGTACAAGAGCAGCAAAGAGTCTCAATTTAATAAAGAAGGTCACGAAGCAGCCTATTTTGGCACTCCCAAATTTCAAAAAAGTGTTTCAAGTAGATTGTGATGCCTATGAAAACTCCATTGGAGTTGTTTTAAGTTAGGAAGGTAGACCCATTGCCTATTTTAGTGAAATTTTAAATGATGAAAAGAGGAAATATTTTGTTTATGATCAGGAATTCTACGCCATAGTTCAAGCTTTGAAGAAATGGAGACACTATTTGTTTCCAAAAGAATTGGTTTTATTTACTAATCATCAAGCTTTACAGTATTTGAACAGTCAAGGAAAATTGAATCAAAGTAATTTGAAGTGGGTTGAATTTCTAGAAATTTATACATTTATGTTAAAGCACAGGAGTGAAAGATTGAATGGAGTTGCATACACCCTGAGTAGAAGGTAGAATTTGTTAGCAGAATTGCAAGTTGAAGTAGTTGGGTTCAATGAACTCAAAATAATGTATCTAAAAGACCATGATTTCACAGAAGCTTGGAAAGCTTGCATGGAGCTTGTCGTATTGGAGAGGATGAGATGGTTGGATTTTATAGTCCAAGATGGTATGCTATTTAGAAGGAATCAGTTGTGTATTTTGAGAAGTTCCATCGGAGAGAATTTAATCAAAGAGAAGCAAAGTGGTGGATTGGCAGGACACTTTGGTCAGGATAAGACCATTTCCATTGTTGGTGAACATTATTATTGGTCGCAGTTGCAACAAGACATGAAGAAGTTTGTACAAAACTACAAAATATGTCAAATGATGAAAGGAACAAGTTAGAATATGGGGTTTGACCAGCCATTACCTGTACCAAAAAGGCTATGGGAGGACATCAACATGGACTTTGTTCTTGGTTTGCTAAGGATGTAGTGAGGTCATGACTCCATATTTGTGGTGGTCTACCCAAGGGCATTGCTTCAAACCAAGATACCAAGTTCATTGGGTATTCTTGGAGGATGTTGTGGAAGAAGTTGAAAATTGATTTTCATTTTACCTTAGCACATCATTCACAGATAGATGGAAAAATAGAGGTAGTGAATAAGAGTTTGGGTAACTTTCTAAGATGTTTAGTAGGAGACAAACCCAAGGGATGGGATTTGATTTTACCCTAGATGGAATTTTCTTACAACAATTCTATCAATAGGAGCACTGGTAGATGACCATTCCAGATTGTGTATGGGAGTAGTCCAAGAATTTCTACTCAATTAAGGAAGATGGAGAAGGAAGGAAAACATAGTACTGAAGCTAGGGATTTTGTTGAACATATAAAGAATGTGCATGAAGAAGTTAAGAAGCATATCAATAAGATGAATACACAATACAAGGTGAAGGAAGATTAGAAAAGAAGGAATAAGGATTTTGATGTTGGAGTTGAAGTCATGGTTCGTTTGTGGAAGGAAAGGTTCCTAGGAGTCAATACATACAATAAGTTGAAGATGAAGAAGTTCAAACCGTGTAATATTTTGAAGAAACATGACTTAGTAAACATGTACAATGTGGATTTTCTAAGTGGGATTCATGTCTCACCAGTATTTAACATTTTAGATCTGATAGAGTATCATGAGGGAGATAAGGAGCATGAGATGGTAGACACACAGTGGAGTGTTCCAACACCAGCAACCAAAAAAAAAAGAAGAAATTGAAGAGATCTTGGACAATCATGTGAGACGAAGCACCAAGAATAGGCAATACAATGAATACCTGGAAAAGTGGAAAGGAAGGTGTTGTACCCAAACCAAATTTTTGCTTCATCAAGGTATTTTGCATTTAAAAGTCTAAACCTTGCTAAAATGTTGTAAAACGCAATTTTGGGCAATGTCAAGCATGGAGTTTTTGTCAATAGTTTGTCAATCAATGTCAGTTATATTGATCAGAACCTGAAGCAGAGACTCAAAATGAAGATCTTCACGATGGAGGAGCATCTCACGATGACATTTCATATTTCAGACGGTCATTTCAATGATCGAAACAGAGTTTTTAAAGATCAAATCATGGAGATTTCTCAGAGGAAAATCCCAAAAGCGCAAGTATAGCTTAGGGACGCCTAGCTTATTCAAGGTCAAGATCTTGCTGAAAGTGCTCAAGCATCTAGTCAATCTCTTCAGAATCAGTCTGGCTATCCGTCAAGCTATCCAGCGAGGCATTCCGAGACCCACAACTCCGGTTATCAGCAACAGAAGTTAAAATCCCTAAATTTTAGGAGATGAGAATTTTGCTCTTTTCAGGCAAAAGCGCGCCTCTAGCCTGAGGGCGCCCATCTCAAGGAGGGGGTAAATCTCATCAGTTTTGTTGCTGGATGCAGTCAATTTGTTGCTAATCAGTCTGCTTATCCGACGAGATATCAAGTGAAGTCATCCGATTCTCAGAGTTCAGGTGGCACTCGTCCAAAGATCAGCTTAAAATGGAGTTTTCACATTTCTGAGCTTCTCCATTTATGCCCAGTGCAAGTACAGGCCAGGGGCGCTGGTTTAAAGGACCCTCCAAATGGCATAATTTGCAGACAGAGTCTTCACGACATCAGTAGTATTCTAGCCTAGCTCCGCAACACACCATTCAGCTTGTCGATCCGACGTTCCTGGTGGTCGTGGCAGAGATTCTACCGAGCACGTAATTTTACGGGAAGACCAACAAATGGTTTTTAGTGCATTTTCATAGTCTTAAGGCACCTAGCCTTTAGGCTGGTCAGATGAGCTCGTTCGCGTTCGAAGTCTTCATGACTATTGAGCGTAATCAATTTATCTTTCCAACGAGCATAGCCGTTAGCCTTCAGCATTTGGCAGTCGCTCGTGTGTGCGAGGTCTTTAGTGTAATACTGCAAAGAGAAGACATTCGAAAAATGGCTAAGTCTAGGAGTGGTAAACATAAATATTTACGCACTGGAGTTTTTGAGGTCTTAGAAGCAGTTTTCTTGCCTCGTCACTTTTAGTGACTTCTCTTGTAGGCCCTTCTGGCTGTCCGTTAAAACAGATAGTGCCTGAATCGGGTCATCCCAGCTCCAGATATCAACTGTCAAAGTAGGGTATTTTGATGACGTTTGATTTTCGTCAAAATGACAAAAGTGCAACCATGAGCCAGGGGCGCTTTTCTTTTTGACGCCCTTAACACAGCTTTTAGCTGTCGTGCATACAGTCATCGGATGCAGAATATCTCCAGTCATGTCGTGAGCTTTGTCTTGTATCAGCAGGGTTCACCGTTCACTGTCGGCAGCCGTTTGAAGTGTCAGATGGCAGTTTAGGAAAATGGCTAAGTCTAGAACCCGTAAAGCAATTTAATCAGGTGCGCCTAATTTTTCAAGGGGTTAAACGATGGATTATGCAGTTGTGTCTCCCAGCAGACATTTCTTCCTTATTCAGTAGGCTTTTCGTTGATTATCTCAGAACAGTCTCAGCATTGCCCGGTCATCCGGAAATCAGTGTCGAAGTTGGCCAGTCGTGACGGTGTTGTCAGCTATTAAATAGGGAGTTAGCAAAAAATGAAGTATCTTGAGCAAATGGACGCCTATGTGCTTAAGAGATGACTTTTCGGAATCAGTAAATTCAAAAGATGAATCTCAGAGCTTCAACCAGTTTGTCAACTGAAGTTCAGAATATGTCTATTTTTAGCGCCATTGCATGATAATAATTATTTTATTATTATTTTCAAATTTGAACTTCAGATAGTGGCAGTCGAACTAAAGAGCAACCAATTAGAGGCTTTCTATTATGGTTAGGGTTTATGAATTCTTGCAGTTGCTAAGTGGTGCGAATTTATTATTATTTATATGTGGCGCCACCTTCATTGTTCTTCACAAGCTTTCAAAAAAAATTCATATTTTTCAAGAGCAAATTTAATCTCAAGAGAAATTTGTGATTTTTCAAAGGCAAATTCATTTCTTCCAAAAGAGATTGAAGTTTATTAAATTCAAAGAAAATTCAAAGTAAATTTGTGTTTCTTCAGAAGAGAAGGGCGCATATTTTCAAAGAAATTCAAAGTTCAAAGTAATTCGCAAATTCCCTGATTCTTAAAGGCGTATTCCAAATTCTCAAAGGCGTATTCATAAATTCATAAAATTCGCAAGTTCTTAAGAGTTCAATTCTTCAGAGTTCAAAGGCGGATTTCATTACAAAAGGCAAAACCTCAAATTCATACAAATTCGTATTTTCTTCAAGGAAAATTCGAATTTCATTCATTAAAAAGACGCAAATTTCAAGAGGAGCAATTCGTGGTTTTTCAATTCCAAAGTGAATTCTCCAGTTCAGAGGCAAAATCTACATCAATTCACAAAGGCGATTTTTCCTAACATATCTTTTTGCAGATTCAAGTTCACAAATATCAGTTATTCAAAGAAATCTTGGGCGATTTTCACAGAAGAAGACATCAAAAAACATCTTTTGCATTCTTTAAATCTCAGATTTCTCACAAAATACATTGTGCATGTTCCTGAAATTGGCGAATTTGGCAAGTCTCAGTATCTGGATTGTTCTCATATAATTTCCTCGAGTTAAATTTGTGTGCTTGATTTTTCACGAATTTTAGCTTCAGAACAATCGTTCTCGAATTGCTAATTTTCTCAAGTGAAAATCTTTGTACAATCGAGTAGAAGTTGAATTTTCGCAAATCTGACCTTCTGGGTTGTCTTAGAATCCTTTTACGGACAAAACCCATGGCCCCCGGATTTACGCTGAAAATAATTCTTCAAAAGGCTATTTTTAACTCTCGCAAGGTATTTTTAGATTCCAGAAATCTTGTCAGAACATAGCCGAGTTCACAGTCAATAGGCTAATTTTTCAAAATGCAATTCACTCAGCTCGAATACAGGACCAAAACCGTCCTTACTCATGATTTCTGCTGGTTGGTTGAGACAGACCTTCACAAAGTGTTGCCAGAGGCAGTGTTAGACCCAGTTAAGATCAGAAGTTCAATCGTTCAGAATATTGAGCAGTCTGGTTTACTAGAGGCCGCTTCCATACCTATCTCCGTTCACTGTGTTGAGTTTGTGATGGCTTGCATTAAGCATTACAATCTGACTACTCGTGAGATAGCGTCAGTCGATGGACGGGTCATTTGCAGTCTCAAACCTGTAGATATCGAGAGGAGTTTTGGCATTCCTCAACATCCAAACAGCCTAGTTGTTTCTATGGAGCAGTGTGCACAAGCGTTTGATGCTGATATGGACAAATGTCAAAAGAAGATGGCAGAAAGATGGTTAAAACAAGCAAAGAACAGATTGCCAAACAATGTGGGTCGTGGTGAATATAAGGATGAGTACGCGATTCTAATCACACTCTTGAATCGTGTCTCAGGTCAAGCACATGCAAATGTTTTCCAGCCTTGGATGTATTACATTATTGGTCGCATCATTTCTGGGCAGGAGCATTATGACTGGGCATCCTTCATCAGCAACATTCTACACACACAGATTACCGGTTTCTTAGTTGCCCATGAGTTTCACATGTGTTCTTATCTCGTGTACTTGATCGCTTATCAGGGTCAGTTCTGAGGACTTAACACCGTGGGCATTCTCACTGTTCAGAAGGTTTATCAGTATTATGATCAGCTTGAGTTCACTAGAGCTAAACATCATTTCAAGCGTGTTCACGAAGCTTTCTTGACTTACACAGTGAGGAACTTGGACCGGGAGCTGCATGTTCATATCTCGGCAGTTACTAGGGCAGCGATGGATGGATGGGCAGATTGGTTTATTTAGTTCCCAACATACACCTACATCCGAGTATACGGTTTCACAGGAAATCCAGCTATGCTTCCACATTATCCTTCAGATAAAACAATCTTTCAGGAGTTCCTAAGACAGATGCATGATGTTCATCGTCTTCTACGCCGCAAGCATAGACCATCACTCAACTTTCCTTTTCAGTTTGGAATATATTGGTGCAAGTCGGCAATTGATGCTAAGATCGCAGGACAAGAACTTGAGAGATATCATCTTAAGTATCTTGTCGAAGAACGTGCCTATGACCTTTCAGGTCATTATATAGCTCGCCTCGCTGGAGGTACATATCATGAGCCTTCTATGGAGGATTACTGGGCAAATTGCTCAGATGACTTTGAGGTTCGCAGACGCAGTTACGGCCGCTTCTCTCTCTCACAGATTTCTGTTTTCTTGTCAAAGGATGTGGGAGGTTTATCAGATGATGAGGGGGAGGTTCTTCCTCAGTTTTTCAGAGAGCAGGTCGATACACAACCGTTGCCAGTAGTAGATTGGTATGCCAAAGAATATGCAACGGTTAAGGAGAGGTCAAGTAGAGTCATCCAAAACAGTATACTTTACCTCGACAGCAAGAAGACAAGAAGAGTAAGTGTTCCTAGAGCAGAGCCGCCAGTAGTGGTGAATCCTTCGCTACCTTCTTCGTCAAAACCTAACAAGAAAAAGAGGAGTAACCCTCCTAAGAAAGTACAAGCGCCAAATAATTCAAAGGGAAAGGCGCTTGCCACTGTTTCACATACAGAGCCTGACAGACAGCCGCTTATCACAGAGCCAGTTCAGAGATCAGTTCAGAGCCCGCCAGTACCTGAGGTTCAGCCTCAAGTTCCTATAATAGTTTCAGAGCCATCACCAGTCCCAATTCACATTGAATTGGACTTAGACTCTCCACCTCGCAGTGGGTCTTCTACACACTCACTCTCATCAGTACCTCCTGTCGCTAGCGCAGACCCTTCTAGTAGCATTAGCCGAGATCAATATTGGATCGAGACTCAGCTAGGAAGGAAGAGGAGGCAGCCATCTTATGTTCTCAATCATTCTGATTTTGATGACATTTACCAAGATGTGCCAGATAAGAGAGTTAATAACATGGTTCACGTAGAAAGAAATACTGACATGGAGATTGTCATTGAGACCGCCGTACCTCCATAGGGGAAGAACTTGGCTGAATTGGAATCTCAAGATTTTGAAGTTATCACAGTCAACCTTGGTTGCAGCACACGCCAGACTCAGGTTGATCTTCTTCAAGTTGCTACAGAAAGTGCCAGGGATAGAATACTAAAGGACGGAGAAGACAAGGCAGCCCTCAAGGCTGAAATCAAACAGCTTCGTCAGTATATTTCTAGCCTTGTGCATAGACCCGATGCCATTAACACCCTTCCACCGATGCTTGAGCCTCTAGCAGAGCAAGTTCAGCTCAATCACTTAGTTACATATGGAAAGCATTTGGAGGAATGGGAGGAAGATTTCATTGCTAGAGGCCGTACTATGCTTACAGAGTTATATCAGTTGCGGTACAATGCACGAGAGCTCTATATCCGTCTTCAGGATGAGGAACGGGATATGGCTATTAACAAACCCAGGGATGAAATTTTGATTGCTCACCTGAGTTTGGCTTATGACACAGTCACAGATGCAGAAGACAAAGAGGCTATCTACTCTTGGAAGACACAGTTGGTTTTTAGAGCAAAGATAGAAGACAGCTTGGCATCAGAGTTGGCTGAGAGTAGCGAGCACGTCACTAGTGCACTCCGGTTCGTGAGGACTCTTGTATCTCGCTTACCGTGCTATTATCAAATCAAGGGTGGTGCCTACGTAGAGCTTACCGATGTTTAGTCAGAGCTTCAGGCACTCATTCATACCATTTTCAGTGGGGAGACAGATGGCTGTAAGGTTACTCAGCTTACAGCCATGTCAGCATTATTTGATGAAGCAACGAGAAGCAAAAGGGAACTTCAGTCTCAGATCACAGCTGGTGAGGACATGCTGCATCGACATAGCATCCTTTGTCAGAGTCTCATCGCTCCAGATGGTGATACAGTTAACAATCTCATCGAGGGGTTGATTGCTTGAGATCACACATAGTAAACTTCAGTTCCCACTTCTCAGGATAGACATTACACACACGAGTTGAACTGGGTGTTACCCTTTCCAGTTAACTCGAAGTTGTCATCACATGCATATCTATTCTGAGGTTCGCCCTTCACACTTGGAGTTTTATTTAGGGTTTTTCGTTAACTGATGTTAGTCTTCCAGTTAACTTGCTTTCAATAAGGACGTGCATGCTCGCACAATTGTCCATTTTTAGATTAGATGTTTCAGTCAAACTGACGGTAGTTTTATTGGCGTATAGTTATCTTAGGGTTTGGCATTGCGCATGCATTGGGAACTACGATAACCTGGTGTTTAGGGTTACACCTTGATGTATAAATAAGATCTTATGCTCATTTGTAAATAACTTTTGCAGAGAGAAATATATGTTGCGCCTACCTTGCCCTCAATATTGCTCTTTTTGGTATTTGTTCATGTGTCTTCACTATTGCAATTGATTGTTATGCCACATAGGGTTCCAAAAGATTGTAATGCTGAATTCTTTCCATAGTTTAGATATATCTGTTTGAGCATCTTTATCATTGAAATCAATTGTTATGCCACATAGGGTTCCAAGAGATTGAGGTGATAAGGTTGTTTTGTGTTAATTTACCATTGTGATCGATCGTTATGCCACATAGGGTTTCGAGAAGTTGCAGCGATAAATCTGTTTAGTGAATCTTTATCAATATAATCAAAGGTTATGCCACATAGGGTTTCGTGAGATTATAAAGATAAAGGCTGTTTTGTAAAGGCTTTGCTGTTTCGATTGAGTGTTATGCCACACAGGGTTCCATAAGATCGTCTTAGTAAATTCTTAAATCTGTTGTATCCAATAAGCTTGTTTAGATTGAGATGATAGTTGTGCCACCTTGCCTTCAAGTAGAGTCTGAACATGCTTATCGTCCGATAGTCAAAACCTTGCTCCGTTTCCTCTTGCTCTATTTTCCTGAGGAGATTGGATAGATATAAGTTGTAGTTAGTTGATTTGCAAAACCAGAGAAAACTCAGCTGCAACATATAAGTTCTTTCAAGAAAGCCTTGTGCCTCTAGCAGCTGAAACAAAAAGACAGGACATAGTTTTAGCTTATTTTCCTTTGCAAGTATATTTTTCAAAGCATAACGAGGGAGCTTCCCCTCCATAATTTGAAGAGCACTCATTGCGTAGTGTGCATAGGCTGTTCATAACAACTTCTACTCCAGAGGTGTTAGTTGTTACGCCAACAGAAGGCCAGTTGAACATTCAACTTGGTTGTCTGAGTCAAAGGCTAGTCGTCTTGGTTTTCCTCTAACTCCCGAGAAGTGACAGAGTCACTTTTCAAAACTACCCTAGGTGTCTGATGCAGGAGCATCTAGGGTGAAGAGTAATCATGCATCATCAAATTTTATGTTTGTTTGTTTCAATAAGGGCTAAGTCAGATGGAAATTAGTTGAGTATGGAAAACTACAGAAGTTTGGGCATAAGAGGAACTAATTTCATCTTTCGGTGTTGGTCAACATACTCATCAATGAGATAGAGAGAATTTGTTGGGACCTTGTTTCAAGTCCCATCAACATACCAATGGTGGGACGACAGTGAAAGGACACAATGGAGTTACATCAACAAGAGACTAACATTTCAGTATGATGACATTTGATGTCCCCTCGACATCCCAACAAACAATAGAACATCAATAAGAAGAATTGAGGTGACTTAAGGTTATCGATGGGAGGCATTTGCGAGTCTCTTCGAGGGGATGATATGAGGTATCGAGCTAACAGTGACACTTTGGGAAAACCAGGATATGTGTCCCTTCAATGGCCCAAAAAAGTAGTGATGTCTACACACATCATGGAGAGACTTTCATTTTGACGAGACTCAATGATGAGTCCCTTCAATACAAAGACAAGGAGGTGATGATGAAGGATTGACTAAACAATGAGTTGGTGGAACAAACAAACCCAGTGGTGAAACATGGCACAATAGCATTCATTGATTCGCATTGTTGTTGCTAATTGACTAGGTCAAACAAATTTATGGGCATGCAACGAATGATTGACAATGACTTACTGAGGAACAAATGAGAATGCAGTCACAAAAGTTTATGTAACTACCTGGAGAATATGCATGGATACTACGATATCATTGGGAAAGGAGGATAGATAGCAGAAGGATAGGGCAATGTCCTAAAGAGTGCAGAGAATGAAGGCTAAATTTTTGACATCTGAGAAACTCATATCTGCACTTAGCAGATGAATGTAATAAGCTACCCATAAGATGGCATGTAACTTTGTAATTTCATTCCAATAATAAAGGTAATTTTTGTTGTGCACACCTGATTGTGCATGTTGTTTCTAGTTGCAAGCGAAGTTCCCTTCACCATGTAGTAATCAAACCAACATGACCTAAGTTTTCCTTATTATATTTTTTTAAGATGAAGAATAAGATGACTCAAACATTCTATAAGGAAAACAAATATAATTCTTTTTAATATTTTTTGAACTCATCAATATCCTTCTTATAACCAGAATGTTCATCATGCCCAATATTCTTGCAATGTGAACAAGTAGACTTCTCCTTCTTAGATGATTTATCTATCGAAGAGGATTTAATCTTTGGTTGATTTGAATGTGGATTTTTCTTTCATTTTATTTTTTTCTTATTACTATGTTTTGATTCTTGCACCTAACTAGCCAATAGTGCTTGAGATTTAGATGACTTGATGAGACCCATCAAGATAAGATTTTTTTGCTAATGTATTAACATCTCAAAAAATGATTCAAATGAAGGTGTAGTATATGCACACCCCAGAGTCAACCTACAAGTATGATTTAGCTAGAAACAAAAGTATCGAAATTAGGACCAATTTTGTTCAATGTATTATAGACCAACTAAATGCCCTTCTTATCAATTCCACATCCTTTATATTTCTCTCTTAGATCATTAACCTTATCGATGTAGTGTTGGATGTTTTTAAAATTGTTAGTATCATGCCTCATTGATTCATTATCAATTTGATAACATCTTACTTCATCTATAGTACCATACAAATTTTCAATTTTCCTCGAGCCTCATGAGAATTTTTACATGATTCAATTTAAAACAATAAATCTTGGAAAACTAGTTTACAAAGAAATCCAAGAGCTTTGGTATGTTCAGTCATTCATTTTATCTTTTTATCTACATATGTACATTCAAGTACCTTATTTTCAACATATAGAGGGTGACCTTCATTCATTGGAACACTCCATACATTTTGATGCCATGTTGAATAGTTATATGATGTTAGCAAATGAACCTTAGAATGATCCATGACAAAAGAAGAGCACAAACAAAACATATCAAAAAAATCCACCAAGAGACCCCCAATCAATCAAGCAAAGATCCCCCCAATAATATGATGTGGCACTTTATATATAGTGCATTTATAATGCCAAAATTGTGTTATAGATATTACAATACCAAGATGGATAAAATATTGAAAATTACAACAATATATCATAATGAGATCTTCAAATTAAAAGTGGCATTTCCCAATATGATATAGATTAAAAATGAAGCCTTTTCAAGAGGGCAAAACTTCTCTAGGTTGCAATATGTCCAAATAATCAACTAGAATGCAAATTTGCACAAATCTAAATAAAATATACCTAGAGCTAAATCTAGAAAAGGTGTATGAATATAAATTTAGAGCTCCTCAATACCTTTCAAACACCATAAGAATCACAAAAATTAGAGATCATGGAAAAAATTTATGAGCTCGAAATTCCAAAAAAAAATTGACTTAAACCAGCAATAAAATTAAATTGAGGCAAAATTTGGAAAAATGGCTTACACCATCATGAAGTGCTTGGAACCAACTTTATGTTAATATCCCATTTGCAAAATTTTGACACCCTCACAAAAAGTTGTGGTATTTTGAAACAAACTACCCTATTAAGGTCTCTGAGTGACAAGATTAGTACTTGGATGCTTAAGTATGGTCACCCATATGATTGCTCATTGTGCTCATGGTTAAAAATGTATATATATAAAAGTATAGCCACCTATGGTAGTGGGTTAGTAGAGGTGGTGCCACCCCTAGTGGGTAGCGGCTTCTCACACCACCGAAACCTCAAGCCTCAAGTCACAAATGGCATGCTCGCAGCCTCTAAACTATTACCAACAGCCAAATAAAAATCAACCAATGAATTTTAACTTTAAATATGTGATTTAAAATAATATTATATTAATTAAAACCATTGACAGAAAATGCACCATCATACCCTCCACAATGTGACGGTTGTGTACTACAAATGTAGAATTATGCCAAGATGATGCTAGATAAAATATTCCTTCATATGCCATGGGTACTACATATTGTGACCACTAGTACAGATATGTACATTTTGTGTAGATTCCACATGACTGTACAAATGATTTTCTAACCAAATATCTAAAAACCCCAAAAATGGCTTTAAAAAGTTTACTCAAATACCAAGTATTTTGTATGAAATAATGGTTTTTCACCTTTTAGACTCATCCATGAGGTCCATCTTGCCCCAATGTGTAGCCTACAAAATCTCAAGCTTAAATCACCCTCAGAACTAAGAAGGGATTTTGTAATTTTGAAGCTCTAATACCATGTTAGAGTCACTCAAGGAATCAAACTTCCAAGATCACCTACAAAAACCAAAAACAACATTCTACAAGAGGAAAAGTGGGAACATGAAATTTCAATAATGGATGCAATACATGGCCAATATGCAATACTCAAGATTGCAATGATATATTGGATTGACTGAATGAATTGAATTGTCTAAGGATGTACAAATGATGCCTTGCTTATAAAGGAAAAATGTGAGATAGGAATAGACAAGATCTTTACATGTGTATTAATCTTGTATACTAAGATAAATATCCAAAAAAATATTATATGACTTAGAACACAAGCATTAAATTCCAAAAGATATGATAAAATCTAGTGACAACTAACACTAACTAGAAAGATTCCCTCCTAGGACCTAAGTGGAATTAACAAATAAATAGGACCTAGATAGGTAAAATAGGTGGATATTACACCAACATAGATCCAAAAGGAGAAAATTATGAATTGTACAACATGGGTAATGAGTAGAATATAAAACATGTATTCATTAAGAAAGCTTCCAGAATGAAAGAAAAGAAAGACATTATTGTTGAACTAAAATAATTCAAGTCATAGCATGGGGTTATGAAGATTTGAAACAATTCAATATTTCAACAACTATTCATAATTTATTCCTTTGAATACCAACATAAAGCCCTTCTCACAAAATTAGAGACCTATGAATTCTTTATTAGAACCCCTCATACTTAAAGAAGTACTTAAATTTTTGACAATAAGGATCATATTTCTAGTAAGATAATCCACATGTGTTGCCAATTTAGTACCAATTAGGAAGAATAATGGTGAAATCAAACTCTACTAAATAAAATGGGTAGTTTCTCAAACATTACTTCACTTCCTAAAAGAATTATCACTATTTATTTATTTACATTTTATGCCCCCCTTATATGGCCTATTAGTAAAAACCAATCTAAGAGATGTTCTGTGAGTCATCTTGCATGAATTTTGCCTCAAAAAACCAAAAAAGGCTAAGTATCAAAGCTTTAGAATTTTGAGCTTTTTCTTTTCTTCATACTCACATACCTTCTCTATCACTCTTGAACTCCTTTCCATATCTTTCCTAAGTGTTTTAGGTTTCAACATCAGCCTTGACCCTTGACCCTTATTGCTTCTCTTTCTTAAGCCTTAAGTCTCCCCTCTGACCACAAAAGTCCTAATGAAATACTTAAAAAAATTCAAACTTTGAGGATTGACCTTCTTCCCTACCCCTTATCATAGTTCATCTTAATGCATAAGCATTCCTCCTAGCCCTTGATCCCAACACTTTCGGTTTTCGGCGATCAAGCCTTCCATTTAAATGTTGTCTTATTTTTGCAACAAGACATAAGGTTTCATTCTAACCCCCGATCCTTGATGTTTTACCTTTGAATGTCGGGTATTAGGTTTCCATCTTATTCTTTATGGAATTTTTTGATAAGGATTAATCCTTCTCCTAACATCTAACAAGTGTTCTTTTTGGGATCCTGGTTTTGACATTTATCTTATGTGGTATGTGTTATGTGGTAGGCCTAATGTCTGATGTTCAATGGGGTTTCTCTTTCAATTCTCAATATCATGGTGTTCTTCTCTTCAGCCTTTTGACAAGCATTCCATGGTAGGCTTGATACCCAATGTCTGATGAAGGCACCTTTTTTGGGGCTCCATACCATTTAATTCTCAACATAGTGGTTCTTTTAGGCTTGAAGTTCTACCAATACTCCAAAAGGTTTTTTTGTGAGCCGTAATTACCATTAATTCCCAACAACTCTCCTTAGAAATCCATTCCTAATTTATAAGGTAGTGGAGAGGAAATTTAATTTTTTTTGTGGTTGGAAAATATAAGTGAGGCACATGCTCATTTATTTCATGTAGGTTTCCCTTTTGTTGATGATCAAGAATTGATCAAGGTTTTCACAGGAGATCTCCATCCTTCTACATATGTTTCCAACAATAATAATATGGAGTGGGAATTGAGTGTCTATCTCTCTTCTTCCTGGGAACATTTCCTTTTGGGTTTCTATCTTGTATGAAGAGAAACCTTGTGCTCATTTTAAATGGTTCTTCCTTAGTTTCTTTGGAAAACTTATGCAACTTTTACATTTTGCAATTGTAAAATGGCTTTGAGGCCTCTATATTAATGAAAATTGATCATTTTACCTCTTCTTTCCTTGAATATATTGTGTGAATATTAATTACCTTCATGTTTAGGCATTATTTTGTTACCTTAAATACATTATGTTTTTTTCATTAATTTTATAGTTGTTGTTCTATGGATGCTTCTTTCCTTTTATCATTTTTTCAAAAACTAACTTCCATGTTCCCCCTGGAATTTGATAAAACAAAAGTTGTGTAAGACTCTTGCCCCTTTTCATTGATGTATTGTGAAGTCTTGAGAAGGAATAAACATTTCTAGGTTGATGTACCACACCCCCCTTTCCATTTTATGCATTATTTATCTCCCTTTTCCTCGTGAGTTGTTAGATTAGGGTTAGTGGTAGGGTTCCATGTGTTGGTTTGGACCAACACATCTACACTTAGGTTAGAAGAAGAAGTCATCCTACTCCAAAGATTTGACCTCATTTTGCAATGTCCCACACCTTGAGGTCATTTCCATTGTGTCATTTGAAGTTTTAAACCCATGTTCAACAAGGTGCAATTTCATGCAGTGTAGAACAAGTTACTTTTGTCTTGTTTTTCCCCTCTTTGTTGGTTTCTTCTTCTCTTCATTTTTTTTCATCCTCATCCTTTTTTAGTTGAAATGGTTAATGTGTATGTTAATCTCATATCAACTAGTTATTATATAAGTTAGGAATTTTTTGTTAGTAATTTAAAGTATTTGATCAATCAATTTCTTCAAAAACCTTGGTTTACTTTCATCCTTTTCAAATTTAAAGGTGTTAATGGCATTAAATATTTGATGTATTATGAGGTCTCAAGTTACTATAGAAAATATGACATGCTTTCACACTTTAAATATATTCATAAGTTAGTCCACAGTAGATGTATTAGTCTTATTCCAAGTGAAATTTTTGAAGCTACATTCCTTTCATGATGACAATAGTGGTTCTCAACCTAGTATTTGGGCTTCATTGTTTGAAGATTGATAAATTTGAAAGAAAGAAAATATTTCAAAAATAAAAGATTACAATCAAAGAAAAGAAAAGAAAAGAAAAAGAAAAAATGATCAATCCTCAATTCCTTGGGTAATTTGAATAACTCTACTAAGGATACATATTCTTGGCTGGAAATAGAGGTTTGCTTAAAGTAAACCAAAGGTAACTCTAGTAGGGCATGAACACCTGACTAGCAATAGAGCTATACACAATACATCACTGCACATTAAGAATGTAACTTCACTCACATAGCTTTGGTTTTACTCCATTTTGGTTGTAGCAAGGCTTTTAGAATGAAATAAATCATTGCACATACATAAATTCCAACTTACATTTGAGTCTTTATGATTCTCATATCTTTAGTCTAGTCTATATTCTCATTGATTGGCTAGATGAATTCAAACTAGATATTTTGGGTATTTGAAAGGTTAATTATTTAAAATGATTAGATAATTTGCCACAATTGAGTCATCATTTTTTATTTCTAGCATACACACCCCATAATTTTTTCTTACAAAGTGTGGGACCCCCTTTTATCATTTTCTTTCACAATTGTTTCATGTTTATATTTTAGTTCATTTATTTATTTATGTTAATCTTGGTCCTTCTCCTTGATTGTTTTTCCCTTGACTAAAGGTTTGGAGACTTGTAAAATACCCAAAAACCCATTTTGTTCCCATTGAGTCATAGGCTTTAGGTTCCTCTCATGACCTAACCCCTAATTCTCTTGATCTTGCTTCAAGGTTTGCACTAGCTAAAAAGCCCCAACAAGGACCTAGAACCTAGTTCCAAGTCCTTCTCACTCATGACCCATGACTTAATGATTACCTACTATCCTTTTATGTGCATTTATGGTGCTCATGTGTTCTCTCTTTTCCACCCCTTTTATATTTCTTAATTTTCCTCTTTTCCACCTTATCATTCAATTTTTTGTTATCTCCCTCTTTTAGATATTTCCTTTCATGATTTTATGATCATTGTGCTTTGTGAGTGGTGAATCTCAATTCCTTCCTTCATTCTTCATTTAATCACATTCAGATTTGGTGGGATATGTATTGGCTCGTTGCTTGAGGCTTTATGTGTTCTCTTTCTCCTCCTTGAATATTCAATTGTGAGGTACAGGTTGTTGTTTCCCTTATTTTTTCATTACATTCTAGGTTTATAGGTCAATCCTTTTATTTTTGAGTGATGTCATGTTTTTTCATGTCATTTTGGTCTTTCCTGAACCCTATGGTTTCATTTGTTCCCTAGGGTTTTTTTTATCCCACTATTGGATCCTTTCTTGTTTCCTTTATTGTGTATTGGTGTTGTCTTGATTTTCCTTATTTATTTTCTAGGAAGTCTCTATTATTTTTATGACTATTTGACCAACCAATTTTTCACAAGTTTTGAACCCAAGACTTCCCTTTCTTTGACCTTTCCCAATTTCCTATTGAATCTCAATCCCTGCTTAGGACTTGGAACTATGTCTCAGGTTCCAAGTTCACTCTAACATTTGATACTGATGCCTTCTCTTCTTAAAGAGAATTTGGTCTCAAGAACTGGACTTCATTGAGGTTTGGAACTAAGTTCCAACTCTATGTTTCCTTCCATGACTTGTGACCCGCTCCTTTTCTCATAAAAAAATGTTTTCCATGCATTCTCATTATCAAATATCATAACCTGATGAGACTTGGAACTAAGGTTCCAAGTTATCATTTCCTCTTGTCACCTATCTTCCTCCTAATTATTCTTAATATTATACACAATTTCCCACCAAATATCAAGGCCTGGTAGGAACCTAAAACCAAGTTCTAAGTTCTTGATCTAGTACATGACTCAATTTCTGCTTTATTTATAACTATAGCTCTAGGTTTCAATTCTAACTAAATTCCTAAACCCAGCCAGAATATCATAACACACAAATTTTCTACTGAAATAATATAACCCTCAAGAACCTTGGAGAATTTTTTAGTTGGTTTTCTAGGATTACTAAGAACCTTTCTAAATATTCATCACTCATAGAAGCCTAGGTAATAAGTATAACATTTTAAAGTGTGAAGAATTAACTAGGTTCTTGTTGTTTCATGTAGAGTGACTAAAAAGTGTATCGAGAAGTTAGAGAAGGTCCATAAAACCATGTAGTATTAGTTCCATGGAGTCCCAAGGGTCTCTAAGATCACTTCCTTGGTCCAATATATTATCAAAACAGATCTTGGACACATCAACCTCAGGGATTTTACAAAGAGGAGGTCTATGAAGATGAAACTACTTCAAGATCTAAGATAGCAACAAACTCTATATTGACTAACATTATAGGATCCCTAGCTTCTCTCCAATTCTCAAAACTAATCCTATACTACGTATCCCATTATGAATCAAACCAAAGGACATTTAGGGATTAAGATAGGAACATGGTGTTGAACATCAATGTAGACTTCATAGCATGTCTTTTTCCTACCATTCAACGAAATTTTGAATAATTTAACAAAAGATCAAGCACAAGTAAAATTTGAGACCAATGATGAATACAATGTTATAATCTCAACAGTTCTTGGCTAGAAAATCCAAGAAACTAATAACCAATATATCCAAGCATCTAACTAGAGAAAATTTATAATCCTAGATCGATCATATTATCACCTTATTGAATAGGGTTATTGGGAAGCTCAAATATAAGACCTATCATACTTGGATGCACTAGTTTATCTACATGATTTTGAAATATTTTGAATATATTGGCTTGACACAATTGGTCAGTGACAACTTGCATCACCAATTAGTAAATGTCTTGGTAATCAATAAATTCTCTATGGCTTCTTATGTCATTTATATGCATGCAAGGAAAGATGCCTTCATAGAACTTAAAACAAAAGGAATATTGGGTAAAGTGAATGTAGAATATAGGGTCTAGGAACACTATACCTCGCTCAAGATTCAAGAGTTCCAAAAGCTACAAAAGAATTAATATTGCATTTGTTTATCCCATCATAAAAAAACTATCTAGGGATGATTCAATAAGGATTTCAAATGAAGAAAATAAGTTAGTCTTAGATTGAGGGAATTCTAGTTCATATAGTTCCCCAAGTCAAGTTATATTAGAATATCAATCTTTTCAAGATCTCCTTTCCTACTCCCCCTATTTTTCCATGATAAGGTAATATTGCTAGAGTCTACTCAAAAAAAATTTAAATCTATAATAAACCCATAGAAAAGAATAAGTTGAGGGTGCAATTTCCTTTTTTATTAGGTTATTGTATTTGTTCCAATATAGTATGTTCCAATTATTTTGAAGAATATCTCTCATTCCTAAACTGAATACATAAAAAGCACATGTTGGATATGAATTAGATTATAGGATGAAGTAATTTTTTGGTCCTAAATATAGACATTGAGCAATAATGGAAGACTTTTGAGAAAATTACTATAGTAACTTTGATTTTAGGAAAATGGTTTTTGATAGGTTGAAATTAATCAAATGAAAGTTATAGGAATTGGAAAAGACATTCCCAATGAACTAACAGGTCATGGAAACTTGTTAAATCCCACATATGATTTGCAAAATATAGATATCGTGCCTTTTTCATTGGCCATTGGTCAATTGGGAAATAGAATAATATCATGACTTGAAGGTGATTAATCAAAAGGTGGAAAACTACACTTTGGGATGGTTGTGATTTTGGAAAGATCAGATGGGAAAAGGTGAGGAAAAGAATAGAAATAATAAAAGTGACCCTCCTAGACCACATACAAGAGGATTAGAACCAATAAAACAAAATCTCTTCAAGAAAAATTGTAGAAATCTTTTGACAAAGCTCAAAAGGTGAAAGGAGATACTAAAGTAGGTGTAGTGAAATGGTTTGGAGAACCCCTTTACAATAAGCTCATCTTTACCAACCAAAGGCTTTCCTTCCATCTTCTTCATTATATATAGATAAATCAGGGTTTTTTCATTTCAAGTCAACTCCCCCTTTTGAAAGGACTTCTCCTCCTCCTACATGGTCACCGCCAAGGAAATCTAATTTTGCAACCCCATCAACAACAAAGGATCACAATGATGATATGGACAAGGATAAACTATTGAGGTCTTAAAGAAAGTGGAAGAGTAGTTGAAGAGAGGGGAAGGATTTTGTAGAGTCCTCAATATCTTCCAAGTAGGAATGAGTTTCATTATGTTGTTATCTCCATTGAAGATATAGAGGATAGAGATGGTAAGATTGATCAACAAGAAGCTCATTCCCGCCCCAAGATTCCTCAACAAGATATGGTACAACCTACTCTTCAAATTCCTTTGAAGAAAAAAACACCATTTGGAATCCTCTTCCTTCACTTGCTCAGAAACAACAAACATAATTTCCTCCTATCCCACCATCATAGCAACAATAATCTACTATTTGCATGATTATGTAGAATGTCCCTATTGATCCAACTTGGATTAAGTTGGATTTTGTTTCCAAGGGGAGGAATGTACAAGTACAACCTTTGGATATAGCAACTGTAATTATTATGGTAAGTAAAGAAAAAATAGAAAAGAATCCTATGGTTCTTTGGGTAAGTTGAATTAATGAGAACAAAGAAAGAATTTTTGAAATAGAAAATCTCATTATTGGTAACGATTCTAAAAAAATGATTCCTCAAGATTACCAAGTAAACCAAATCAGTTTGGGTAGACAAGCTAGGGAAGAGGAGGTGGCCTCTCTAGACATAGTTGTAGATAATTTAAAGCTAATAATTTTGAAAGATCGAGAAACTAAAAGAGAATTAAAGAATAGTTGCAATATTTTGTTAAAATTTTGGTGACTCCAATGACTTATGTGCCCAATATTCCCACAAATGTTCTAGTTTTTATGTCCAAAAGTGAAGTTGATAGCTTACAGGAAACGGAAAATAAGGAAAATTCTTTAGAGTGTTGGATAGATACTATTCTATATAAAGCTTGCAAACAAATATAATTTGGTTGTAAGTATTGTGAACAAGTTACTCATTTAGATCAGACCGTGGGAAATTTACTAGACTTGATGAGAACAAAATATGAAATGTATGAGGATAAATTTCTCGTACTTAAGGAAATAGGCAAGATACCTTTTTAGGTATTAGTTGATAATAATATTTTCCAATGAGATGATGAAAAAAATGTTGAGAAGGCCATTAAGGCTATAGCTTTCAAAAAGGATTTGTTGATATGGTATATGTAGAAGGTCCTAGAAGAAATAAGACTTCACAAGGTTAGGGACAAATTTAAATATTTTGTGAGTTAAGTGATCGATTAGGATTTAGTAGATATGATAGAACATACTATAAGTATAATACAGGAGATCCTATAACCAATAAAGAACAAAGTAGAATAGTTTTGAAGAAAGGGTGCATGAAAATGCAATTGATCAATTGATGTAGATCTGATCAAAATGTAAAATTTTGGATAACAAACTACATGATATGAGCAACCAATTCGATTTCTCTAAGAATATATGCAAAGATTCTAAGTTTCAAGTAGATTTTATGAATGGTCCCAACAATGAAAAGTTGACCAAGTTTTTAAATGACTACTTGGAATATAAGTGAAAAAGCGTATAGTGGATTTTGAATTTAAAATTTTGAATAATTTTTTGTACCAAGTGATAGGCCAAACCTAGGGTAAAGAATAAGAAAGATTTCAGCTTGGTCTAAGTGTCAATTCGGGGATCGTAAGCTTGCAAGAGGTGTTGCAGAAATATACCTAAAGGGAGGAAAGTAGTGAATCAAGTGGGGATGAAATGCAACTAGAACACACAATAATTATCTAAATGCAATCTGATTTGACTTTCCTATTCTATCTTTCTAATGAAAATGCAACATGAACTATGATAGAAGTTGTCAACAATCTACACAGTATAGCAACAATTCCCTATGTGAATTCTAGATAATAGATTTACAATTTAAATTATTTCAGTAAATGAATGAGAACTTGATAGAATGTATAACTTAACCATCTCACTCAATAATAAATAATGCTAAATTAGATTGCAATAGTAATAATGTAACAACAAACACACTTGGCTACTAATTCAAAATAAAACATTATGCTATGAAAACTGAAACACGCATTACTGAAATAAGAAATTGCAGCAATGAAACATTATGCTATGAAAACTCAAACACACATTATTGAAACAATAAATTGCAAAAATCACCAGCATTCTGAGCAGTGGGCCCCGCCTCCTCAGTCCACCAAATGATGAAATAAAAAGTGTTTCTCTTACACATATTTGGTCATGCGAAGTATTTTTTTATTTATCAAAGATTTGATACAAAAGTCTATGCATTCCTTTATATATATATATATATATATATTATTTATATATACATTGTTTGATAACAACTAAGTACTAAAAATATTAAATTTATTTTGGCATGTGGCCAACAAACTAAAAGAGTGATTAACTTACATAATATTTGGGTTACTATCCACAAATAAAAACGTGTTGGTTATAACAACAAAAGAAAATAGAAGATGTGACTTCAGATCTGCAAATTTTTCTCCAACGATTTAGCAACAAATCTAGAGCACGAGTTTCCTTCCCTAGTCCACAAACATGGCATACATGGAAACTTTGTTTGTTGTATTTTTATGGCCACAAATTAAACATTTATTTATTATAATAGATAGCATAAATAGAAGGTTTTTGGTTTCTTCTACACAGCTGGAAATTGCATCTCTATTTAGATTTATTTAGCAACAACCATGGGTTCTTGTGCTTATTCAAATCTAGTACACAATTAGCACCATGGAGGTAATTAACGCCACCTTGGAGGGTGACATCATCTTTAGAAAGATGAAAAGAACAAGTTGTTGGTCAAAACTAATAAACATAAGTTCTTGACTAGAAAGTGACATGAAGATTTTTTGCATAGAAGGTGATAGGAAGATCTATGATCTGCATGTTGCAAGCTTTATTTTCCAAGGATTGAAATCATAATGCTTATTAGTAAAGATAGTCAATAATTAGTTCCCATATTTTATCCAAAACTATATTAAATATCACTTATATGTATTTAAACATATGCAACATAAAATGGTGAAATAGTATGATATGGAATGGAAATGGAATGTGGAAGTGGATATGAAGGTAGATGAAATAGGCTAAAATATGTCATAAAATGGGACATAATTGGCTCTCATCACCAAGCCAAGCATTCAATTATTGTTATTTTTATTCAAATAATTATTCTTTTATTCATTATTTTATTTATAATTGTGTGCAGTGTTTTCTAGTCAAATAAAATGCAAGGAACAACTAAAACCAAGCAAAATTGAAAAACACAACAAACACTCAAGATAAGGGTGAGATAAGGCTCAAACCTATAACAAAATACATGAAAATGGAGTCCATGTTGAGCTTGATGATGTGATTTCCCCATGGATTGGATGATATATGTGCTCATAGTTAGATTTTTGCAGCATAACCCCTTAGATTTGCTCGATTTGGTCACAAAAGGATTAGATTTTTAGCTATGGTTGCATGAAGGTTGAATGAGAGTGTGATAGCATGAATGTGGTTGTATTTGAATGAAAAATGGCTTAAGTGTAGTCATTTACCAAGGGGAGAGATGGATGTATTGCAAGGTGTGTGCCCTTGGTCTCCTTGTGTTGTGTAGTGCAACACTCGAGTTCGTGAAATTGCTTAACCAACTCATGTGGATTCATTAAAACTCTAAAAGTTGTATCGGGCTTTAATAGGTCAATTTTTTTATGCAACAACAACCATCTTTCCCACAATTGGTATCAGATCCTAGGTCATGGGTTCAACCCCTCTCTTGCACTAGGGGGGTTGTTGCAAGGTGTGCACCCTTGGTATCCTTGTGTTGTGCATTGCAATGCTCAAGTTTGTGGCATGGTTTAACTGCCTCTCGTAGATTCATTAACTCTGGCAATTGTATCAGGCATTAACAGTTTAATATTTTGATGCAATGACAACCATCTTTCCAATAGGATGGACAACTAGGATTAGATCTTGGAGAAGATCAAAGGTTGAGATTCCTTGAGGCATCTCAACCACCATGGAGGTGACACTTGTCACCATGAGAGAAGGTGAGAGGAAAGGGTTGACAAAAGGAATTAAAAATTATTTTTTAATGTGCATGGGAAGGATAAAAGGAATTAAAAATTCCTTAGGGACATGGGGAGAATAAAAAGGAATTAAAAAAGCCTTAAAGGCATGGGGAGAAATATAAAGGAATTAAAAATTCCTTGGGAAATGGAGATTACTCCTCCAAAAGGAGAAAGGATTTAATGAAGGTTGACTTAGAAACATGCCATAATTGGCATTAGAATTAGATTAGGATTAACTTGCAAGTTATGGAGGATGTGACACTAATCCAAGATTAAAGGTGTGCATATCCTAATCAAGGGATTAGGCTAGTTAATCAGGATTAGAGGAAAATTATGGAGGATGTAAAATTTGGAGAGAGAAAGGGAGTGAATTAAAATTAATTTTAGTTCATGTTGTCTAATTACTAAATTAAATAAATTGGTTTATTTATTTAATTTAGAGAAGAAAGGGATAAGTTACTAAAGTATTTAGTTAAATAATCAAATACTTAGGGGACTTTAGGGATAGAAAAATATTTATTAAATAATAATATCATTATTTAATTAATGCGAATAGGATGATGAAATAGATGAAATAAGGGATAAATTTGACCAAATGTAAATGGTCAAATTTAGATGTCTATATTTTTCCCCTCTTTGAGATAGTGTTATAGAGTAGTGTAATTTCAAAGAAGATTAAAAAAATAGTATCTAGAAGAAGATGATTAGATTAGGGAAGATGCCCCAGTCATTCAAAGGAGTGACTAGGAGGAAAGATGAGGATTAGGATTGAGGATGCCCCCTCGAGAGGACATGTGGGTTTGGGAGAACATGAGTGTGCTTTCGAAATGGATGAGATGATGCAAGATAAATGAGGAAGACGATGTAAGATTATGGATAGAATGTGAGATGTGGAGAGGGATAATGGAAAGAGAAGATGATAAGCAATCAAGAACAAAAGGATTCAAGGACAAAGATGATATTTCCCTAGTCAAGCTACAAGCCTAGATTGATTGATGATCAATGGAGTGTTGTTGATGTGGGAACAATATATCTCAAAACAACACAAGGATTGGGAAGGATACAACCTGATGATGATGAGGGGAGTTTTGTTGATGTGCAAATGATATATCCTGAAAAAACACAAGGATTGGGAAGGATACATCCCAATGATGATGATGAATTTGGATCAAGGCTTGCAAAAAGGCTAGGAAAAATACCAAAGATGTGATTGGATGATTTGTGCTAGATTGTATAAATGAGGATTTGCTAAAAGTAATGGGATTGATGAAATGGATGAATATGATAGAGGAAAAGATGCTTAGAATAACAAATCTATATTATCCTAAGAATATTGAATAGATGATGAAATGAGGAGGATGGGTGAAAATATTCTTAGAATAACAAATCTATATTATCCTAAACAAAACGATAATGAAACAATGAAAAAGATGGATATATGATAGGAAAAGATGCCTAGAATAAAAAATCTATATTATTCTAAACAACTTAATGAAAATGAAATGATGGAAGAGATGGGAGGATGAATGAATGATAGGTAAATGGATGGGGGGAACTCATTTGCACAATCAAAATCCAATAATTAGGAAAGAAATGATAGGAATGGAAATAAAAACGATGAGGGTAAATGATAGATGGTAAGATGGGGAATGATAGGATAGTGACCAAATCAAGCAATTTAATTATTATGCATTATGATACTAGGTAGTGAGCACTTAATTTGATATAGCATGGGATACTATTCCCTAGGGTATGAGGAACCAAGGTAGCTTCATATCACATGCATAGGACTGACACAACAAACAAAAAGGTTTATCCAACATCTCACAAAGTCGCAAAGGGCTTAGGTGGGGTCGATGTTAGAAAACCACAAACACAAGAGGATGCCCCAATGTAACACAAGACCACAAGGGATCTTGGTGGATACAACATGGGCAAGTAGGAAAACATGATCATGAAAAACCAAGATATGTCCCTATTTCTGCTAGTCAAAGCACGCCATGATATGATGGATCATGGTGACCTTGAGTAGGTAGCTCAAAAGATAAACAAAATGCAAAAGAAAAATTTTCAATAAATCTCAAACATCCTTTGTCATGAGGATGATAGGTGGATGGATTGATGTCGTTTGATGTGAGGAATGATATATGTTGTGAAGACCAAAGATGGATGGGATAGATTCTAGGATCAACATGCCAACATATAACTAAGATGAATTTAAACCTCAAAGAGTTGATGAACTTCGTTGTAGAAACCAACTGGATAGGGACTCTTGGTGACACAACAGACACAAAGATGATACCTAGGCCTTGAGGCTCATAGAAGATGGCCTTGCCTACATTATGACATAGAGGAAATTTAGTTTGACTAACCTTGATGATGGATGATTTATGATGGTGAAACCTAAGGATGGGTAGATACAATTATGGAACCTAGATGGTGACACAAGACCAACATTATGTACAAGATAATTGTTAGATCAAATGTGGATTGCATGAAGCTCAGAAATGGGACAGTTATCCAAATCATCAAAAGATAAAATTGGAGGACAATGCACTAGATAGATGAGTGATGAAAAACAATAGAACATTACCAAGATGTGGAGAAGAAGTAGGAGTGATGATAGTGGGATAGATGGCATTGGATTGCTTGGGAGTGGCCTATATGTAGATAAAAATGACAAGGGATTATGGGATGTAATAAGGATAGGGATAAATGGATGGAGAGATAAAGATGGGGATATGGAAAGATGATAGGATGTATGGATAAATAGTTAAGGATGGGGAGATGAGGGAGGTAGATGGGTGATAGCATGATGGGTAGACAAGGGATATGATAGTGTGTGTATGGAGGGAATATATGCCAAGAAGGGTCCAAATCATTATATATATATTCCCCTGCCTTTATCAAGATCATGAAGAGGGAGGATTGGGATAAATGGGATATGGCAGGTAGGATGGGTATGATAGGTTGGATAAAGAATATGGAGGAGGGGGATGCTTAAAATGGAGTTTCTCCCAAGTGTGGAGAGAAAATGGATGCAGGATTGACACATGATGCTTGTTTGCTATGTTTTCATCATGGCACTTGTCCAAGGCACCTGTTTTCCAAGTTTTCAACATTAAATGATTTTTTTTTGGATTTTCTAATTATTTTTTTTTGGGAAAGTGTGTGGATGGAGATGGATGAGGAAAAGGATGTGTATAAGTGGATTTGGAAGATGGGTGATAAGGATATGGAGAAAGGACTCAAACATAAAGTTCAATAATGAGATAATAAGAGCCCATGTTTGAAGTGATTGTTGGATATTGGTACAACCTTAATATGATGGATGGGTTATTCAAGGGAATGAATTAAAGGTGCTTGATGGGGGAGATACATGTGATAATGGATGGTATGTTGGAAAGTGTATGGATGGAAGGATGGAAGAGGATTGTGATGGGAGGATGTGTTCAGAACAAACATTGGCACATATTATGGTGGATATGGAATGATAGGAGGATTAATGGATGGAGAATGTTGAAAGGGTGGAGGAGTTGGGATAGTGAATTTTGGGACATAGTGACCCCAAATAGATTTAAAATAGGGAGGGTGGTGATGCATAGCTTTTGGATTAGAAACTTTGGATGCCATTATGGATGTTTCATTTGAATGTGTGGTATCTTTTTTCTTTGGGATCCACATGAGTTTGATTTTTTATTTAGTGGGCATTCGTAACCATTGGGGTTGGTTGCACTTTTGGATTGGATATTTATTTTCTTCATCATGTTTGTTTAAGGGGACATGGTGATCTTTAGATCCATGTGGATGTTTGAATTTATGTATTTTTACTTTGGCATCCAAAGTGCTTCCAATAGCAATGGGATGGTTGTGAGGAGATGGATGATCTAGATAGAAAATGAATGGAGTGATGGAGGTATGATTTTACATATGGTGAATAGGAGGATGTGGGAAATTTTTTATGGAGGTGTGCCTTTCTTGATCCTAATTGGGGATTATGTGAGTGGGATGTTTATGATGGGTGATGTGGATATATGCTTGATGGATGAAGGGATGAGTGAGATAAGACGGAGGATGGATTTTTGGGATATAAGGGCCAAAAATAGATTTAGTAGATGGAAGATGTGTGATGGAGGATGGTGGAACATAAGGACCCAAAATGGATTTGGAGGATGAAGGATGCATATGGATAGTTGTTTGGAGTTGATATGATGGAGGAGGGGGGATGGAAACAAATGGTTTGGTGGAGTGATGGGAAGAGCCTATTGTTTTTTTGGAAGAGTCTAGCTTAAGATGGACAAAGGTTGTACCAACATTTTTAGATTCTGAGCCTTGAGATATGTAGCCACTTCACCTTATGCATTTGGATTTTCTTGGACATGGATGGGCTCCAATATATCTTGCTCATGAAGGCCTAATACTTTTCCTTGATAGTTCATGGTCTTGAGCATTCAGTTTATAGTTGAATTCTTATTATTTTGGAAGCAGGATGCGAGTCCATTATTAGGTGGAGGATGGGTGGTGTATGTGCTTTGTTCTTCTGTTGCAAGAGAACCACCATGGATGAATATAAGATGACCAAGGGGATATGGAGGTTGTGTTGGGAGAGTTTGGGTAGGCGATGAAAAAGGATCATGATATGGAGATGATGGGATGGTAGGATCTTGATTTGGAGGAGTGGGTGATAAGGGATCAGGTGAGGAATTAGGTGGGATGGTAGGATCTTGATTTGGAGGAGCAGGTGATAGGGATCATGAGAGGGATTAGGTGGAATGGTAGGATCTTGATTTGGATGAGGGGATGATAAACGATCATGGGATGGAATTGAGGAGGTACTATGATCTTGATATGTCCAATAGATGGGATGGTAGGACCTTGATTTAGATGAGGTGATGATAGGGGATCATGAGGGGGCCTAGGTGGGATGGTAGCATCTTGATTTGAATGATGGCATGTATTGATATGCTTTTGAACAAGCTCTTGGAATGTTTCAACTTGTGTGGATGGTAGGGTGGTGAAGGAGTGTTGGATGGACTCCTCATATGGGGTGGATGAAATAATAGAGGATACATGAAGTTCATGGGATTGGGTTTGTGTAATGCTAGGAGTAGGAGAAGGAGATTGGAATTGAGTATCTTGGATGGGTTGGGCGTTTTCAATGGTTTGGATGGTTTTAGGAGTGGTAAGAGGAATGATAGGTGTAGGATGAAGAAGGGCCTCATCACTAGTGACTATATATGGTGGAGTGGGGTGAAGTGGCTCCATAACTTTGGGATGTGGATTTGGTGATGACTTCATCACCATGAGTCCTTGGATGACATATGGGGTGAGATACTTGTGTCTTTTAGGCTTAGATAGATGGTTGGGACTAGATGAAGGATTATGAATGGGTAGCGGACTAGGATTATGGATCGGGGGATTAGGATTAGATGAAGGAGGAGAGTGTGATGGATGGGATGGAATATTAAGGTATGGGGGAGTGGAAGGTAGAGTGACAAAGGAGGGAATGGATGGTGGATTAATATAAGAGGAAGTATATTGTGGGTTGAGATAAGAATATGTGGAAGGTGGATTGAGATAGGAGGATGTGGATGATGGGTTGATAAAGGAAGATGTGGAAGGTGGATTGGGATCATGGATGGGAGAAGTAGGATTATGCATTGGGAGATGGTTTGTAGAATACTAGAATTGTGGATTTGGACTAGGGATGAGGGTGATAGGGTTGTTGTGTGAAGATGGGGGTTGAGATATGGCTAAAGGGGAAGATGGAGATATTGATATTGGATGAGAGGGATATGTGAGTGATGGATAAGAGGAGGATGTGGATGGAAAATAAGATGGATGTGTGGATGGAGGGGCTAATACATTTCCTTTTCCAAATGTAGCATAAGAATTTTGAATGGGTTTGGATGGAGGCATGATGGGATAGCTTGGATGGGTGATTAGATTTTGGATGACACTTGGGGAAAGAATGCTAAAATGATAGCATCAAAGGGATCTATTACATACTCATCTTGATCAACCAGAATTTCAATGTCATCTTCAATGTAATTGGGATCTCCCTTGATCATTATTTTTGGTTTCGTTGCTGGATTCATGATGTTGGATTAGATGGATATGGATGGAAGAGATGGGAAGATATGATTAGAAGGGTAAATGAAATGGATTAGAAGAATGTTGAAGAAGTGGTCCTAATATTTGTTTTGATATCATAACATCCTAGATATGTATAGAATAAAGCTCAGGTTGGGATTTAGATTAAGCTAAGATTAGGATTTTACTTAAACTCAGATTAAGATGATTTGGGAGAGATGGTGGGAGGAATATCCTAAGTTTAAGGATGCAACCAAACTAATGGGATGATTGTTGGTTGGATGGATGATGGTATCCTCTCAACTATGGTCGAGATCCTATGTCAAAGTTCGATTGGATGGGTTTCCTACTTGAGATAGGCTAAATTCTCAAGCAAGAGAATATATCAATGTAAACTATACCTTTGGCTCAAGGTGAAATAGTTTGAACGAGGGATTATTGGCTTGGAATAAGCTAAGTCCCCAAGAAAGCATTATGATGGATTATTTGATATAATATGTAGGATCTTGATTAAGTGTTTGAGGTTGGATTTTAGATTGTGGATGATTTGGATGTTGATAGGATGGGCTTAGTTGACTCCTTGCTCAAAGGGGATGATGTGTTGGATAGAATGATGATGGTCGATGGGATGAAAGTGAGTTTTTGGAGATGGATATGAAGAGGAAAAATGATTGGATTATGGTTTTGGACTTAGGAAGGCATAGGCTATCCATAACAAAAAGGATTGACTCTCTAGATTTTGTATGGGAAATGTATTCACCCGAGAATAAAGCGCATACACCTCTAAAGGTATCACAAACACCTATATGGGATTTCCTCTATGTCTAACACAACTGTCTATGGAAGATGACAAGTGGATAGTGTATACGCCTATGACCAAAGAAAAATTGCCTATGGGAAGATCAAATCCACCTATTGGAGATGAACAATGGGAATGATTGACAAGAAACTGTAGCTACCCCTAAGAAGAGCATGATTGTCTATGGACAAAAATGTATTCACCTATGAACATAGCAGATCTTCCTATGGGGGTGACTAACTGGATAGACTAGACACAAGATACACAACCATTTGTGAAAAGGCACAACCACCTATGGACAGAGTACATCTGCCTCTGAAGAAAGTGAATCTGCCCAAGGATTGGGAAATGACTTGATGGAAAAGGATGACACAAAAAAGACAGATAGATGGATGCGAACTAGGATAGACTCAAGATAGTCACTGGTATTGCATAAGAAAACATGCCAAGCAACATAAACCTAGATTAATCGAGTAGGATTATAGACTTATTGTAAGCCCACCACCCAATTTTTTGGGTTAATACTTCATGATACTCAGGTGGAACACCCTTTCTTATGAAGGTGGATAGGTAGAGATCCGATGAAATTGGCTCAATGGCACAAGCACACCTTCTCTATCTCTTTAGGAACTATCAAAGTTCACCCAAAGATCTTTATCTCAACCTAAGGGGGTACATGGTGAATAAATTTAGGGTAAGATACACATCCCCTATACTACACTAAGCTATGACCGATAGGTCCTATGCTAGGCCAAAATAGGCTCTCTAGGAGTCCTCTAAACACCAAGAGGGTGTGTGAAGCACGTCAACGAACACCAACCTATCATAAGCATGGGTCAAAAACTTTCAACAAGAAAGCTCAGACCAACCCTGTATGCCTAACTTGGAATCACACAAGTATCAATGCTTCGCTAAACATGACATGATTGGATTAGGGTACAACTTTTATTCTCCCCCTTTTATATACAATGTCGGTTCATGTGGTTGAGGACATCTCTTGGGATGATGAAATCCCCAAGAAAACCTCCTAAATGGAAGGATATGTTAGGAATTTCTAATCCTTAGGCTCGCACACAACACAAGGGGAGAGCATATGTGTAGGCTAGCACTCTTGGGTGGACTCATACATGGACTTAGATCAATTCAGGGTTTCTAATCCCTAGGCTCGCATGTAGCTCAAGGGGAGAGCATATGCTAATAAATCAATCTCAAAAATTACAAACAAGGTAAATTGATCCTTTAAGAAATTGAAGTGTGCCTAGCTAGTATGAAAAATACATACACAAGTCTTTGATCAATCATCCTACAAAAAATAAATTAGTAGTTTTATACACCGATCTTGGACAAACGATAACAAGTTGCACTAAGAAGATGATTAGATATCAAAAGTGATGAAAAGAAAATGATTGTTAGCTGAAGGGGGTTAGAACACCTAACCCAATGATAAAGGAAAACTATAAAGCAATGTAAAAAATTCTATCAAAAATTGTTTTTTTATACCTTTTGTTGTTGTTGATGTACAAAGCAGAATCACCCAAGAATAGAGCAGATCCACCCTTGAAGGTTGCATAGCTTCCCCTGAAGAAAGTGGTCACTTAACCAAGTAGGTTTGCCTCTGTAGAAATGGATTTTCCCAAGGAGATTGCAAGATCACCTCTGAAGATTGTGTATACGCCTTTGAAGAACTATGACTAAGTCAGTGTGCACAGACATATATGTAGAAGTGTATATGCCCGTGTAACTATCACAATTGCCTGTCAATTATCGAATTTTCCTTTGAAGGTGTGATTCTAAATATGAAGTGTAGACGCATGTCTGAAGCCACAACTGCCTCTGAAATTCATCATATATGCCCATCCACAAATGAGTTTTCCTCTAAAGATTTAGGTTTAAACGTGCAACACAAATGCCCATCTGAAGTCATAGTTGCCTCTAAAAGTTCATGCAAATGCATGTGTACACATGCAAATGCCTCTAAAACTAGTGAAGGTTAGGAGTTGTGCAAATGCCTATCTGGAACTATGTAGATGCCTCTATGTCTGGTGTATCCGCCTATGAAGTGGATTCACCTTTGTCTAAAACCTGCAACTTTCAAAATCTAAAAACTTACAACAAATTAGTTGACCTGTGACATGGGTCTCACCAGGCATGCCAAATTTATCTTACTAAAAATGCAATAAAATGCGAAAATCAAGCAAAAGATAAATCACAACAAAACACTCAAGATTAGGGCTAAAGTTGAAGCTCAAACTTGCAAATGAAGACACAATATCTCTAAAGTTGAGCTTGATGGTTAGTTTTCCCCTTCGATTGATTGCTTTGTGTGCTCCTTTCTTCAATCCAATAGCATAACACCTTGATTTTAGCTTGATTTGGTCATGAAAATGGTTGCAAGATGAGTGTAAATGGCTATGGTTGTAAAGATTTAGCTATGGTGAGTGTGAGAGAGTTTGGTTGCATGCATGAAGTTGAATGTGGTGGTAATTAAAAATGACTAAGTTATTAGATAGTCATTAGAAGGGGAGAAGGAAATGGATGGAGAAGATTGATTCTTGGAAGAGGATCAAGGGCTAAGATGCCTTGAGACATCTCAACCCACAAGGAGATGACATCTGTCACCACTTGGGAAAGTGTGAGGGTGATGCGGAGATGAGGTGGAGATGAGGTGGAGATGAGGTGGAGATACTTGCAAGTACCTTGGGAAGGGTCAAAAGGGATTACTTGTCCCATCCTCCCAAATCATGGGAAGGATGTGACAAGGGGGAATTTAAAATTCCCTTTATAATCGCTATGGGGATTGAGGAGGAATTAAAAATTCCTCTAGAAACTTTGGGAAGATGAAATGGAATTTAAAATTCCATTTGTGGATGTTGGAAGAATAAAAAGAATTAAAAATTTCTTGGGAGATGGGGATAGCTTCTCCAAGAGGAGAAAGCTTTTAATGAGGGTTGACTTAGGGACATGTCATAATTGGCATTAGGCTTAGATTAGGATAATTAACATTGGACTAAGATTGTGCAAATGGTTTAATTAGGCTAATGAGACGATTAGGATCAACTTGCAAGTTATGGAGGATGTGATAAGTGGAGAGAGAAAAGGAAGATGGATTAAAAATTAATTTTAATCCACATAGGCTAAATGACTAGATTAAATAAATGGTTCTATTTATTTAATCTAGAGTTCAGAAATATTAAAGGATGAAACATTTAATTAAACAATTAAATACTTTGGGTAGCATTAGGAAAGGGACAAATATTAATCAAATAAAAAGTGTTATTTAATTAATGTGAATGAGGGGTTGGAATGGACGAGATAAGGGATAAATTTCACCAAATGTGAATGGTCAAATTTAGATGTCTATAGTAATGCAATAAATAATTGCTAGAAAGCGAGCCCCATCCAATAAATAAAGTGGTCCTTATTTTTAGGCAATTAATTGGTAGATTAAATTTTACTTCTAACGAACATGCAAAACTTATGGAAATGATGCATGTGTTACTTTTGGAAAGTTGCAATTAGGTTACGATTTTTAGATGAATTCTGCAATTAAGAATATTTGCATGGAATTTCTACAGTTATTGGTTAGTGTTAGTTGGATATTTTTAGGTCCTATTTTTCTCTATAAAAGAATGCATCATAGGTTATACAAGGGTTGCCTATTTTGATTTTTTTTTAGCAAGATAGTGACTAGATAGATTTTTTTTAATGGTTAGAGAAAGAACTCAAGAAGGAGAAGGTCAAGATTTTGATGGTGTATTCTTGTTGAAGTTAATAAAGTTTTGGCTTCTTCGATTGTTTCTTGTCTCTAGAATGGTAAGAGTGCACTTGTTGATTCATTATGTTTTAAATTATGTGGGAATTTAAGAACATTTGAATTAAAAATGTGTTTTTATGAGTCATTGGGATTATTATTGAATATGCATGTGTAATATGTTGGTTTAATGAGTACTTGTTCTAATTAACTCTAAAACTCCTTTGAAGATTGCATTCATTTTATTTAAGATTAGGCAATTGTTGATTTTAGTAAGTTTCAAACCAATTACCTTTAGATTTTGTGATATAAAGATCAAAATTATTAAGATTAAATCATTCCTCCTTTTGTTTACTTCTTGTTAACCCTATCTCTTTTGTATTTTCTTTAAAATCTAGTAGAGTAGATTAAAACACAAATTGAAAGAAGAAAACAAAAATAGAATAAAATTATTTTGGGAAGGAAACTCATTTCCAAGTTTAAAAGGACCATAAAGACCCCTTGAACAAATTGTCCACAATCACATTGAGCTATCCAACATTGTTGGGTAATTAGAAGCTCATACTATGAGACTTTGTTTAGGCTTAATGCCTCCCCATTTTTTAACTCTAACAATATAACTATGACATCCAAAAATGCATCTATGTTGTGTCACCAATGTTTGGACCACATTGATGAAAGTTTCTTCAAACCCTTATTAATAAAAAGATGGTCTCTACTTTTTTATTTACTCAGCATTTTTAAAAAGGCCTTTGGACCTCACTTCTATAGATATATTTTTTTCTTAAAGGCAGTTTCATGACTCCCCTTGAACCCATTATATAATGTTCCATTTGAATTTTTAATATTTGGAAGGAAATATTTCATAATACCTAATCAAGTTTAATTTTTAATTTATTTTACAATAATATATACATTAGAAATTATAATTTTTCAATTGGTATTTTTGATAATTAATCAAATTTGCACAATTAAATATCTCCTTTAAAATAGCAATCAAATTTGTTAATAAACGACAAATGTTATTAACTTAAAATTTTAATAATGTCTAGTATAAAATCAATCAACTTAGCATAATGGTGATTTCTATATAAAATCACTCTAAAAAATTAAGGGTTTTTGTCCTTCAATTCTTGCCATTAGAAGTTTAATCCTCAAATTAAATGAATTGTAGTTTCATACTCCAAAGGAGTCATAATTAGATAATAAAAGATGTATTCCTCGTATGCTGATTACTTCTACTTGTTCAATGTCTTATATATCCTTTTCCTTCAATGGTCATGATTCTTTACATGCCCCTCAACTTTTGATAAAATTAAACTTTAATTTTATATTTTTATATTTTGATATATTATTTTATTATTATTATTATTATTATTATCCCATTTCAAAAAGGTACATCACACATGATACTACTAAATTGGGTCTATTGTTTTTGGAGTTGGACATTTCATTTTCCATATTGATCCATTTGTTTCGATGCATCTTAGTTATGGTCAAATTGCATAAGGGAGTTGGGAGAGAGAATTGTTCTACCCCCTATTAAATAACTAAAGTGTTGCCCTGCATCCAATGAAAAGAGACAGACTAGCATGGCAAGCAAAAGATAGTCAAGCCCAAATCATCAACCACTATCTATACTAATCTCCAATATCACCACTATTAGTGGCCATCCAACCATCATTGACATCTACATTCTATGTGGACAACCTCTTCTTTGTGTGATTAGCATGGACTTTTATCAAGACCCATTCTCTAGTTCGCACTAAAATTGGATAAGTCGTAGGGTATGCAATATAAGTTGCATGCCATCTTCTATGTTCAGAGGGTAATCAAATAGATGGTTTTGATTGACTACACAACTAGGCAGATTAGAAACTGAGCACAAATTGTGTAATCTTATGATAATGGTTCTTGCTTTATTCCTCCAAAGGTGTTGTTAAATTAGAAATTCATACAGGTATTTAAACAATAGGCAAATGACATGTGCTATTCTGAACTCTAATGCTTTTTACATTGGTTTACATTCACACAAAAATATACTAGAGTAAGACTAATTTGTTCACTATTCAAACACTACTAAACTTTTACCTTGCTTGCTCACACTCGTACACTCTTCTGTGTCCCTGCTCAAGTGAATAATACCTTTGCCAATTGAAGAGCTTGGCAAAGAGAAATGCTACAGCATTTCACCACTTCTTCGAAGCATTTATTACTCCAGCTCACTTTTAATGCAAGCGCCATTACCACAGAAGAAAATATGATTACTACTTACAAACCAACCCTCATCTCATACAATGGAAATGCTTCCTCTATCTCCTCAATATACGTGGTGAGAGGAGGGGAGATCAGTGGACAACGGTGAGATCACTTCCTTTCTAGCGACCATCCCCACAAATTTGGGTTTCGTAAGAATGGTGAATTTTGTAAAGTCATCATATGACATCCTTCCAATGGTATTCTCTGTGACAAGTTGTAAGACAGATATAAATATCCCAAACTGTGTTAACGATCAAACTGGAATAGAATTTGTCCTGAAATTTTGTTCAGAGAGTCCAAAAATTTCAACCACCCTAAATTTCCCAATGTTTATGGAATTGGCCCACTGAGAGTGTTCATGAAGAGATTAAGAAACATCAAACGATCAATGTTTTCAAATTCCATGTGGAAGATGGCCGCTTAATCTGTTATGAGACAAATCAATGCATGTCAAGCTAGAAAGAATGTATTCATACAAATATTTGCCCTTGATACTTACAATTATTTCTTCTTTATAGTACCTCCAATCACTATAGTAGCCCCATCTATATTCCCCTATAAACTCAAAGTCGTTTTGCTATACATTGGTCATGGACAAAAATTTGATGTAGATTTCTGGAATGTTACCCCACGGCAGATTTGAAGAAAGGCCTATAATCTGAATCCAAGGCATTTTACCAATCTGTAGAGGAAGTTTTCCCTTGTATTTGTTATATCTCATGACCACAAATTCCACACTTGATAAATCAGCAATCCAATCTGGGATTTCCCGTCAAATTGTTTTCTCCTAAATCAAATACTTCTAACTGTGAAAATTCTGTGAAGGAACAGTTAAATTGATTGTGCCTTATACATGTTATTTCGTTATGTTTAGTTATTCAATAATATATAAAAATGATTCCTCACGATGCAGACATCATACATATTGCCGCCAAGCCCACTGTAAACCAACATTCAGCACCACTTACTAATTCATTAAATTGGAAATTGAAAGTAATGTGCCACTTATGGAGACAGAGACTGTGTTATTTGGCTGACATAAATATAATTGCCTAGTTTCCTGTAAAACCTTTTGTACAGAATGAGTCTGAAGTTTGAACCCTACACGTATAGATATTCGGAATTTGCTCTAATACTGTTAATTAAATGAATGCCCCCTGTTCCTTCTGTTTAAATACATTTGTTTGAAACTGTTAAATAATATTAAAATGCATCCATACTTGGAGGCAGACAGTAATACTTTTCACCCAAATCAGCCAATAAGATATTTGATCTAATTATCGATATTTCTATAGAAAAATAGTAAGCTCTAACATTAGAATATTTGGTGAAACAATTTTAATTAGTTTTTTTTTATTGGTTAATAAATTGGAAGGGATGAAACCTAACAGTTGCATTACTACTCCTGCCAATTAGCAGGAACTAATAACACCTCCGATCATCAAATATATATGGGCATAAGACAATCAGCTTTCTCACTAAAAATTTCCATTGATGTGGAACCTTTAATATAGTATCTATTTTTCTATGACAGCCATTTCAAAACTTATATTGAATTTCTAATTTATAAACTGTAAGGTACAATTCTTTTTTAAAGTATGTCCTTATTCTAACTTGATCCTGAAGCTCTCATACTCCATCGTGCCAAAAGCAAGCAATCTCTAATAGATCTCCAAATGATTATATCATATGCTGCACATATTGCTTGATCCAGATGCCATAGGACTTTATGGTGCAAAAAAAGCACATCTATCCTTGAGAGGCAGAGTAAATGCATGAACCGATTTAAAATGCAAATTCCCATTCTTGCTTATACAAACTCAAGAATACTACCAAGCTTGAATTTGCAGCAAAACTAAATCTCTATAGGAAATCCTCATATTCAAATTCTCTTTTTGTGAGAATTTGCAAGGCAGTTGATAACTTTCTGTGAAAACACATTTTAGTTAGACCTCCTTGACCGCATGAATTCTTCCAGCCTATCCCAAATTTCCAAAGCTGCAGTCTTGTCCTGATGTCGCCTATGTTTGCTAAGCTGTAGCAAACAACCAAAAATTAATGAGACCAAAATAAGGACACACAATAAAATGCATTAAATTTGAACTTTATCCATTTCAGGAAAGAAAAATCCAATGGATTTGCAAAAACATTACACCATAAAACCTTCAAGAAAAACTTCAACCATTTTGAAAAACATCTTGATATCATTACCGATATGATCCTCACATTCCACTGTTTTACAACTTTTGCAGATTCGACACTGTCATCTTCAAAGCGGAGGTAAAATCCAATGACTACAACCATCAATGCGACCAATTAGTTAATTACTAAACACCCATTGCATTTGCACAAAATATATACAACACAATAAAAATCCATACCAAAACCAAGCTGAACACACATGAAATCATTACTTCCAAAAAAAAGTGTGAATTTGAAATTCTGAACTTTCAGAAACCATCTAAACTGGCAATTAGGTAATAGCCATTCTTTACAAGTGACAGAAAAACTGGAAAAAACAATTTCACCATTCACACATACCAGTTACATTAGTTAAAAACATGGCTTAAATAACTTGCTAGTTACTCAGACTCCCGAGCCAAAGTCCCCAACAAGTTACTTGCCAGAAACTCGCCTGCCTGGTTTTGCACAAATACTCACCAAGCTTTTTGCTAGATTTTTGCAGAGTTTTCCCTAAGTACTCCCCAGAAACCCTCTAGTTTGCAGATTTTTTCTTCTTTCCCAGATCCTTTTTATTCAAATATTCTTTTCATGGCTGTGGATGTGAACACTTTTTTGACAATTTACCTAGCAATACAAGAATTAAATTCTTTTACTATACCTTTTAACAGTATTTTGCCAGTTATTTAAAATTTACGACTATTTTATAAATTTATGGATTTTTTAATGTTGTATACCCAGTCAACATTTTAGCCTGCCAAGATTTTGCTGAGTCCTGAGTTTTGGAACTATAATCGAAAGCATTCACTGTCAACTTTTATAACCAGTTCAGTTCTTATTTGACCAATTTTGTGAAAATTAATAAAGACAAAGATGCAGCATTCTAGTCCATGTTCTCATTTCTTTGCTCACCAAATATTGTGGTAGGTTCCAATAAGTAAACTAAGATCATGGGCAGCTTTCACAGATACCCAATTGGGTAAGCTAAACCCCCTAGTTGGTAATGTAGAGAAGAAACAATTGGGATTTTCGTAGTTTTTATGGTTGTCAAGGCTATAGTGAATCCCTGTGCAGCACATCTATAAAAAGGATAATTTTCTTTGCTAGCAGTATAATGCTTGAATAAAAGATAAAATGGAAGGAAATGATAAAACTTAAAAGAATTTTTCATATAGCATGCACAAACAGAAGAAAACTGGAAGGCTGAGGTAGTTCCTAACTTCTGCTCAGGCTGCATGTTAAATAGAAAAAATTCGTCTTATTCTCAGTCAACAGCCAGTTATTTATGAAAAGCATATACAGATGTATCCAGCAATCAATTGAGAAAGTTGTAAATTTCATCAGCAATCTTCAATGGGGTTTTCCGTTGTTGTTAGAACTATAGTATTTTGAATTTTCTTCAGAAATAGTTTGGCAGCTGTAATACCCCCCTTCATATTACATGTGAATAAAAGACGATGGCAGGTGCAAAGTCTCTGATGAATCCAAAAGATATCAAATAGGATAGTCAAACCCACTTTTGTCAGGTCAAACCATCAAATGCTCTAATGCCTGAGCATGATAAACATTGACTGCCAGTTGAACAGTAAACCTATCAGCAAGATATTGAACTACAAAAATATGGCTCAGAAAACAGACGTCCACACAGAAAAATAAGTCTTGTACCCCAAATAATTTATTTATTTATATTTTATTTATTTTGAAGTAAATATAAAATCTAGCCTGAAATTTACAATTCCTGAACTATCCAAGCCCAAAAAGGTTCTAACAGAAATATAAAGGAAATAAAAAGTTACTCTGAATTTTCAATTGGCTATCAAGAAAAAGAAAATTAGATGTCACACACCAGGGATCTGCAAAAGAAATCCTGTGTGTGCAATCATATCAAAATGTCAAGAAAAAAATGGGAATTCGCATCTTTTCTACATTATTTCCTCAAATGATCATGTGCAATGTTGGGTCAAGAGAACATCCTGCCTTTTGGTAACCAACTAGTGCATATTCAATGGCGGGAACTGGGATAAAAGGGACATTAAGGCATTGATGGAAGAGGCACCTGCACCTTCCTCGATTTCTAAGGCTCATTTTCCTTTAGAATGTCCTACTTCCCTTGATAACAAGGCTCCAAACTCTAATAAAGTCTGTCCAAATTCACTGTGACTGGTGAATGAGGATTCCAGCAAGGATGGTAGCAACTATAGCATTGGAAAAAAGGATTCTGTTCACTGGCTGGGCCTGAAGTGGCTAGGATGAGTATGAAGGTTTCTGTCTCTTGCAGCACCTCTCCTAGGTACGACTATGTTTTGGAGATTGGTGTCTACGAAAACAAATATAGGGTTGCTGGTCATGGCTCCTACCTGGAGGTTCTTGTAAACTTTAGCAATGAAAATGAGCAGGTGGCTAGGGCTCTTAATTTTTCCGACCCTGACCAAGACTCTGGGGATGTAAGATGACTGTCCCTTAAATCACACAGAAAATAAAAACTGGTGTAGAAACTCAGTGCATAAGATCAGAATTATTAACAACACAGTTCGGTTTCTCAATACATTTCAGAATCAGAAACAACTTAGTATTCAATAATCACAGTAGGTATGCACGCAATGATCAGCAAGTTCAGTAAGATTGAAATCTGGAAGATAGGCGAACCACACACAGCAAAAATAATATTCAAATCTGGAGTAATAAATCGCATACACTCAGTAGTCCATGTAACTATAACTCCTTGTAGTAGACACAGAAATTAACATGAATCGCAACAGATGCGCCTGAGAGGTGATGAGGATGGCTTGTGGCTAGAGCAATAGGTCGGCCACAAAGGATTCAATCGTTTCCCTCCCAGCACCTGCGTGAAGATAGCAACAACTTAGAAATGGCAGAAGACTGAATCTTAACACGAATTCACAGGATTGGAGGAATGTCCAAACCTGTGTGAGAATCGGCAAGGGGCTATGTCCTTAGCAGATTCGCATGGATGTTTGACAACCAAATTTGTGATACCCCAAATTGACCAAGGAACCAGTATTAATATGATGGTTAATGTCTTCCTCAAATGAGGTCGGCCAACATAGTAAATTGCCTCCCTAAAGAGGTCAGCCTCAGATCAAAAATAAGAGTAAATTTAAATGTTATTTAATTAATAATTTAAATTTAAAATAATATTATATTAAGCTTGTGGTGTTAAGAAACACCTTTTACCCGCCAAATGATCCGTTTGGACCGACTTAGGAGATGGGGACATGACAGGATGTGATTGGAGGAACTACAGATAATACAGGTGTTATTAGCAAAGACACTTCCTGCTGTCCCAAGTATCTAGCCCACATTGTAGAAATTGTCATGGATTCTGAGGTTGCTGAGCATGAAGATTATCTGACAGAAAATGCTCTAGTTTGCAAATTCCAAAAGTACTGGCTGAAATTGTCCAATCTTCATTAGTGGATCTCTAGGATGTGGAAACTTGCCTTGGAGAATTAAATCTATGTCTATCCCCGTGCCAAGGGCTTTTTTCATTCTGGAGCTTGAATAGGTGAAAGGCAAAGAGATCATTCTGAAGTCCGGTTCATGGGTTTTGAAGGATAACATTTTGTGCATCAGACCATGGTACCCCTCTTTCTCTCCCCGTAATGGTTATTTTCCTGCAACTCTTAGCTGGGTTAGGCTGCACTATTTGCCACTACAGCACTGGTAGTCTTCAGGTTTAACTGCTATTGCAAATTCATCGAGGAAGTTTATGATTTTGGCCAAAGAGACTGCTAATTGAAGTTGTATAACCTTTACCTGCTTTTGTGTGGAGATGGATCTATCAAAAGAATTCACTGAAGAAATTGCTCTGAAGGTTGGAGATAGAATCCGAAAGTAATCAGTGGATTAAGAAAAAAATCTAAATTGCTGGCTCTGGTGCGGGATTGGGTATGGGTATGGAATACAGGTAACACCGATACAGCAATTTTTTTTTCTTGGGTACGGCTGTATAATATATATATGTGTATATGCAAAATAATTTTAAATATACAGAATTGTAAATACATCAGGCCTATCTTATGAAGATTTGGTAGAGAGGGGCAAAATGTTTTCAATTTATTGGAAGCAGCCTTGGAAAGAGTAGATGAACTTTTATTGGGCAAGGCAAATGAATATAGCTCACTGAACAGATGTTGTGTCCGACCTCCCAGGGAATCAAATTACGTCTCAATAAAGAAGAGAGCTTGAATGGAATCAAGTGGGTGAAAGAAAAAGGAAAGAGTCAACGATGAATACTTAAAGCTGACCGCATAATCTGATAATCATCCATGAATGCCACAGATTGGCCCCTCCCTCCACTGTGTTCGAGGATTCAAAGCAAAACAGTGGAAAACCCATCTTTGCCTCCTAGGGAGGGAAACTTTGCCCCCACCACTACCACTTTGATTGGACAATGCACTGAACTAACCATATAATACTACCACTTCCACTTCAGTTTGATCATTCTTTACCTTTAATAGATTACCAAAAATATATTCCAAAACATTTAATTCATCTCCCATTTTTCCCCTTTCACATTCCAACAATGTGACATCCATTCTGATACCCACAAAACTGATCAAGGCGCTTCTTACATTTGACAAGCTCATGGGTTTCTTTGCTGAAGATGCCTTACACACTGATATCAGTGATGGCCAATCAAAGTGGAACACAGTGAGCAGAAATGATTATGTTTTTAACTTCATTTTTGGTGCCCATGGGAGCGCCTGGGAGTGCCCAGGAGCACCCGGGAGCACCCAGGGAGCGCCCTGGACACCCCAGGTTCCCTGTGGGTACGCAGGAAGGCACTCCCCCGAGCCGGCCCAACCTGAAATGCTCCCAGAGTGGGCACAGGAGCCAAAACCAAAGAAACTAGTAACACAGAGAAAAATCAAATGTCAGGTGCAAGTGATGTTTTGCCGACAGGCATAATGCCTCCTAATGCAAGAGAAAGGATTTCAAAAAATTTGGACTATGGACTCCAAGGATACTCACATTCCCACCTGGTGGGATCAGGTGTAGCCTCATTATATCTAGTTGCTCCAACTGACACAGTTTTAAAGGATTCTGATTCTTGTTCGTCAAAGATTGTGGAGGATACCGCGGCTCCCCTTACCAACCTTCCTTCTCCTCAAGCTGTGCAAGGGGTTCATAGTGAGGTGGCTTTTTCTGAGAAGATTTTGGGTTAACTTGAGAAAAATATGTCAGTTCTTGATTCCTCAATTTAGGTGGGGATGGGGTTCCTGCTCAATTTAGAGGGGGAAGCTTCAAGAAGTGATTTAGCACTCCCAATGCCTTCTTTGACAGATTTAAAAGCTTCATCTGGACAGGAGAATGATTGGATTGAGGTAAAATTAAAAGGAAGGCACCTTCTAAAAGTAAGATTTTACATCTGACGACTCCAGTTTCTTTCAATTTGCAAAAGAACTCCATGGTGTAGTACAAAGTATGTAATCCATGCCCCATATACTTTATTGAGCATCTGATCGGGCCTGGAAGTGAGAAATCACTTTCTTTTATGGATCTGACGAACCCTATGTTTAATGCTGCTTTTTGCAGACCCTGAGTGCCTAACCCAGGTTGCATAGAGAAGAAAAAACATTGTAATATATTAAGATTAATATACTTGAGAGACCAAGTACATCAAAAAGAAACCTGATTACAACAACCGACTTTTTCTGATTCTCAAGTTCAACTAAAAAACCAAGTAATTTTCACTCTTGTATATAAAAGAGTTGCAGGATCAAGATCACTTAGAGAGTTATTACAATAATAACACAGAGCTTCTAGAGAGCCAAAATAAAGCCTAAAATTAAGCTGCAATGTACTCACGCTTATTGAAGATCTCAACATGGTCCTTAAAAGGCCAGTCCTTAAACTGCCATTCCTTCCCCAGCACAAACACCGCTACAACCCTGCTCCAATCCTCAATTGAGAATGCTGAGGGTTTATCCCTAATCTCAAATGTAGAAACCCCTTTATCTTTATTAATCTTCTTCTGTATGGTAATACACTCTGGCTTCTTCACCATATCCTTAGCCTTCAAATCAGGTGCATAGTAAACCCCATCCTCCAAAAAATCTTTTGCATTGTACATGTTCAAAAGGGTCTGAGATGCACTGGGCACAATAATTATTGGCACCTCTTCACCAGAACCCTTAATCAGACTAATACGACTATTATTTTTATTTGAAGCCCTGGAAAAGAGATAGCCCATTTTTACCCCATCTTTCTGTCTGTTGTTTATGTATGACTGTGTTGTATCAATACCCAGGTCATGTGTATCTTTCCAAAACCCTTTATCTTCGGAGGATCTGTTGACTCCCCTGCCAGGCGTTGCCTGTAAAAGGGTTTTCCTCTCTTCATCCTTTTTACTAGCCACTGCAATTACGCTCTCGAAATTCTTATGTTTACACTCGAGAAGGGCTTCTGTATCTTTCAAGGGTTTTTCTATTGCTTTTATCATCTCAATGTAGTAATTTTGAGGTGGGTCATTTTGAATTTGATTTACCTCTTGGATTTCGTCTGCTCTAATTCTTTTGTTGAAAAACCCGCTTTGGGCACCAAAGTCGGGATCCTCTGGGCGATATTCTTCGACGGGCGGTTTGATGACGAGTTCTATAGCGTCTGTCGAAGCGACCTTGCCTTCCAGGTAGTCAAGAAGCGGTTTCCGTTCGGGCAAGGAAACGCGCTGAAGTTTGTGACTGTGGACCTGTTGGACGTATTCCACGTGCTTCAGATGGCTGTTTTTTACGAAGAAGACCAGGGATTCCAGAGTGTAAAAACTGCCCTGATTAGCTCTGTAAGCGGTTTCGATGTTGCAGGGAAAGTGGTATTCATCGCCGAAGAGGAATTCTTCGCCGGAAAGCGTAATTTTTTCCAGGTCGCCTCGGATGGTGAAGTCGCGTAGGACCGTGAGGGGATCCATGGCTGACAATGTGACCGTGAGATTAGAGGGGATTCAATAAAACAGAATAATAGGGAAGATAATCTGTTGTGGTTGGACCTCGGGTTATATGGGTGCTACAATGCAGACAAGAGAAGTTTACGAGCAAATACACAAGTAGCAGGCAATCTCAGAAGAATTAGAATAGCTATTTTTATACAGCCTTCCAAATGAAATGCTATGATTAACTGGTTCGACAATGTTTAAATCTTTGTTTCAGCAAGCAATGCATAGAAACCATTGCAAAATGGCACCATCGTTTTATAGGCTAAATCTTGAACAAACTAGGTTTCCAAGTCGCACCAAAAACATTATAAGCTTACTGGCTTGGAATTTGCTCTTTATGCCCGAGGATTTGGGAAGCTTTTAACTGAGAATTGTAATTTTTTTTTTATTAGTTCCTGATGGGGGAGAGGCGGTGTTTCACTAGTGATTAATTTTTATTTTTTTGGCTTTGAACCAATCAATAACATTAAAAATTTCACTTCAATGTTTGTAAAATTTTAATGGTTGAAATTAGATCATTTTTTAGAATATAAAAACAAACAATTTTTTACTTTCTGTTTTCACACTCCATGATCGTTAGTATGCAAGATTTTTGGAAAAATTGTGTGAAAATTTTTACATCAATGTTTCGGATCATACTCCATGATCCATCATCAGGATCACAAGCTTTTCGGATCATACTCCATGATCCTGATGATGGATCATGGAGTATGATCCGAAACATTGATATAAAAATTTTCACACAGTTTTTCCAAAAATCTTTCATACTAACATTTTTTTTCATTTTCATTGGGCAAGATTTTCTATTCTCGGAATAGAGGAAGCACAAAAACTCACAATAACAATAAAATGAATGATGCATCGCCTCTTTGTTTGCCATTTTTTAAGGTTTAAAAGCATCGTCTCTTTGTTTGTCATTTTTTAAGGTTTTTTTGAAATGAGTGACGTGTGGCTTTAGATGAGGTTTTAGCATCAATCTGCAGTCATAATTTATTAACAATTTGAAAAAATCATTTTAATAATTTTATTACTTACATTAATATTTATAACCGTGAATATATATTTTTGTAGTTTTAGATTAGACTTTAATTCATCATCCTAATGATGATGAATCATGGAGCATGATCCGAAAATAGAGGAAGCACAAAAACTCACAATAACATAAAATGAATGACACATCACCTCTTTGTTTGTTATTTTTTAAGTTTTTTTTTAATGAGTGACATGTGGCTTTAGTTAAGGTTTTAGCATCAATCTACATCATAATTTATTAACAATTTGAAAAAATCATTTTAATAATTTTATTACTTACATTAATATTTATAACCGTGAACATATATTTTTGAAGTTTTATACTAGACTTTAATTCTTATTTTTTCTAGTAATTAGAATGTATTTATAAAACATTTTAAAACTTAAAATTATTTTATATTATAATTATTTTTTAATATTATTTAAAATATTTTTATAATTTTTTAGAAATAAATTATGAATATATATTTTTGTAGTTTTAGATTAGAGCTTAATTCTTATTTTTCCACTATATGTTAAAAGTAATTAGAATGCATTTATAAAAATATTTTAAAAACTTACAATTATTTTATATTGTAATTGATTTTTAACATTATTTAAAAATACATTTTTAGGAATTTTTAGAAATAAATTATAATTATTTTTTATTGATTTATGTTTTTTAGTTATATTATTTTTGTTGGATATAAAATCTTCTATCAAAAAATAAAATAAAAAATAATAGATTTAAAAACAATAATAATAATTTTAAATTTTAAAATTATACTGAATTATCATGTTGTGAAACTTATAAAATCATTTGAGTTGAATTAATAGATATTACACTTTCATGGTTTTCATTTATTTTTTTATTTTTAAGAATTATAAACAAATAAAAATATTTTCTACATAAATTATAGATAAAGCAATTAAATTATAATAATAAGTTAATTGAAGAATGGGTTAAGATTTATATTTAAGGATAAATTTGTAGTATGTTAAGGATTCAAACTAACTAGTTTTTTTCATAATTTTGATTGGACAAGATATTTTGTTATAGATCTTGTTTATATGCACTTATATCTACATTGGTATAATATTTAAGTACTAATAAAGTAATAAGTAAAACCATTGAAATTGTCATATAGGTAGAATATGTAATAAATATTAATGTAAAAAATAAAATAACTCTTAAGTGATAATATATTTTAATATATAGTATGACATTGCTACTATTTAAGTTTCACAATTTAATATATTATTAATCATAATAATTTACAATTCAACTTGTACAATTTTATTATAAGATCATTATTGCAACATTATATACCTATATTATATTCTTATTAATAATTAAAGTTTCCTAATAATTTTTTTTTCTTGAAATATTTTTATACATAAGTAAAATACAAGTTTTAATTTTAAAATTCTTACCATAAGCTATACTATTAATTAAAAATAATTCACCATTGGCACGTGGACTACAACCATGCACTACCAACCTCCAATATAGCCATGAAAAAACTAACTAGCAATAGAACAAGTAAGGTATGGTTTTTCTTATATGCAAGAAAAAAGTTGTGTAGAGAATTAACAAGTTGGAGGAAAAAAAAAATCTCAGTTTAAGCAAGAAAATGCTTTATGAGGAATTTTTTGTGAATTTTATAGAGACTAGTATTGAATATTTTGGATTCTTCAATTTCTTTCATGTTCAACATTCTCCTAGTAACTCTCACTATGCCTTATTTTGCACACATTGATTATAAAGTGCCATTGTCAAAGTCATTTATTTTAAGTAGACTAAAACCTAAATACTGCAAATTTTCACCATTCAAGCTTGTAATTTTTAAAGAGTTTTAGCTAAAGATGCCCAAAATTCAAATTTGTAAAACTTGATGCCCTTGATCAATTTTGTTACATCAAAAATTTCTCTTTTTCATAGAGATTTGATATTTATGAAATCTTTTGAGCTTTAATTTCTTTCTCATCCTTGTAGAAAATTTTATTCTCTGAGTTGGGTGTTTATAGTCATTGCACAAGTTCAATTAAAATCTATGGAGGAATTAGGTCTTTGGTGCTCTTTACAATTTATTTTAATCTTTTGTTTTCCACTTTTATTGAATCAATTTTAGAAAACAATTCAAAAAGAATTTGTGGCCCAGTTAATAGAGTTACCTTGTCTATATTCTAAATTTACTTAAATCTCATTCAAAATATTATTTTTAGCTTTTTACAAAATTGAAGACTAAACACTACAATTAAAAATCAAAAGCCCTTCATGGATAAGATAGAACTTGCACTAGATTCTAACTTGGGGCAACATCTCCCTGCCAAGAAAAGAATTTGAGAAACTTTGCAAAAAGATGGAAAATATGAAGAATCATACATTCAAAAGAAATACCAAGTTAACTCTCATTGTAACTTTGAGCCATAAGCAACTGTGACCAAAGCAAAGGGAGAGGAGTTTTCTAATCGTCACAAACATGTTTGATGTGTTGACATATTTGGAGTGAAGAAAAAAAAATTCTACATATGTCACTTAGTCTTTTTGTGTGTTAGATGGTATTATCAACCATGACTCTCAAGCGAGAAAGATTGTTGGAAATTTTAAGAGCCATCTTTACAAATCCCTTTATGGAAGAGTTGGTGAAAGGTGAGGGTTCTTGGCTTGCTTCTAAGGTTGAGTGCTATCTACCAGTGGAGCTTCATTGGGCCAATTTTGTTTCCTATTATTTATTGTATCTGAATTAGCCATTATGTTACTTATGACAAATATTTGTTTGAGTTTGTCGAAAAATAGGAAAATTTTTACATGTATTATAAGCTTCTTATTATTTTGTTGCTACAAATTGTTTTTTCTGATATGTTTATATATAGTCGCATGTTATACAATGTAAATTCACACCTTATAATCAAAGTTAAACA